>VZTJ01004789.1:189265-386749 GCA_013397795.1 Orthonyx spaldingii | reverse complement strand
AGAGCTGGGATGAGAGCTGCCCTTTCCTGGAAAGGAGGGCTCTGGACAGCTGTAATCTGGACAGCACATGTGCACCCTCCCCGCCTGTGTGAACCCCTTTGCTTTCTTCTCTTCCGCTCCCAATTTTCCAGAAAAAGTGGGAGGTTTCCACCCCTGCCTGTTCTGGTGCCTGTGAGCTCACACTGTCCTCCAGCTCATCCCCTGAGAGAATGGAGCCAGTGGCCAAATTACCTGGAAGAACCCCCCAAACCCTGACCTTGCACCTCCCACCTGGATGAGCTGGCTGAGTACACGGATCCTTCTAAAATTCAGGATTCCTGGAGCTGGCACTGTGCACAAACACTGCCCCGAGTCAGGCTGTGAATAACTGCAGCAGCAATGTTCAGTCCGTGGATGATGTTTTTGCTGTCCAAGCGCCTTTCCCTCATTAACCACCTCGTTAACTGATAAGGGAAGGAAGTGGGGAACGGCTTTTCCAGCCGGAGCCACGATGCCAGATGAAGGATGCGTGATGCGTTTCCCTAAACTTTAATTTGGCCTTTTCTCCTCTTGCCAAAGCAAGCAAACAAACAAACATCTGAGAGCTCGTGGTGGTTTTGGGGGGATGAGCAGTCACAGGGACAAAGCTGATTTTCCAAGGCATCTGCAGGATCGCTTTGCAGGGATGGGAGGAACACTCCTGATCCAGGTACACAGCTGCCCCTGCCCTGGGGACAACACTGCCAGGACACAGAACAATGGCCTGGGAAGGAGCTGGAAGGTTTTGATCACAGCTGAAGTCAGGAATCAGCAACATTCCTTTCCCTGGAGGTTACTGTGGCATGGATTAAAGCAGAGCTAAAGTTCAAGCAAAACGTGAGCCAGCATTGCACAATGCTGGCAAAAGGTCCTGCCATGAACGCTCTGAGATTGTGGGGAAAAAGAAATTTAACTCATTTCCCAGCTTTTTTCCCTGCTGCTGTGCCACCCAGATGATCTCCAGGAGGTCCAGGGGGATCTGCTGAGCTTTCTGATGGCAGCCCTGGGATGTGGCAGTCCAGGGGGATGAGGTGAGGGAGGGTTTGCTTTCCCTGGCAGTCACACAGCCGGCCCTGGGGACACAGCTCACAGAAACCAAGGCAAGAGGCTGCTCCCCACAGCTTCACTTGGGATAGTGGTTTCACTTTGGGACCCTGGATTTAGGAAGAAAGGAAAGGGGCTTGTTTTCAGAGCAATATAGCACGGAAATAGGGGCCACATCTCCTTCCAAATGACTCTGCACACCTGCCTGCACCTTCCCAACGTCACACGAGTGCTTGGCCCTGTGTTCCTGAGCTGGATTTGTTCCATCCATCTTTGATCAGAGACATGGTATCTCTTTCCTGAAACAAATCCAGCTCCAAGCCATCCTGCTGTCCCTAAGGGGGATTTGGGTTTCAGCTGTCACAGCTGCCTGCACCTCCTTACAGGGGATGTAAAGCCCATGGTCCCACTCTGGGAACTTCAGGGTCCTGCTGGGGCACTCAGTGCTGAGAAAAGGCTCCCAGATCCGAGCAGGCAGCGTGTCCCAGGTGGTTTAGGGGAAGCAGGATCCTCATCTGTGCCAGTCCTCAAGAGAACCCCACACCTACGTGTGCACAGGCACAAGGAGGGGCCAGGGCTGAGGCCTCGGGTCTCAGCTCTCCCTCTCTCCCTGCTGCTGGAATCTGGGAGCTCAGCAATGGGATGTGGAGCAATGGGACCTGGAGGGAGCCAGGGATTTTCACACCCAGGCTCTGTCTCTGATCCTGATGTTCCCTGTCCCATTCCCCTGCGGCTGAGCAGGAGCTGAAGCATTTCCATGGAATATCAGGCCTCTCCACCCCATGGAAAACCATCCCTGGCAGGGCAGGCAATGAGGAAAATAACATGCTGGAATTCAGAAACTCCATCTCTCCCTGCCTCTGACACACCAGAGCACTGGCTTGTGCCTGCTTTCACCACAGCCAGACAGAATCTGGGAGATAGATTGGGAAAAATATGGGCTTGGAAAGCGGAGACACGGCTTTGATGTGCAACCACCACCCCTCAGCTCTTTGTTATCCCTTCTCCCTCATGCCAAGCCGCTGTAATAGATGCTTTCCCTCTGCCCCACGATTCAGGGGTCCCTGTGCAGATGAATTCATCACTCAGATAAGTGTCCAGCAGCCCCGGGGCAGAGAGAGCCAAGGAAAACACACATCCATCAGCAGATACGTGGTGAAGCTCTCCCCCTCTTCAAGGGATTCACCCTGGGAGTTTGATTGCCAAGTGAGGAGAGGTGGGAGGGAACCTGGGACCCACCAAACCCCACAGAGGATGCTGCCAGTGTCCCTGCTGACGTGATTCACTGGAGAGGATCACAGCCCACACCTGAGCTGGCCCCAGCCAAACTGATCTCCTGCAAAAGCCTCCGAGGGGAAGCTGTTGGTGCTGCGTGTGTGTCGGGAAGGAAGCACGGACAGGACAGATGCCATCAGCTCACAGCCACTGACCTCCCTGAGCTGCAGAAAAACAAAAATGGCATCTTTGTGCTTTAAAATTTCCCTCACAGAGAGAAAAACTAAAAGAGAAAAAAAAAAAAGCAAAAGCAAGACAAATTCCCACGAAGACACAGCCTCACCACGTCTCCCATCTTGCCTTCCCACGGAGGCACGGATGGCCCCTGGCTGATCTCCAGCCCCCAGCTGGGCAGCAGCACAGATTTCCCAACAGGACAGACTGACTGATCTGTGTGACACAGGGAGCTGCCTCCCGAGCACAGGGACACCGGGAAGACCCTCCCCCCTCGCCCAGCCCAGAACCCGCACGAATTTGTGTCCTGCTGGGCCAAGTGAGATAAAAGATGTGCCAACCCCATCCAGCACCGGCACCATGCTGGGACTGCAGGGATGGGGTTTTTTTTGGCTAAAATGGGAGGATGAGTCAGGCTGGGGGATCACAGCCAGCCAGGGGCAGACTGGGCTGGAAGGGACTGGGCTGTATCAGGCATTAGCAGAGGGAGAATGGGTCCAGAAACCAGAACCACGCACGTGTCTCATGGGTCCTGAGCGTTCCTCCCAGCAGGAAAACCTTTCATCTTGATTAATCCATTCTTTCCACAGGCTGTTAGCATATGAGGAGCCTCCAAGAGGACTCCTCCACCTCCCACCTCATACCAGCAAAGCCCCTCACGGAGCTGCTCTACCCAGAGCTGGGCTGGTCCTTCTCCTGATATCAGGGTGACTTGTGCCATGCTCTACACTGGTTCTTTGCAGGGTTAATCCTGCAGGAGCACAGCTTGGAGGCCTCTGGGGGGTGTGAAGGGAGCTGGTCTGGGCTCTGAGGAGGAGGCCAAAGTCAACAGCGATACGGGAGAGAACAAGGATTGGATCACGATGGAGCTGAAAACGTGACACATTTGCCTGGAGTTGTCAAAAAAAATGCAATTTATGTGGTGCCAGGGTGGTGGCAAGGAAGAATAAGGGAAACAACAAGAGGGTGTAGCAGGTTCTCTCAATGCTTTGCTCCACTTCAATCCCACCCTTGGGTGGATTGGGGTCTGTTTGGATGGAAGAGTAGAAATTTGAAGTCAGGATCAAAGCCTCAGGAAGTTGTTGGCACTGATACAGTGCAAGAAATGGATGTACAATCCAACATTTTCCTGTCATCCCAGTCCATTTTCCATGGATCTGGTGGGAGCCCTGACTCTTCCCTCCCACCACCTCCATGAGACACAAGAGCTGTGCCTTTAATGCTGATCTAAGGGAAAGCTGAGAGCTTGCTGCTGTTCCCCCTGCATGTGATAGATCACCAGGAACACTCTCTCCTCCGCGGTACCACGGGCCCCAACCCGTGATCTTGGGAAGAATTCAAAGCCTGGCTTATCAGCAAAAAAATAATCTAGTTAAACTTAAAACAGCAAGGCTCAACTCAGGCTAGAGGATGATTTATTAAGAATCGTGGACTTTGGAGACAGAGAGAGGGAAAGGAAAGCCACAAACCCCACATACAGCCTGTGAAAGTTCCAGTTTAGAATCCAACACGAGTGGCTGGACAACTCAGGCTGGAAAATCAGCTGGGATTCATCACAAGGTGGAGATGAGGCTGGGCTGAGTTCAGGGGCACGAGGCAGAATCTGACTCCTGCCTCCTCCCTGGGCACCCCCACCTCCTGCACTTCCCAGGCTTGGGGTCACCAGGGAAATCTGGCAAATCTCAAATGCTCCCCTGATTTGGGCACAGCCTGGCTTTGAGAGGAGCTCACAGCAAACTCCTTTTCAGTTACAAATAGCTGCACTTTTTCTCTCTTAACCAGGAAGCAATATTTCATTTAATTAACTAATAATTTGTTTAGAACAGTCATCTCTATTATAAATACATATCTAAATATACACCTGGCAAGTTTTTATACAAGAGCAAGACAAAAAGCTGGAAATAAAGTGAAAAGGATTTATCAGAAGCAAGGTGTCTTCTTTGCAAAACCTTATGATTTGGAAAAAATCCCTTTTTCCACTAGGAAGCAGCTCCATCCCAAATCCTTGGCTCGTGCTTCCAGAAAGCCCCGCAGGCATTATTAATGATCACTAAAATCTCAGGATGAAAACATCCAGGCTCACACCTCCCTTTCTGCAAAAGTATTATGTTCATTCATAAAAGTGTTAAAAACCCACACCCACCAACCTGATACCATCAGCTGGGATGAAAGTCTTCAGGAAACAAAGCAGCGAGGATGGATTTTCTCCCTGTATCGTTCTCATTACGGCCTTTTATTGGAATAAAGACCCTGAAAGCAGGTAAAAAACCTGAGATTGTCTCAAGGGCTAAGACAGGGAAAAATGTATTAAAGAAGCCAGAAATTATTATGGGACAATGGACAGGGGAAAGTTCCCTTCTCTGCTGACTGCCCCAAAGGTGTTTTGCTGGGGAGGGGTTTACAGGGACACATGAGGGTTTTGTGGGGATGGGAATGTGCTTGGAAGGGCTGTTCAAAGCAGGGCTGGAATTCCCTCCAGGGCCCAGGCCTGGGGGAACAGCTGAGCTCTGCTGGCATTGAACACCCAAGATCTGCGTCCTGCAGGACTGTGGGGTGGGGACAGGTGTGGGTGACAGGAGTTTGCTCCCAAAAACCTCCGGTGTGCTGCTCCTGGAGGGGGCAGCTGCTCTTTGGAGAAGCTCCCAGGACTTGCTGCACCAGTTCTGGGCAGCCAAGAGCCAACCTGGGGGTTACCTGGGCTGTGAGAGCAGATACGGCTCAGCTCGGTGGAGATGGCACACCTGGGGGTTACCCCAAATCTGAACTCAGCAGCGATGGGGAGCACCTGCCCATCTTCTGGAAGAGGAGGAGAGGATGGGGGGCTGTCTCCCTGGAAGACAAAACCTCCCCCTCCACCACATCTGCTGTGAACATCGGCAGATATTTGCTCTCTGCTTCCCAGGGGAGTGGTGTTGATCTGGAGCTGGCACTGGGGGAAGCAGACAGGGCAGGGATAAAGAGCTGAGAGTGTGTCCTGGGGCCGTCATCTCCTGCCAGGAAGGGAGAGGTCAGGGACAGGCAGGAAAGGCACCGGGATATCGAAGGCACAGGAGAAACTCCTCTCTGCTCCTCCCTGTGCCTTACACAGCGGGGATGTCCCCTTTCCCTAACTTGTGCCTTGTGCCTTCAGGCCCCCATCTCTGAAAATGGATGGAGCAAATCCTACTGCAAAGAAGGCTTTGGAGATTTACCTCAAAACCAACAACCTGTGGGAATCTGTGGATAACTCAGACAGGGCGCCCTTGGTGTGCAGCAAGGGTGACACCCAGGGAGGAGCCCTCTGCTCCCCAGCTTGTCCCCCTGCTTGCTGGGACCCCGTGCAAATCCCATTTTTCCTGTGATGGGGAATCCAAGCCGAGCTGGTGAGGGCAGGGGGAAGGGTTTGCTCTGCAGCAGAGGCAGCAAAATTTCCCTGGGAGGGTCATTCCCTTCCAGCTCCCGGCCTTGTCCTGTTAGCACCAGCCTGTGTTTGTGCATTCCTGTTTTACAGGGAGGGGAAAACCAGTAAATACAACTGGAGCAAGCAGGGAAACAAACGAGCTGCTGTAAAAATGAAGCTGCAGAAGGCAGAGCTGGCCTGGGGCAAGGGCCCGGTGCCCACAGGGTCCCTGCAGGGTGAGGGTCCCCCAGGCAGGGCTGTCATGGCCAGCTCCCACACACGGGGCATTTCCACACCTAAAAAGAGGCTCCGTGGTCCCATTTTGGGCTGGATGGGTGCTCTCAGGAGCAGGGGCTGTGCTGTGCATACCCTCCATCCCAGTCATCCACCCACAACAAGATTTGACCTCCCTGGGAATTGTAGCCAGGCTGGCAGAGGGCTCACAGGGTTCTGAGCGGTCGCTTTCTGTGGGGAGAACTCCAGTTCTTCCCACACAACATTTGTGTAACCCTGGCTGGGGATGGCTCCCGTGTCTGTTTGAGCCCCGAGCATCAGGGCAGTGTTTCCCAGGACCTGCTCCCAAAAGCAGCAAGGACCCAGCTGGGAGATTGAAATTCTTCCCCCACTGTGTCCTCAGCATCTTCCCCTACTCAGCTGTCACCTGAATTTCCACCTCCAGCTCCAGATACTCACCATAAAATCCCGGAATAGTTTGTATTGGGAGGGACCGTAAAGACAACTCCTTCCAGCCTCAGGCCACACCTTCTTGCTCCAATCCCCTGGATCTGGGGGATTTCAACCTGGCCTTGAACACTTCCAGGGATGGGGCAGCTCAAGCCAGCCAAATGTTTTTGGCTAAAGCACCAAAACCACACAAAATGTGTGATTTTACAAAAATGTGGAGCCGGCTGCATGGGGAGCAGCCTGGCACCGCAGTGACACACATGCCGTGCATCCCAAACCCTTTCCCTTCAAACCCTCTCTCTCCCAACACCTGGAAACTGGAAGCACTGGGTCCATCGAGGTGTTCTCATTTTCAGCTCCACAATCTGGTTTTGGCCACCTTGCTGTCAGACACCAAAGCTCTGCTCTCCAGAGCTGATGTGGTTTGATCACACAAAGCACCAGCTTTTGCTTCCAGGACATTCAGAAATTGATGGTTTTCTTTTTTTGGTTTTAAAATAAGAGTTAGAGATTGTTAGAGTGATAAAAGGGGCATTTTTATGTGAGGATTTTTAGGTGTGTTAAATTTGTCAGGTGGAAAATATTGAAGGAGTGTATTTCATGTGATGCATGTATAATTTCTATACATTTTGTAAATGAGTATATTTGATAAGAACTTTTTAATTAGGAGTTTGATGAGGTAATTTTTTAGTTTTAGTAATTTTTAGATTTTTTTCCTTTAGGATGAGATTTAGGTTTTGTTTGTAAAATTATATTTTGGAGAGTTGGTTTTAACTTTGGTTTGTAAGGAGAACCAAGATAGTATAGGGATTTTGGAATTTGTTTTGGTTTTCTTGTTTGAGAAAATGTTGAACTTAAATTATAATATGAAGTTATAAAGTTTATATGTGTAAGGGATATAGAAAATATAAAAGGAAAAAGGAAAAAAAACCCAAAGGGCATCACCAGAGCAATGATGTGAGCTGTCCCCCACACAGCTGCCAGCCACAACAACCAGTTCATTCCCACATTTCCCTGTGGTTTGTGTAGCTTCACTTCATGGGGAGCGCATCCGCTTCCCTCTCTTTGGAGGCACAGATCAGTCAGGGGCAGAGCCACGTGGGCAAACCAAACCCAAACCCAAGGCAGCCTGTGCTGCACCCCAGACCCTCTTTGGACATTTAGGACAGCCCTGGGTTTTATTCCAGGTCCCAAAGGAGCAGTTTGCATCACTCTAATCCAGCCAGCAGACAAGGAAATAAATGACCAATGCTAAGTAAAGCTGCTGAACAGGAGCTTCACGAACACAGACCCCAAACCAGACTTTTTTTCTCTTTTTGTATTAAAATTTCATGGTGAATGTTGGCAAATTCTCTCACCACAGCCTAAGAGCCCAGAGATGGTTCTCTGGGATTTTGCTAGGAGGAAGCAGAGGACAGGCTTCACTCCTGTTGTTTGCATGAGAAATCATTGACACGTGAGAGGAACGTTCAAACGCCAGCCTGGCTGTCCTGACAACCCCATGTGAGGGTCAGTGCCCAGTTTTGGAAAGATCTGGATCATTGCAATGAGAAATGGAAAGGCACTGCATATCAATGCTCTTTTCTCTCTCCTTTTTCTTATCAGGTCAGGAAACCCAAGCTGAGTCTTGGGTTGAATTGGGTTAGATAAATTCTCGATAAATAAAAACCAGGTTTTTTTCCCCTGGTTTAATCTTTATGACCCTGTGGTGAGAAAAATATGCTTCCCCCTTAAAGCCAGGCCTCTTAACCCCCAAAATGGTGATTTGGAACTCCTGCTCATCCCTTTAAATATTAATTTTTGCTTTTTTGGTGGCTTTTCATCTTGCTTTATAAAACATCCACTGCCGAGGCCCACACAGGATTTTCATTTGTGAGGGAGGGATTCAAGTCAGCTGAATGCACCAAGGAAATAAGAGCCCACCCAGCCCCAGAATCTGTTCTGTCTCCTGAATTCCCAAATCCCTGCCAGTGCTGAGGCTGCAGCACCTCCAGAGGCTCAGCACCAGGAGCAGGGGGCAGAGGCATCAGTCCCCACATCCTTCATGGGGCTGACATCAGTTCCTCCTGCTTTTATTGACGTGGTCCCAGCTCTGGCCTGATTTTTTTTTTAATTACCTCATAATTCCTGCAGCACTCAGAGTTTTTATAAGGCTCCTGCTTTCCTCCAGGTCAAGAATGAGTGGCCCCAGCTGCCCCGTTTTTTAATCACCAAATAGCAGCCAGCAGTAAAAGAGGAACGCAGATGCATTTCCTTGCACTGATGAGAGACTCACGGTGGGGTTTAAAGGAGAAAAAAATATTCACATTTTAAGTAGTTTTGAGGCCTTTTTTGCCTCCTCTGTCTCTTGGTGCCAGGAGGTGCCCAGAGAGGTGGAGATGCTCCGAGGCATCCTCCATGCCCTGAGAGCTCCAGGCTCTCAGTTCAGGGAGGTTTTTGAGCATACTTTTGTCAGACTCTTTGGAAATGTCTGACAGGAGAGGGTAGCACTAAGAGGTGAATTTAAAAATTTAAAGCTGGGAAGTGGAGGAGTGGGCCTGGTGGGCTGCCTGTGGGTGGCAGGAAGCAGGTGGGGTTTGGCTTGTTTTCTGGCAATTAGGAGCAGATCGGAGCTATACGAGAGCGGGGAGCAGGGGCTGGTTTGAGCTGCAGCCAGGCAGGGGGTTTTAGGGTTTTTTAGGGTTTTTTAGGGGAGGTTTCCCATTAAAACACTCACCATGCACCAAACCTGAGCGTGGCTGTGTGCAGCCATGGAGACAGAATCACAGAATCACAGAATCACTGGGTTGGAAGAGACCTTCAGGATCATCGAGTCCAACCCATGCCCCAACACCTCACCTAAACCATGGCACCGAGTGCCACATCCAATCTTTTTTAAACACATCCAGGGATGGTGACTCCACCACCTCCCCGGGCAGACAATTCCAGTACTTTATCACTCTTTCTGTAAAAAACTTTGTCCTAAATCCCACCCCACGCTGGTGATGTTCCCACTGCACACGAAGAAGCACAGCTCTGCTCTGTGATCTGGCCAAGACAGAGAGAAGATGTTTTCTTCCCCAACCAACCAGGCAGATCCCCTGGGGCCCGGAGGCACCTTCTTCTCAGGGCACAGAAATTCCTGTGCAGCAGACACCCAGCAGGCAGCAGCTGTGAAGAGAAGATGACATTCTATTACAATATAATGTGTGTTACTGGGTCACTCGGTGCTGTTTGGGTTGGCTGGGGGACACGGGGACAGCGTGGCCCTGGGAAACCACGTCCTCCCTGCAGAGAGAGAGCTGAGGGAGGGGAGGAATCCAGGGATTTATCTGTGGGAGATACTTTAGCTGGTGGTTTCGTGCAACTGGTAAAAGTGACACAAGCTGTAGTGCAACCTCCAGGTTTGGGACTCTGCAGGGCACGTCCCAGAGGCAGGACAGGAGCTGCTTTTTGGGGTAGAACACAGAGAAGGGTGAAATGTGGGCATGTTTGGAGAGGGGCAGATGTCAGAGGGCATTCCCTGGTGTGAGCTGTCTGGGGTGGAGCTGCTCTGTCCCTCAGCAGTGACCTGTGAGCCTGCACAGACAGACCCTGATCACTCCCATGTGAAGCCAACACAACAAACGGCTGCAAGTGCATCTATGAGGCAAAGCTGGTGCTGGTTGCAGCATTTTCACTCCAACACCCAGACACGTCACCTCCTGCCATCCTCCCACCCTCTGGGAAGGGAAACCCCTCCACAGAACCATTCCCTGTGTCATAGGTGAGCAGAGGAGAAGGGCAGTGCTCAGGGTGTCCACATGACCCCATCCCATCTCCTGGATGGAAGCTGGAGGAGGATGAGCAACCAACACCCCCTGAAAACACCCACTGGGGACAGACCTGTCCTCCTGACCTGCCAGTCTTACCAGTAGCCCAGACTGGGGAAAAGGGCCAGCCACGTGAATCCTCTGCTGGGGCACTGGAACAGCTGGCAGCAACTGATTGTGTTTGTTCAGATGAGAACAATTTTCCTTTGCTTGTGCTCTTGACAAATGCAACCTGGAGGCCTCCAAGCCTCCCTGCCAACAACAACACCAGGGCGGGACGGGACCGTATCTGTTTCCAGCAGAGCTGTCAGCTGCGCTGGGGGCTCTGGGGTTCACTGGGCTCTTCAGTCCTACAAGCATCCTCAGCCTCCAAGGGGAAATGAGAAACCACACACCCTCCAGGGCACTGCCAGACCCCCCTTCCTTCCCCAGAACCCACCCTGGAGGGCTCCCACCCATCCCCAAGGCCACGGGGAGGCACAGCAGGGGCTTGGCCAGAGCCAGTGTTTGCCACGGGGAGAGAGGTGTCAGGATCACAATCACAGATACAGGGGGGTCACAGGCAGGGGTCACTTGGATGGACCAAGTCTGCTCTTCCCATGAGAAAGTCTGCCTGCAGCTTCCAGTGAGAGCAGTTGATGCAGAAATACCTCTTTATCCCTTGCCAAGCCCTCTGGAAAGGGCCAGGGCTCCTCCTGACCCCGGCATTCCCTGGGTACCAGGATGAACAGAAATAACACAGGAAACATAAAATAGAATCACAGACTATCCCCAGCTGAACGGGACCCACAAGGATCATCGAGCTCAAATCCTGGCCCTGCACAGGACAACTCCAAAAATCCCACCCTGGGCCTGACAGACAGGGACTGAAGCAGAGAGGTCCCAAGTGACACCCTCATGTCCCAGGACACGAGGCAGGAGCTGCACACAAGTGTCCCCAGACCTTTACATGAATCCCAGGAGCACCGTGTGCCGAGAGCAGCACCAACCACCCTGTCCCTGTCCTTGTTCCTGTCCCCATCCTTATCCCTGTCCCTGTCCCTATCCCTATCCCTATCCCTATCCCTATCCCTATCCCTATCCCTATCCCTATCCCTATCCCTATCCCAATTTTCCCTATCTTTGAATTTTCAGAGCGACTTTATTTCACGTGCTGAATAATTTCAGCAGCACCTTCAGTGCCAAGTAAGAAAACACATTTCTAGTTCTGAAACTCGCGGAGAAGCTCTGAGGCATCCAGGAGCGAACCAAACCACAGCAGGAACAGAAGCAGCTGAAATGAAATTAAAAAGAGAGGCAAATCATGATTTGTGGGCGCCTTGAGATGGAGGAGTGGAGCCCATCTCAGAAAGGAGTGAAAAAACAAGGCTTTGTATGAGGTCTAGAGAGATAACTTCAAGGGGGAAAGCTAGACGGTGTTTTTCCAGCTGAATAGAGTTTTACCAGACAGCATTTTGCAGGCTCGTTTTGGTTTGATGAAAACCTCTTCAGAGAACACCTCTTCAGGGTTCTGAAAGCCTTGTGTTTCAGGAGGGTCCGTGCCTTGTGCTGTGCCCTATTCCCCTCCTGTATTCAGTTTTACTTGTAAAGACAAAGGGAAATTCTTCCTCTTGTGACTATTCCTCTGTAGGTGAAATTCCAAACTTCTGTGTTTAAAGACGATCCCCGCAGCCAGAAACGTTTGAATTTTTGACAGGATGGAAACTCCTTATTTCTTTAGCACCCTCTGTGTTCTGCTGGTGGGACTGAGCGGTTGTGGAGCAGCCCCCTGCCTCAGTTTCCCCATGCACAGTGCAGGGATGAGCTGGGAAGGGGCGAATCCATCTCTGCCACGTGCAGGGCTGAGGGTCCCTGGGGCTTCCCTTCCAGATGGTGCTGCTGACGCTCAGGCTGCTCGCTCCTGGCTTTGGGAACACCGCTGGGAAGCGGGATGGAGCGGAGAGGGTCTGTGGAGGGCTTCCCTCGGCGCTCACAGACAGCCTCTTCCTTCTCACCAGACATCTTGGCCGCTCCTCTGGCGGGACAAGCGCCAGCTTTGTCTCCTGGCACCCGGTGGTGACGGAGGGATGGAGGGGAAGCCGGGCCGAGCCTCCCAAATTGCATCTCCAGCACGAGGCCGCCCGGGCCGCGCCGCTGCCGACAGCTTTATTGCTGCTGAGACAGGCCGAGGGGAGAGCTGGCCCTGCACCATCCCTGCTGCACAGCTGCACAGGCAGGGAGAAGGGTGGTGGAGAGGAGGGGGAGAAATCCCCTGGAAAGCAGCGGTGGAAAGTCGGCCACCCCCGGGGAAGTTCCTGCTTGGCCGTCCTGCGGTGCGGAGGAAGGCTGGTGGGAAAAACTCCTGAGATGGGGTTTTTGCAACAGGAAAAAAGGGAAAAAATCCCGGAGGTTTTGCACATCAGCTGCGCTTGGACCTCCTAGCCCTGACCCAGGTCCTCCCACGGGTGGGGTCTCACCTTGTGCCTCACACAGAGCCCAGCACTAGCCCAAAGACAGCGTTTGATAGCCCCAGGCAGCTGGGGGACATGAACCTCCCCTCAGCCCTGCTTCGCTCAGATTCCCCCCCTTCCCCAGACCTTGTTCCTGCTGGGATTTGAGCCACACAAAATGCACGTTTTAACCTTTTAACAGTAAAGATGTCATCTCATGGAGGAAAGGTCTGCATGGGTGGAGAGAACGACGTCCTTGGCTGGGCTTTAGTGGCTTTTTTCCTCTCTTTTCTTTCCACATTGTCCACAGCAACTCCTGGGCATCCTCACTCACTCCTAAACCACCTGCACCCTCCCCAGGCTCCTGGTACCCTCTCGCTGCCATGATCATTATGGAGCATTTCAGAGCTCATTACCTTGCAGAGGATACGTGAAGCCACGCAGGGCAATATCCCATGGAAAAGGAGAGTGGGAACAGCCCTGTTGGATGGGGTCACGGGGAGAGGGGCAGGGAAGGGAGGCCTCACCCAACATCCTACCCACACCCCAGCATCCACCACTGTGGGCAGCTCAGCACCTGGCCATGGGAATATTTGGCTGTGCCACAGCCCAAGGAGATGCTGGGTGTGAGGAAGGCCAGGAATGGGGAAGTTCATAAGGTGGGATGTGGAAAACTGTCCGGAAGGTCTGCAGACAAAGCCTCCCTCATCCAAAACAAACAGCACATGGGGCTGTGGGGCTCCTACATGACCAGTGGGACCCCCAAAGCCAGCTGGGAACAGCTCAGGCCCTTAACCCTCGCTGGGCTGCTCCCAGGCTCGCAGTGCTGCTGGAGGAGGGTCCAGTGGGATGTCACATCTCCCTGGCTGATCCCCCAGCACTGACCTGTTGGGGAAGATGAAATAGGAAAGCCTTATAAATATGATTACCTGGCAAAAGATGCTGAGAATTTGGAAACTATAGGCGAGATTGAAATGAGAACAAGCTTTGAGTTACCAAACCCCAGTTACTGAACAACTGGAAAACAATGGCAGGGCCGACTGAAGGTGATCCCCCCTCGTTGATTAAACAATGCCCTCTGCCTGCAGACAGGTCCAAGGGTCAGAGCAGACCCTCCCAACTTATCAGAGGGTCCAGAAAGTAGATTTTAGAGTTTAAAATATAACATCATATGGTAATGCAATGATTCTTACAGGCTGTATGTAAATGTTATAAGATTTGTAGCTTATACCACATTGGTTAATGAGAATTAGAATATTCAGCACAGAAGATGATTTATTGGATTGTAAATGGGAACCACGGACACTTTTCTGTCCTTTTCTGCCTCTTCTCCAGCTCTCTTGCTCGTTCTCTTACTTCTCTGACCTGCTTCAAACTGTGTCTGGCAGCTCCCAGCAGGTCCCCTACACCCACGCCCCTCTACAATAAACTTCATGCTCTAAGACCTGACTCCAGAGATCTCTCGTCTCCGTCCATCCCGACCGTCCGAAACCGAACAACACAACATCCCCGCACTGACCCCTCTCCTCACCCTCCCTCTGTGCTCAGCTCGCTTGTGGTGCCCCAGACGGTCCCCGGAATGCCCAGCGTGACCCAGGTGTGGAGGGCAGTGTGGGCGGTGGCCGGGCGCCGGCTGCCCTGCCATGAGATCTCCCACTGTTCTCCAAAGAATATCCCCTTGTCCTCCCTGACAGCCAGGGGCTGGGGGCAGTGGGGCAGGGTGGTGGCAGGGACAAAACCCATCAGTGTGGAGTCCCAGACACAAATGAGCCACGAAAGGGGGTCAGGCAGGGCTCCCAGTGAGGGCTCCATGCCAGGGCAGCTGCCCCTTCCCTGTTAGCCGGCACTGGGAGCACAGGGAAGGAGTGGGGACAGGGCCAGGGGGTGCCAGGGGACTGAGGGGGTCTCACACATCTGCATTTCCTTGGCTCTGCACAGAGCAGCTTGGATGGCAGGGAACCCTCCTGCTGCATGGCAGCATCTCCTGCCTAGCTGGGGAGGCACCAGGCAGGCACTGACCTCAAGCTGTGTCAAGAGTTTATTTTTCCAGCTAAAATAATTTAATTCAGTGGAAATTCTTTCTTTTCTCAACCTGTCTTCTGCTGTAAGCAGCCCATCCTGGGGAATGGCTGATGAGCTGGATGGGAACCAGGCTGGATGCCATGTCAAGTTGGCAGGCACAGGAAAGACCAGCATTTATGTCATTTATTTTCCTACCAAGCATAGCTGAGCTGGGGAGGCTTTGTTTTCTTCTCACCAGCAGAAACCTAAAGCCCAAAATGACATTTCTAATGGGATTTATTATTCCTGATGTCACAGGAGGGGGGATATGTTGTACTTCCAACTTCTCACAACCCTCACAGGCAAAGCTGGAGCAAGGTGCACTGAGATATGGTAAAAAAAAATCAGGGAACAGGTCCATTGAGGCAGCAAAATCCACTCACCTGCTCAGGGCTCGGCAAAATCCCTCTCCCTGTGAAGATCCTTGTACAGCAAATGCACCAGCTGGGATCCTGGTGGGACAAGGAAGGGTTGGATATCGGAGCTGAGCCATCCACTTGTGGTTTTGTTAATATCTCCTGAGCAGCAGAAGTCAAGGAGCCTGTGGGGAAAAACCAAAAAAATAAAAGCTTGAAATTCTTTATCCCGAGGTTGCCAGCTATACATTACACTGAGCAGGACAGTTACCGTGTGTGAAATACTGGCCTGATTAAAACCATATTTGTGAAGGATTAACTGCTCTGTAGCAGCTACACGTCTGCCTGGAGGTGGGAAAAGCTCCCCAAATATGTCTCTAATCATCTCTACAATAACCACGTCAATAAATCAGAGCAAAGACACATTGGGGTGAGCGTGGGTTCCACACTGCACCTGGTGGGTTTGTGCAGAGGGAAGTGAAAAAACCCCGACAGGAATGGGAGGTTTGAAAAGAAAACAACTGTGGTTTGTGGAAGTGCAGTGGTGAACATGGAGAGCATCTGATGGAGACCCAAGTGCCACTGCCCTGGACCACAGCTGACCACAGGCTGTGATTCCAGGGCCACAACCCTGCCCAAGCCCAACCCCTCTGCTGCACTTCCCACCTGCTAAAACCCAAGGGATACCAAGAGAGAAACCCTTTAGCTCGCAGTCAAAGCATACAGGCACCCAGGGCAGTCAGCTGTGGCTGCTCCAGGATTTTCCCTGCGCTCTGCTTGGTGCATTCCTCACCCAGCATCCCCAGCCCCTGCTCCAGCCATGCTCCTGGGGATGGATTTGGGGCAGCGGTGCCCCGCTGCGAGCAGAACAGCCGGGTGCAGGGAAGGCATTTAGCAAAAATAAACGCCGAGACAGAGCTTGAAATGTTTATTTTCCAACTCCAAGCCATTCATCCAGTGACACCGCTCTGTTCCAGTGAGTCTCCCTGTGTTTATATCAGATGATTAATGAGACACAGATTGTCTTTAACCCTGATGGATGTCACAATCACCAGGGTATGAATTTGGGCTGGGTGTCCCAGTTCTCCTCCCACCTCTGCCTGCAGCACCACTCCATCCTCATTGACCCTCATTCTTCTCGTTTCATGCAACCAAAACCAAGATTTTATTGCAATATTTGTTTTCTAGCCTCTTCATCTGCCCTCAGCAATCAGCCCTCCTGAGGCTGGAACCTCTGATAATGTGGGAAGGGGTCTGAGATGCAGGAGGAGTGAAAGGACAGATCAAACATTAAAAAGGGAAAGATAAGGGACAAGACAATTTGGGTTTTGCCTGCCCAAAGCATGAAAGGGGACAGAGATCTGCCAGGACAGCCAGGCTGATGCTGAGTTTGCAGCGACCACCAGACACCACAACCAGCTACAGAAATCCAGCCTGAACCCAGGGTGATGCCACTTCCAGAGGACACAGGGCTGTCCCTGCTCCAGAAAATGCTGCACCTCCAGCATCTCCCACATATTTTATCCTGCTGGGCTGCTGACCTGCTCAGCCAACACACAGAAGCCCAGAACGGTGTGGAAGGGACATTAAAGCTCATCCAGTGCCACCCCCTGCCATGGCAGGGACACCTTCCACTATCCCAGGGTGCTCCAAGCCCTGTCCAGCCTGGCCTTGGATACTGCCAGGGATGCAGGGGCAGCTACAGCTTCTCTGGGCACCCTGTGCCAGGGCCTCTCCACCCTCACAGGGAACAATTCCTTCCCAGTATCCTACCTAACCCTGCCCTCTGGCAGTGGGAAGCCTTTCCCCCTTGTCCTGGCACTATTGGCATGGCCTGTGCAGCACCAGGATAGCTGGCATCAGATGGGATTCACCTTTCTCCAAGGGAAAAGCTTTGAACTGGACTTAAAGAAGGAGGGGAAAAATCCCAGGTTTGCCCATGCTGTGTCTGACCCCCCCAGGGTTAGGAGGATGTGCTGGGGACCCTGCACACGTGCAGTTTCACAGAGATGAGCCAGAGGTAGCAGGAGCCAACAGGGAAACCCCAGAGAAAGACCCCAAAGAATCAAGGGATGTTCCTCTAAGAATGTGACCTCTAAATCTCCCTTCCAACCAAACTGTTCCATATTTCTGAATGGGGCTGCACTGGAAGCAGATTGAACGTGTCACTGCAACAATGCCTCTGCAGCCCCCCAGAGCACAGCTCCAGGCAGGAGCAGTGGACACATTTCTCCAGCACTCAAAGCTCAAATTGAAAAGCTGCCATTAACATTAAAAGGAAAAAATGGCTTTTTAAGAACTCCATACGTTTCTATTTCTTTCCCCTTCCTTTCCTCCTTTCTGATTCACCCTTCTGATATTTTGCTTGGACTCCAATCCTAATGCATTCATCCTTCTTAGCACATTTTTGGGCTCTTTCCACCATTGTTCTTGGAAACTTTTTTTTAAGGACATATATTTAGATATACAACCTGGTCTCCCACGTTAAAAAAATCCTACCTCAGGCTGGAAAGGGAAGGGCACAGAGAAAAAGGGGCTGGGGTCAAGGATGACAGGGTGACAGGAGCTCCAGGTGCCAGCAGAGGAGGTGGCATTGCCACGGGGACATTTGTCTGTGTCCAGCGTTTCATGGCTCTGTCTCCAGCATGGAAAATCTCCCAAAAGCTTTGCTGGCACCAGTGCAGGGGTGGTCACTGCAGCTGCCCCTGGGGGTCCTGTCAGGGGAGCAAATGGAGCGACCACAGCTCCTCAGCCTCCCTCTGCACCCCACTGCAGCCCTGACCCGGCCTGGGGGACAGCAGCACGTCCCCAAACCATGTAACACTCTCCAGTATATTTACAGCAAGGTTTTGGGGAATGGTGAGGGGTTGCACTGGCCACAGTCACGCCACACTGGCTCCCTGTTTGACCAAACTGGGACCATCCAGTTTCCTGCAGGTACCACCTGGAGCCCGTGGAGCCTGGTTTTAACAACCCCCGAGCACTCAGCCCGCACCCAAACATGTCACTGTGAAAGGGCAGGTTGGAGTCCAAGCAGCGCTCGCAGGCTTTTCATAAACACACTTTAATAATCTTCATCAAGAATTTTAATACAGAGCGAGCTGCCTGCCAGGAAATGCATTTACACTGTCAGCTGCCGAGAGAAACGGCCCTGCACTGCTGCTCAATACCAGAAACACCCTCCCTCCCTCCCTCCCAGCCTTTCCTCTCTTCCTCTTTGGATGAAGTGTGGTGCTTTGGAAACTGGAGGGGCTAAAATCCTCGGCAGAGAGCCAGGCAGCTCCCTGGAGCATCCCCTGAGCTGGGGGCAGCCCCTTTGCCTTGCCCAGTGCCATCCTGCTCCCACCTCCTGCCGAGCTGGAGCTCGGCTGGCCTCGTGCTTCACCTCTTTTTTTTATTTTTGGGGGGTTTTAAGACTGAAAACAGCGTTTTCCTCCTCTCCCATTAACATGCTGAAGGTGCTGTTGTTGGTGATGGCGAGGGAAGGGTGTGTTTTTGGGCTATGGGGAGAGCAGGGGTTTGTGACCTGCGGGTGCAAGTACAAAAGCTTTTCCTTCACAGCAAAGATTACCGGGATCAGAACACATTTCCTTGCTGGCTGTGGTATTAAGCAATTAAAGGGATTAATGAGGGCTTTACCATCCTCTGGCGCATCAGGTTTTGGTTTGTGCCAGAGGCAAAATACCCGATTTGATGTAGTCCCAACCCAGAGGGCTGGAATGGTGGGAACCACATTTTACAGCCTTTTCCCCAACAGCTGAAAACACTCTGGCTGTAACCACCCTCCATACGCTGCTCCAAGGCATCCGCACCCACTAAGCCTGTTCTCCCTAAGGATGGATGGACAAGGAGCCCCAAACCAAGTGTCACCTGCAGGGAAGGGCCCAGAGACCAGAGAGGGGAAGGGGGAGGTTGGAGAAATACCCCAGGGGAACTTCAGCATCAGCAACTCTTATTAAATCCTATCTGACATGCGAGGAGGATTTCTGAACTCCGGTTCCTGGCATATCAGGCAGTTTGTCTGTTTATGAGTCTGTTCTCAAGTGATTGACAAAAAAAAGGATGAAAAAAACCCAACCTCGATGCAGTGAAATAAAATGATGAGATTCGAACTACACGCCCCAGATGTCCTCTCTGAACCTCATTTAGCGGAGGTGGGGAATGCCAGCTTTCCACCAGGAACGGCACTGCCACCTCCGCTGCTTCCCTTTTCCTTGTGAAGTTCTTGCCTTATTTATTTGCTCGAGATGAAAAAGCTGGGGGAAGCCGCCCAGCAGAAATACCAACCTTCTGCCAAGCGTTTTGAAGTCGCAGCACAAATCGCCTTTTACAGGCAGGGGTGCGGAGGGGACGAGGTAGAGAAAAGGTCAGTCCTGCCCGAGGAAACCCCCAAAACGCTTTGGAGAGCTGAAGGGGCTTTTTCATCCCACACAGCATCCATGGAGGGTCAGAGTGCCCCATGGACTGGGGGACAGAGTGATGGGAAGGATGGATGGGAGGTGCCTATGTGGTTATGGCTCTGGCTCTGTCACTGCCAGGGCAAGTCAGGCTGCAAGGGAGAATCCCAAAATTGTTTGGGTTGGAAGGGACTTTAAAGCCCATCCAGAGCCACCCCCTGCCATGGCAGGGACACCTTCCACTATCCCAGGGTGCTCTGAGCCCTGTCCAGCCTGGCCTTGGACACTGCCAGGGATGCAGGGGCAGCTACAGCTTCTCTGGGCAACCTGTGCCAGGGCCTCCCCACCCTCACAGTAACACAAATAAACCTTAAAATCAGTAAGAATTTAGAAGGCATAATTCCCAAAAACCTCTCTGGAGCAGACAGGAAGCTTCCATTGACTCTGAGCGGTGCAGCGTGCCTGAACATAGAGAAATGAATTATTGCCAGTAATGTCCTTCTTCAGCTCTTCAGGGCACCCACAAAACTGCTCCCATGTCCCCCAGAGTTCCCTCCCTTTCCCAGCCCAGGGGATGCTCCAAAGCTGGGGCAGTGCCCCCCTCTCTGCCCCTACCTGCAAACTCCAGCCATGGCACAGTGGCAGCAACATCTGTCAGGACATGATGACCCCCCAGACCTGGGAGAAAAAGAAACTTCTAAAAACCTTCAGTTGTGCCACAGGACTCTAAAGTTGCAACCAGGAGCTTCCTTGGCACGAGGAGCTGTGTGCAGGCTTTTTCCAGGTGATCCTTGCAGCAGCTTCTCCCTGTGCCTGAGGCATCCTTAAAAAAACAGGCCCTGGAGCTGCATACCCACCACGGAGTGGCCATGGGGAAGATGCAGGTATCCAGGTGCCTCCCACCAGGCTGGAAGCAGCAGGCTGCACTGCCACGGAGCTGCTGCTCCCCGGGGGCTCGGCTTTCCACCGGCCGGAGCAGGATGTTGTACCTTGTTTGTGTTTCTATGGAATTACCCTCCCTGCTGGCTCCCATCCTGCATCCCCCACCGGCTACATGTCCACGAGGTTCATTTCAGCATGAAAAACAGCCTCCCAAGAGCAACTGTGGCCGATTGAAAATCATAAAAATGAAAATCTCAGGTTTGATGACTAATCCCGGGAGACCGGTTTAAATTAGCGCTAGCCAAGTGGCCACAACAGGCCAGGGAAAATTCCTGCTGGACTTCTCTCCTCAGTCCACTCCCTGGCTTCATTTTCCATCCCCAGATCCTTCCAGCCTGCAAACATATACAGTGTTGCCTCGGCAACTCGGAGACGAGATATATGTGCATGAGAAAGTGAGACAATCTCTTTCCTCCGTGATCGCCTGGAAGGTGGAAAATGGAAACCTATTCTGGTCTTAAAGCTACGTCAGCTTGTACCAGACACCCTCACAGCTCAACCTGCTCTTAAATGTGCCACCTCCAGCTCCCAGTGAAGACAAAACACCCTCCTCTCGCACGTATCCGCAGCTCTCTCATCCCATGGGATGCTCAGAACTCGCAGACTCACCAAAAAACGTGCTTTGCCCAAAGGTGTTTTCTGCCTTGCACACACCGACTGGCTGACTCCTCCACCCTCCAGGAGCCCAGGTTCATCTGTGAGCTCCTGTTTAAGAAGTAAGCATGTTTCCACTCTATTCTGGGCCAGAACTTCCCTCAGATGGGCAGGAATACCATCCATGAATGCCCCATCCATGGTTCCTGCATCTGAGGGCTTGTGTGTGCATGAAACACAAGCAGCAGGACACCAGGAGCTCAAAGCAGCGTCTCTCCATCGCGTGGTGTCTCAAACCATCTCTAAATCCTGCTCCGAATTCCCTCTGCTCCGCAGAGCTGTGCCCTTGGCAGCCCCTGGTGCCCTCTGCGGGCAGCTGGGCCGAGGCTGTCCTGGAATAACACCGGGATGTGCCCAGAGATGTCCCACAGCCCCAGCCCCACCCACCCTGCACAGCCCCTCCGCTGTCACGGTCGTTCCCCTTCCCCTTTGTGCCGTTTAATCCCTGTCCTGGGAGTTCCACCTGCACTATCAGCGTTTTCCCCTCTCCACCCCCACACCTGAAGGACCTGCCCGGTCCCCTGGGTCACACAAACTCCCTGTGATGTCTTGGCTGCAAAAGGACTTGGTGAAAAACCCAGTTCCCCCCAGTTCACCCCAGCACAGCCTCTGCTTCCCTACGAGTCTGTTGTGGCTCTCAGAGCGCTCCTGAACTCAGACTTTTCCCATCTGGAGTCAGTTGCTCCATGTGTCCCCTCCATGGGCAGGAGTCCTGCGGCCTGTGCCTGACTGGTTAAAATATGAACAGCTTATTAAAACAACAGGATGGCTCCAAACCCAGGACAATGGCTGGATGAAGAGGGGCACTCGTGTGTGTCATGGATACAACTGGCTGCCCTCCAGACACTTACAGCATCCTTCCCCGAGTCTGCCCAGCCAGGGCTGGGTCCATGAATTCCCATTTCTTTTATTTTCCAGCTGAACAGCACGAATCCAGCACGAATTCAGTGAGAGTGGGAATGGGAAAGCCTGGGCAGGCAGTGTCCACTACCTGGTGATGTCCAGCTGTAAACAGTTCATGAGCTGGAGACTTCCTCCTGCAGGGCTTCAGGAGGGTGGGAAACACTTTCCCATTCAAACTGAGATGGAAGACAGACAGGTCAGGGACATGGATGGAGGGGCTGCCACCGTGATGGAACGAGAACTAAATTTCCTTCCTGCTCTGCTACAGCTGAGCACGAGCCAAGCCTGGAGGCTCTTGGGGAGCCATTCCTTCAGCTCAGCTCTAAGTCCTTTGCCTGAGATGCCACAAAAACCTTAAAACTAAATTACAGTTTTCTCAAGAGCAGCACAGGCTTTGCCACAGGTCTCAACAGAGCCAAGAAAACCCCCCTTGCTTCCAGTCCCACCAGCATTTCTTGCGATAAAATTCCTCCTCTGATATTTCGTAGATTCCCAGAACGGTTGGGGTTGGAGGGACCTTAAAGATCATCCAGTGGAACACTTTCCACTATCCCAGGTTGCTCCAAGACACATCCAACCTGGCCTTGGACACTTCCAGGGATCCAGGGGCAGCCACAGCTTCTCTGGGCACCCTGTGCCAGGGCCTCCCCCCCCTCACAGTCAATTTACCCCATCAAACAAAAGCTGTGCCTGTTAAACCCCACTGCTCCCTGTGCCAGGGGCATAACCACATCCATCCTAACCTCATTTCACATCGGGATTGTCATTTGCAAAACCAGGACAGCAGCACTCCCACCCCCCTGAGCATTAGGAAACATCCTTTGGGAGCGACTTGGAAATGCCAAACTGGGATAGCAGAGGACAGCACACCATTACTCACAGAGACAAGGTGAAACATGCTCTGCCAAAGTGTGAAAAATATTTATATCCAAATACAAAGTGTCTCTCGAATTTACAGTTCCCTGCACGCTCTGGAAGCGGAACTGTATTTGTGGGAATGGCTGTGAAGGTAAACTGATTCCTGCCATTAAAATGTGCCCGTGCTGGGGTGCAGAGAGGATGAAGTGGAAAAAAAAGGTGGGAAAATGGGATTTGATCTGCTTTTTAAAGCAATAATAGTTTTGCTGAAAAGCCTCACAATCTGTAACATGCAGGGTGGAGCAGGATTAGGATCATAAATAAATCCCAGGGAAGAAAAATGACTCCTTTTCACACGCTGGTAGCGTGTGATCTTTAAAACCAAAGAAAGATAAAAGAAATGTCTTCAAACGTTCCCATTTTCCATCCAGAAGGATTGTTTTTAACTTGTTTTACAGATCACTTTATTCTATGGATGCAGTGTGGCCACCTTCGGGCTGGAATGCAGCAGTGCCTGTGCCACGCTGGATCCTGCTGCAGGAGGGGATGGATATTTATCCCATTAAAACGATGAGCTGTTAGTGATAACAACCTCTGGGAGGGTAATTAAGAACTGTTTTGGCAGTGAGGCCAGTCTTGAGGAGATGTGAGGGTCCAAGGGAATTTTCTACGTTAGGAACCATTCCGGGATGTGGCCAGAGAGGGGATGCTGGATCCTCCCAGCCCTGCTGGTCCCTTTCCCCCTCTGTTTTTGATAATTAAGCATCCCAGGTTTCCACCACAAGACCTGTTCCACCTCTGAACAAGCCTAAAGATAAAGGCTTGAGACACAAATCATAAACCCAACCCCAAAAGCAAAGGGGTTTGCTTCTCCCAGCAGGAGGGATGCCAGGTTCCCAGCTGAATCAGCCGCATCCTGGAGCTTTGGCTCTTTCCTCACTGGTGAAGGGCAGAGAAATTCAGCCCTATTGATCCACGGTTGGGAACACTGGCCCAGTAAAAACGCAGGTGGAACTTGAGGTAGCTGGGATGCATTTCCTTAAACTGGAATTTAGGCAGGAATCCAAGACTAACACCCTCCACCTTCCCTCCTGCAAATAGTGCCGAGGGCTCTTTAACAACCGCAGTGGTCGAGGCCTGGGTTAATGTCTTATCCATAAGTTACTCAGTATTTCCTTTTAAAGACAAAATACTTGGAATACCACTCTTTCTCTCTTTAAATTACAGTTGTAGCTGTTACAGAAACCCCTCTGCACTGTTTCCATAGCTGGGAAGTGTCCGTTTCTTGGGAGTACCTGCTCTCGGTTTTTATGGGAACTCCAGTGTTATGGAGTTTATGGTGGCGTTAATACCCACAGAGATAAAAGCAGATCCTCGTTACCATCAGAGCTTGGTGGAGCTGGGAAAAGAGGCTTCCCAGGCTTCTGGTCACATCCCAGGGTATCCTGGGGAGGTTTTTGGGGCAGGCACATCTCCTGGCCCTTCCATGAGTGACATCGGGGGTTGTGATGTCCTCGGTGGCTCTCTGAGGAACACGAGCTGCTCCTGCTGTCCCAACCCAAAACCTGAGAACCAGGCAGCTGTGATAACCTGATTTTCACACCAAAACAATTCCATAGAATCCCAGAATCCCAGAATGGTTTGGGTTGGGAGGAACCTTAAAGATCATCCAGTACCGAGCCCCTGCCATGGGCAGGGACACCTTCAACTATCCCAGGTTACCCATAGATACAGTCAGTGAGCTGAAAATATTCCAGTCCCAAACACCTTGGAAAACTGGGAAAGGTCAACCCCAGGTCTGGATCCATCCAATGCCTCCAACCTGCTCAGGAAATGATGTCCCATGGCAAAGTTTGATTAACCTTTTTCCCTCTTCTTCTTTCAAGTTTTTCAGACCTTTGTTGAAAAAACAAACAGAGAAAAGCCAAAACTATTTTGTTTTCTGGCATCAGAACTCCTCCTGGGAAGCGAATTCCCACGTAATGGATCATTGCTGGGGAGATACAGCCTTAGACAGAGATGAATGGAACAGGCAGAGCACTTCAGTGCCCGGAGCAGACGGGGTTTGGCTGGAATGATGATGAAGGGAATCCTTTGCTAAGGTTGGAGGCTGCAGCCTAAAATCTTTTTTGATTTTGAATGGCTCTTTTTGGCTCCCAAAGGGTAACATTTGCCTCAGAGCCTTTAATCCTAACGGGATTTAGGGCTTAGTTTCTTAAACAATTTGGAAACTTGTCCCAGGAATGATTCTCACATATCGCTGCAAGGCTTTGGGAACCGGTGTGGATTTCAGGACCACTACCCACCATCTCCTCCTCCTCTCCTGCAAGAATTATTCCCCCTGGACACACACAGGTCAGGATTAGGTCTTTCCTTAGATGCTCCTATCCTGCTAAGGGCTACCAAAATGTTCCAGCCATCACCGAGGAGCTGGAAAGGCCATTGACAGGAGAAGTTTTCCATCCATCCCCAGCACAGACATCAGCAGCATTCTTGGAATAGCTCAAAAAAAAAAAAATCAGGACTCCAGAGATATGCCATTAGGAGAGGGAAAAATGATGTGGGTTTGATGTCCTGAGCCACACTCAATAATATAAAAAATATATATCTGTACATGTGCACACACACACATATTTATACATATACATATCTGTATCTGCACACACACATAAACCAAAGGAGATTCCACACTCTGGAAAAAGTGCTCAGTAAACCCAGCTCCCCTTTCAGTACTTGGTTAAAATATCAGGCACAAGGTCAGGCAAATTACAGCAAATAAGGCTTGACACAAATTCCTGACTGGCTTTTTCTCCCCTAAAAACGAACCATTTTCTGGTCTTTCTGATCTCATTTGTGTGTAAAGATAAAACTGACAAGAAATGGGTGCTCTGGAATGACAATCTCTGTGATTTTCAGGACAACCTCTGCCTAATCCCTGCCAGACACAGCAAAAATAATCCAGCATCCATTTGGAGCTCAGCTTGAACGGAATGGGGCAAATGTGGCTGGCAAGGAGTTGCAGAAGACAATCCCTGGGAAGGAAAGAGGGATATTTTATTGCTGATGTTTCTCTACAGGTGTGCTGAGAGAGGATTTACAGCCTGTTGCCATTCCAGCTCCACAGAGCACAAACCTTCCCTGTCACAGCCTCAGGTGCACTTGGAGTCACTCAGAAGAAACCCCCACGTTGTGCTTGAACCACCTCAGTTAATTCCAAGTCACAGCATCCCCCTGACAAATAGTGGGGGGTCTCAAAAAAAAAAAAAACCTCAATAGTTTTTTCCCAAAAAGAGGGAAAAAATTGTCCGAGAGCACAGCATTTCCAGGAATTTTCAGGATAGATGATCAAATATTCATATTGCTGCACATTTCCAATCTGCAGCAACACCCATGGATGGCCTGGATGGGTCTCCTCCATCTCCTCCTCCAGGACATTCCTGAAGACAATCCCCCCTTCCAGCAATTTGGCAGCACTGGGACATTTTGCTGTCACTTTTCTTGTCCTTGTCCATCCCTCTCTGCTCTTGGTTTTCCTGGGATTGCCAGGGATGCAATGCCAACCTGACAGGGCTTCCCACCCCATCTTCCTCAACACCCTCAAAGGGAATTTTCCAAAGGCTGCCAAAAGGAAAAACACCCACATCACAGCAAGAGGCTTTCATGAGCCCAGCCATTTGAGCCAGCAAATAAACTCAGAAAAGGGAATGCAGAGCAGCTCTTCCAAACCTTTAGCACCAAAAAACCACACTAGGAGTCATTTTCCCTGCTCTGTTTTCACATTTCTTGACAGGAGTGGCAGCAGCTGCAGTGGAAGTGAGAAGCAAGGCCTGGCCTAGAGCTCTTTGATGTGTTGGTAAGAGCTCCTAAACCCCCATTTGCATTTGGATGGGGGATCTGGATCACTTTGTAATCTGTCAAGGAATACATTTGAGTTTTGTGAAAATGTCAGTGGGAGAAAAAAAAAGGTGCTTCCTTTGATATTTCTCTTTAAAAGGTTTCAGGCTTCCTTTTGAAAAGGATATGCCAGAACCTTGCAAGAGGAGAAATACCCAGATTGGACATTTCTAACTGAAAACTTCCATTTGAAAATAATTTCTCCCTCCCCCTTAGGATCCCTCTCATCTTGTTTTACCCCTCCCAGTGCTTGAACAGCAAATTGTTCCCATCTCCAGATTAATTCCTTCATTCCTGCCAGGTGCAGCTTCAGCTATGCTGCAGAACCCAGTGGATCTAAAGGAAGATTTCACAGTCCCCTGCAGTTGTTTCACTTCTGTTCAGTGCCAAAGGTGCCTTTTTGCTTTCCCAAGTCACCTCCCCCTGTTTTTTCAGGCTGCTAAAGAGACAGAGAATTATAAATCAAAGATGGCACCATCTGGGATAGGGCCAGGACTGACAGAATGTGGTTCTGAGTGAGGGTTAATGCGGGGCTGGTGAGAATTCACAGTTTAAATTCAGCTAAAATGAAGCCAATGCTCCTGCCAGGGGGTTGGTGGGATCCAGCTCTCCCTCCACCCGACTCCAGCCAAGGATCTGGATATTGGGATGGTTTTGCCTTGCAGATAATCTCACCTGGAGGCTGCTCTGTGCAGGACTTCTCTCCAGCTGGCCCGTTTGATTTCTTACAATCAGGTGTTTTTCCATTTCTAGTGCCCTGTGGGAGGCCAAATTCAAATCCTGGCTTTATTATCATGGAATGGTTTGGGTTGGAAGGGACCTGAAAGCCCATCCAGTCCCACCCCTGGCCGTGGGCAGGGACACCTTCCACCATCCCAGGGTGCTCCAAACCCCATCCAACCTGGCCCTGGACACTTCCAGGGATCCAGGGGCAGCCACAGCTTCTCCGGGCACCCTGTGCCAGGCCCTCCCCACCCTCACAGGGAGGATTTCTTTTCCAATATCCATCTATCCCTGTGCTCTGGCTGTGGGGAGCCATTCCCTGTGTCCTGTTCCTCCATCCCTTGGAAAAGGCATCCCACTCCCTGCAAGGACTTCACCCACACAAGCAGAGAGCTAAAACACCTTCTCTGGGTTGGAGCTGACCCAGATTTAACCTTATTTTTCTTTCCTTCCACAACCCAGCCATCCATGTGTTCCCTCCCCGGACACCTGGCAGGGTGGGGCTCCATTTCCCTCCTCCCAGGCTGCTCCAACCCCCGAGCAGAGGACGGAGATGAAGCAGGAGTGAAGCCAGAGCTGTTCCTTGGCTCCAGCTCCCCATCCAGAAGCCCAGAGCCCTTCCCTGCACAGGCCTTTGGGCTCCCACATCAATGTGCCCATTGAGCCGCCCGGTACTAAACACACCTCGGGCTCCAAATCACCACACAAACCATTTTTTTTGGATGCCTCGAGCCACCAGTAAAAGTTTCCCTTGTTTTCATCCTCCCAGTCCCAGCAGAATGCTCTTCTCCTGCCAACCTAGCCGGAAAACCAGGAAAGGCCAGAAAAAATCACCCAAAAAATGGGTGTCACGCCCCTCACAGACACCCTTCCTGCATCCACCGGGGTATCACCGATACCTGGAGACTGACAGGAGAAACAAAGGCAGGCTGGACTTATCCTGGCTACACCTCTGTGCCATTTTTCCCCTGAAACATTCCGGAAGTTTCATAAATAGCACAAGTTCAGGCTGGTTTTGCAAATTGCTCCAAAAGGAAACAATTTTGAGGGAGTAAAAATAGGCCCCTTGAACTTTTTCACCAACTTAAGCACCAGGCTGGTTCCTCTCATGCCTATGATTTTCCAGTTCCAAGTAGATTGCCACTTCTAAATTTTCACCTTTTAAATTTAGTTGAAAGAATGGGAAGAGAAATGGAAAAAAAAAATTCCCTCCAGACCAAAACAAGTCTTGATTTGATAAGAAACACTTCAGATTTTTTACTAGCTGAGAAAAATCAACAGAATGATTTGGACTGAGCCACAAGCACTTTCTTAATTATTAAGCTTTTAGGAGCTGCTTGTAAACCACAGAAAGCATTATTCACACAGGTCAGGCTTTGTATGCCTGACCTGGGAAACCTCGCAGAAGGCAGAATTTAAGACTTCCTGAAAATTATGTCAAGCCCAGGTTTTCTGCTGGGTCCTCACCCTCACCAGGAACTTGGGAAAGAGCTTAAACCTCACTCAGGGAGCTGCAGATGCCACAGGGGGGTTCGGGCTGGAGCTCGCTCCGAGCTGAGGTTGATGTTTCATGAGATGACAGCAGCAGCTCCGGTTTGTGAAGCAACTTTTCAGCTGTTTCCACGTAAAGTTTGGAAATGTGGGGGGAACAGATGGGCTGGGGACTGAGGTTTGCTCGTCCCAGCCCTGTGTGAGTTGGACACGGCCAGGCCCTCACTGGCCCCGGCTGTGGGAGTTGGCAGGGAAGGAGGTGGAGAGGGGAAATTTGGGTGGACAGGAGGCTCCACGGGGCTGACCTCACCCCCACGTCCTGGGGTGGGGATGATTTAAAGCAGGCGTGGGGCTGGCTGGGCCTGGGGGTAATCGGGGGGGGCTGCAGCCTGGGGGAAACCTGCCCAAAATTCCACCCTGGAGGTTGGGGGTGGGATGCTCCAACAGCCTTCAAAGCAGCCCCGGAGCAAGCAGGGAGCCAGGGAGGCAAATCCTAGAATCCCACAATGGTTTAGGTTAGAAAGGACCTTTCTAGTCCCTGCCACCCCTGCCACCCCTGCCACCAGCAGGGACGCCTTCCCCTCCACCAGGCTGCTCCAAGCCTCACCTAAAATATTTGGGAAACATCCAGAATGCCACTGATTTAAAGTTAGCACCTAAAACCAGGAGTCATTTTTAATTATTATTATTTTTTTAAACCATTATTGCCTTCAGAGTGGGTTTGCCCAGTCAGAAAAGAAGTTAAAACATGTAGGTGTGAGCAAGCTGGCTTCCCTTGGAGAAATCAGAAAGCAAAGAGTTCATGGCTATAATTTGAGAGGAGCTTTTTTGCTGAACATAATAGGTTTGTGACCTTGGTGGTTTTAAGCAGAGGCAGGAAAAAAAAAAAAATAAAGCAGGAGAAACTTGCAGTTTGGGTCAAAAGTAATTGGCTCTTGGGAGAGTTTTCAGGAAAAAAAAATCCAAATATAAATAAAACTGGGTCAACTTAATATTTTCACTGATTTAAAACAGCATTCTGTTTCACTTTGATTCATTCTTTTCATTTGGTAGTTTATTCTTTTAATTTGGTAGAACATTTTATTCTCTTAAATTGGTCACTTCTTGAAAATCCTCTGTACAAAAAGAAGGGTCAAGAGGGTTTATTTTGAAAAACGTCAAAGCAAAACATTTCTACATCAAAAAAGAAAAAAAAAGAAAACCCCAAACCTCTTTCTGTACTTGCCAAATGAGACTGGTATTTGTGAGTCATTTCTCCACCACATTTTTTAGTGAATTTACTATTTGTCAGAAAGAAAAAAGAGAAGTTAAACCTTACCCTAATGAGAGCACGTACATGTGGGGTTCACATAAACAAACCCATGAAGAAAAAAAGGGATTGGAAAGATCTTCCACTTACTGTGCCTTTATTTCAGCATCTGTCCCTGCAGGAATTGGGTGTAAAATAGAGGCACACAGATAAAATCCAGACACAGTCATCCCCTGCCCCCTTCCTGCACACATTTCCCCATCACGACTTGGGGAGCCGCAAGCCAGCCCGTGGAGAAAAGTAATTTAAGTCATATATTTCACCAAATACGCTTTCAGGTTTATTTAAAATTCAGAGTGGGATTGGTCAGGAAGAAAAACCACTGGGAGTGCTGGAATCTCTCATCCAAGCATGAGCAGGATCTTCATCCATGGTTTTTCCTTCCTTTCCTTTGCATTGCCCCCAAAGGCCTTTCAATTCTAGGGAAACTTTCTCTGCCTGCAAACAATTTTCAAGATTTTGTTAAAACCAGCACAGGGTGCCCAGAGAAGCTGTGGCTGCCCCATCCCTGGAAATGTCCAAGGCAAGGTTGGAGCAACCTGATTGAGTGGGAAGTTGAATCTTTAGTGGGAAGATGATCTTTCAGTTCCAATCCAAACCATTCTGGGATTCTGTGATTAAACTTTCCAGTTATCTCCATTAAAGAAATAAACGGTGAGTCCTTCCAGGTGAGAGGCCCAGTGCCACACCTTGGTCCCCTCCCCTGGGGCCAAAGGGGTTTCCTGAACTCTTTGCTTCAGAAGATGGAAAAAACAATAATGGTGAAAACAACAACAACAACAACAACTGAGGTGCAGCGATCAGCGTGGAAAATTGTAGCATCTCCAGCTTCTAGAATTAATAAAGCCCAAGTTTTCACGCTTGTCATCTCCAAATGACTCCGGGCAGCTGCAGAGGGTGAGGTCAGCCCGTGCTCCTGCACATTCCAGAGTGTCAAATGGACCTTGCTGCTCCGTTCCCATTCCCTTTCTGCTCCGTTCCCATTCCCTGTGCCCCCACCCCACTGCTCAGCATTTCTGTGCTCACCTTCACCCCACAGGAACAACCCAAACAAGCCCCAGGTCACACAGGAGGCACTGGCAAAGCCTCCAGTTCCCCAGGCTGGGATTTGCCCCCTGGGATTTACAGGCACCAGTCTGAACACTCCAGAAAAACCAGCACTGGGACAATTCAACATTAAATTTAAAATTTACAAAAATTAAATGCAAGAGATGTAGTTACAGCCTCTGGTAATGCTGGAGTTCCCAAGCTCTGCTTTGCTCTGTGGTTCTACAGAACTGCCTCCCTTCAGGCAGAACTGCAAAAATCCCTGCTAGGACAGCCTGAAAAACGCCCATTGAACCATTTTTGCAAGGGTAGATTGTGCTTTCATTTAAATGGAAAAAGCTCACCAAAAGCATCTGATTTCCTTGAAAGTGTTTGTTTTATTGGAAAATAAAAACACCAAAACCTGAAAACTGAGAAATATCACTTTGAGCAGTGAATGATAATAAAGTTTTGGTCACTAATCCTTTATTTTTATTACCCAATAAGTGTTAACACTTCTCTTTCTTTGCTGGACACCTCACAAAGGAATATTTTTCCTGGACAGGCAGCACCTTCACTTTGCATTCAGGCATCTCTGTAAAAGCAGAGACACTCAAGATTGTGCTTTTCATCTGCCTGGCCAAGGTTCCAAGTGCAATTCCCGAGCGTGGCTGTGCTCATGAGGCCACCAGAGTGTCCCAAGGGCAGTTTGTCCCCACAGAACATTTCAGCAGTGAGAGAGGAGGTGGGCTGACACCCTGCAGAGCAGGCAGCTCTTTAAAGCTTCTTTAAAACCTCCTTGGGTTTATCCCACACCTTCTGCCTGCAGGTTGGACAGAAGACAGCTCAGTTCCTGCCAAGGAGGGAGGACAAGGCCTCTGCCCCCAGAGATAGCATCCCCCTCCTGCTCTCCAGCTCCTTTGCTCCCCACTAACCCACCACGCAATGTAAACACAAAACCTTTCTCCAAATCCCCTTCCCACACTCTCTTGGGAGACAGGAGCCTCTCTGCACTGAGATTGACTCAACCACCCACATTTGCAGGGTTAACGGCCTAAAAAGCTTCAGATTTAGCTGTTCTGAAAAGCAATTTCCATCTCCCCGTGCTCCCCCAACTCAAGCAGCCCTTTGGTCTCCACTGAATAATTCATGGTGTTCCCCAAGGTCGTTGTTTTTCTCTTTCCATGAAGGCAGGCTATGAACACACCTGCTTGTTCTTGGTTTTTCTAATGAATAATCCTGAATTATCCATGAAATGCTAAATGGCACCATGATCTCATCAGGCACTAACCATGCATGAGACAAGCTTAGCAACCAGGCAAAACACAGCAGCCCGAGCTGGAGACCACTTCAGACAGGGATGGCCTTTCCAAGTACTTCACAAGGCAGGAAACAAGAATATCTTTCCTAGAGATAAGGACATCAGCACCGGGAGAGATCAAAGAGGCCGGGATGGGGCTGGGGCTGCGTCTGTGGTGCTTTGGGGTTTCACTCCCACCCTGACAAGCTTCGTAAGACTTGGTTAAACCCTATTTTTCTCTTTCATTCTTATTTTTTTTCCTTCTTCCTGCTGTTTGTCCCCTCTTCCCCCTTTCTGGGCTTGTCTGCTGCAGTAGAAGCATCTGCAAGGGCAAGACTTAACACCTTCAGTCAATGTCTTTTCAAGGGCAGCAGGAGCAGAAAGAGGCTGAATTTGAGGAAATTTTTTAGCTGAGAGTCATCTAGCAGAAAATTCTGATCAGTGGCCTGGGGGTATTGAGTAAAAAAGCAGCTAAAGACCTTTATTCTCCCTTTCCCTCCTCTATTCCGAAGGAAAAACTGCCCAAGAGGAATCTGGGGAGGGTTGGTGTGGTAGTGTGAGGTTTTTGCAGAGCTGTGCTGGAGCTGGGGGCTGCAGCAGGGACCTGCAGCTGCAGGACCATCACATTCCACCAGGGAGGAACCCAGCAGCTCCGTGGTGGTGCCCCAGTCCCTGCTGGCTCCCTCCAGAGCAGGGCATGAGTGAGATGCTCAAGTTGCACTTCAATGGAATCCTGGATTGTTTGGGTTGGAAGGGACCTTAAAGATCATCCAGTTCAACCCCTGCCATGGGCAGGGACACCTTCCACTGTCCCAGGGTGCTCCAAGCCCCATCCAACCTGGCCTTGGACACTTCCAGGGATCCAGGGGCAGCCACAGCTTCTCTGAGCACCCTGTGCCAGGGCCTCCCCACCCTCACAGGGAACAATTCTTTCCCAGTATCCCATCTAACCCACTCTCTGTAAGCTGATGCCATTCCTGCTTGTCCTGTCACTCCAGGCCATAGTAAAAAATCTCTATCTTCCTTCATGGCTCCTTCAGGCCCTGGAAGGCCACAATTAGATCCCTCTGAAGCTTCCCTTCTCCAGGCTGAATAATCCCAATTCCCCAGCCTTTCCTCCCAGCAGAGCTGCTCCATCCCTCTGATCATCCTGGTGCCTCCTCTGGACTCACTGCAGCAGCTCCAGGTCCTTCCTGTGCTGGAAAGCAGCTCTGCAGAAAGCAAAGCCACAGCCCTGGGGAAACTGAGGCACTGAGGGAGCCAGACTTCCCAAACCAAGAAGCAAACCCTGCAGCAAGGTCAGGTGCTTCAGCTGCAACCATCCGAGGCTTCATTGAATCACCATCCCCTTTCCCCCCATCCACTCCAGGAGCCGGGTGTGCTTCATTCCCTTCCTGATCAAAGCCAGCGTGAGCTGTAAAATGGGGATGGTTTGCAGTTATCTAATCATCAGCTTTGCAGCCCCTAGACATGCTGGAGCCAAAAGTTTGAGTCCCACCAGGATTCACAAGGTTGTTTTGCTTTAGGAAGTTCCCTTCTGAGGAGAGATTTAACCCCCAGCTCTGTGCTGGGGAGATGTGTCCTCAGAGGGATCAGAGAGGTAGAAAACTGCAGCCTGGCCCTAAATTGTGTGTTCTCCTACACTATTTGAGGTGCACAACCTCCACTCTCTGCTCAGACATCCTTATTCTCCAGGTCTGCATTGTTTGCAGGCGTGTTTGCACGGGAAGAGGCTGCTGATGTGACATTTGAGCAGGTCCTGGTCCTGGTGTCCCATGCTCCATGTGCTGAGCCAGTGGCTTGCACAACACTCCTCGATCAGGAAGAAATTATTAATGCTAAAGAAAACACTCCTGGAACTGTCATGAGAAAGGGACTGCGTGAAGAAGGACTTGGAGCAACTTCTACAGCTCAGCCTTACTCAAGTTAACCCTGCTGTACCAGGAAACCCTTGGGCATATCCTGCCCTTTCTGAGATAGGAATTAAATCCTGTTTACAGCTGGGCTAACAAACTCCAAGGAAATGCAGAAAGCTGGAGCAGCTCTTCCTGCAGGAAGCATGGCCCCAAAGGTACAAGCATGAAGACCCACTCCCAAACCAGACACCCTCCTTTCCCGTTATTCTGGTGCCTGGGCTTATGGAGATCCCTGAGGTGAGACTCTGGGAGTGTTTCACACTGCAGGACTCTGTCACAGCCAGGCCCTGCCCTGGCACCCTTTGGACAAGCCCAGCAGCAGCAACTCTTCGTACAGACCCAGTCACTTCCTGACACCAGTTCAGGGTTTCCAGGGTGAAACGAGAATGTGGCTGTGAATCCCCCTTTCTCCTACCTGCTCCCTCTTCAGAGCAGGGAGGAGGATTTTGTGGTATTTGCACAGCACCCTCACAGGGGCTTTGATGTCTTTGAAGCCTCCAGCTGCTACTTCAGAACCTCACTAAACTCCCGTTGATCCAGGATACAACGGAAGGGGGAAAATCCCCAGCCATCTGGGTGTTTTTATAGGTAACACTGATTTTGTTGTCTCCTTGCTTTCGTGGATGGCTCCACAGAGGAGTGAGCTCAGAGTTTAATGTCGTGTCTACATGGCAAAACTGTCTGGGGATGTCATTCCCTACCCAGGCTTTTCTGCTGGAGCCAAACATTTATCGTGTCTGGAGTAAGAAGCTTGTAAATGCAGAGGTGGGAGGTGGTTTTTCGTGTTGAACAGGCTCTGAAGCAAAGTGCCTTTTGCCTGTTCTGTGAGCAGGGAAGTCCAAAAGAAGAAGCAGGTGGTGCTGGGTTTAACACCCACATTTTAGCTGCCACTGAAGGGGTGAAAAACATAAAGATCCAACACATTTTAGAGTACACCAGGAAAACAGCCCAAATCCAAGTACAGGAACCCATGGAAATAAACTCCAGGGATGCCTTCCACTATCCCAGGTTGCTCCAAGCCCTGTTCAACCTGAACACTCCCAGGGATGGGGCAGCCACAGCTTCTCTGGGCAACCTGTGCCAGTGTTTTACCACCTCACAGAGAAGAATTTCTTCCTGATACTTAACCTAAATTTCCCTTCCTTCAGTTTGAACTCATTACTCCTTGTCCTACCCATCAAACACTGAAATATTGTGCAGAAGAATCTTGTACATTCCAGGCAATTCAGAGCAACACTTGGTACTAAAACATACACAACCAGTTTCTCCGTGAAGTGGAATTTTCAGGGAACCAATTCCCCAGGTCCTTATTCAACAGATCCTGTTCAACCCTGGCAAGGAGCAGATAGATTCAGGGAGGAATGTGGTTCATTTTGTCCTCACGGATGTCAGAAGGAACAGACAGAGCCCCTTCACTGCCCAAATCTCATCTCACAGCATCATCACTGATTTCAAAGTGTCCTCTGAGCTGGCAGAGGAATCGGAGTCAGACCTGAGCTTGGACACGTGTGTGTGACACATGTTGGGCTGGCTCAGCTCAGTTAACAATTATATTCCTGAGTACAATTTGTATTTAAAACACTGGAGACACAGTCATCCAGTTATAGGAAGTACAGGGAACTGGGAATGATGTGAATTCTCGAAAGTAAATGGAAAAAAAAAAATAGCAGGAGAGTAAATGAAGCAACAAAATGCAGATGGTGAGGGAAGCTGGAAGAGGGCAGCAAGGGCTGGCGAGGGATCCAGCTGGGATTTGGAGGATTATGAGGCAGCAGGAGAGGAGCAGAGGGAGTTCAAGGGGTCCAGGTCAGAGGGACACAATGAGTGGATTTAAGGGAACTGAGCTGATGCAAGTCCCATGCTTTGGGCTGGGGAAAGGTCTGGTTCACACCAAGGTCGAGGGATTTCTGCAGGTTCCCCCGAGGTCTCTGGCAGCAGGCTGACCAGCAACCCTGGCCTTGCTGTGGAGGGATACTGGGCACAGTCTGGATCCAGGAGATGTCTGACTTTACCTGCATTGGCCCATGTCCAAAGTGAGCTCTGTCACAGTCTCGGAGACACAACCCAAATGCTGTGTACGGCCAGGGAGGTGCATTTATGGCCTGGATATTCCTGGGGAGGACTGGAGCTGATGGCTGCAGGCTTGAAAACCAGTTTGCCAGAGCAAGCTGTGCCGGGAAGGCAGCACAAAATGGAAAGAACCCATCTAAGAAAGCAAATTGCAGAGCTGAGCAGTCACTGGGAGGATGCAGGGGTGGTAAAACTGCAGTGGGACAGGACCCAGTAAATACCTTTCCAGTGGCTTGGGAGTTTGTTGTAGGTTGTCCTGAGATATTTCTGTGCTTAATGTACTTGGGATGTTTGTGCCTAGGTGTTGTTGTTATTCCACCATGGTTTTATCATCACCTAACCAAGAGGGGGATTCCTTTTTGGCATCCCTTGCTCCTGCCTGCTCGCTTGGGTCCCCAGGCAATGCGTGGTCCTTGGATTGCTTTCCAAGCTCACTGCTGATAAACGCAAGGACAACCTGATCCCAGACTTCCAACCCAACTCCACAGACACACAACCCTGGGCATGAAATCTGTGCCCACGATTTTGGGAGGCAGGGGTTAAGCAGCTGCAGAAAAACCGAGTGCTGTGGTTTGTGGGAGCATTCGAGGAGCTGCAGCTCCCACGAGGAATTGGAGCAGCACGGAAAAGGCTGTCCTGAGCAATGCCCACCCATGGAGACACAGCGGGGAGGTTGGGACCCAAACCCAGCTTTGCAGGCACTGCCAGGCTGGAGGAGGGGAGGAACCTCCCTCCTCGGGGAGCTGCAGGGGCACAGAGGGGAACAGGCACTGCTCCACCCCCTGGGCAGCACAGCAGCGCTGAAACCTCTCCCTCTTCCAGCTCCTGTTGCAAGCAGGGCTTAGGCAACACTGCAGAAATCTCAGCCCTGCACCCACCGCCCTCACTGCGGAAGAGCAGCTGTGCTTCCACTGCAGCCCTCCTCCAAAGGGTGCTCCAGCACTGGGATAAGCTCCAGAGACAACAGATCCCAGCGCAGGAGCAGGTTTCAGGGAATTCATCTTCCCCCACCCTCTCAATGGCTTGCAAGGAGCCTTAAAAACGCCAAATTCCAGTATATTCCATTACACCATATAATCTCAGCTTAAGGTTCCCAAGCATGCCTTTAATTTAAGCTTAATAAAGCTGTTATTGTCCAGTCATTAATGACTACTTATTAAAACCATATTTATTGCATATGGTGCTGAGAGATCTCGCAGAGAGCCTGAGGCAGCAATCCCTCCCTGCAGCCCCTGGTGTTTAACGAGGGATCCATGAGTACAGGGCCAGGAATTCCCAGCAAACATGGTTCTAATAAGCACTTGTCTCAGCTGAGGTGGTGTGCACATACCTGTGGGTGCAGCCACACGAGATGCAAATGCAATGCAGATTTAGGAACTGTGTTTTCACAGCCTTGGTGTTGCTTCGGGACAGGATGAAAACACATTACAGTGTGACACCTAACAAAATAAAAAAAAAAATAAATCAGGGTTATATTAATTAATTAAGGTTTTAAAGATATTTCGTGGGGATGGTGGGCAGCATCCAGACCCTCCTGCATCCTCCCTGCTGCCCAGCGCTGCCCCCAAACCAAACACTGGCACCACAGGCCTGAAAATTAATTTTATCTTGAGGCTGACAGGCTCGCTGAGATCCAGAGATGATATCAATACCAGAAGAAAAGCCCTGTGCAAACACCAGGCCTTTTTCTTCCCACACCCCAAGGATAAGAAATAATCTGATATTTGCGTGAGGCAAGCTGGCATCGCTCAGTTTTATGAACAGGAGTTGCAGAAAGCAAAAATCTTCTCCATCCCAGAAATTGCATTTTCAATTCCATGTCTACAGACTGCAGACTCCTGATTTGGGTGCTGTAATCCCAATTATTTGAAATACCAAGAGTCTTGGTCACACTGAAGATAAGGAAAGTGTCTGGAGAAGAAGAGGGAAGGTGGGGTTACCAGGAATCTGTCAGGAAAGGCATTTTACCTTGGCACCCATCCTCTGCTCTGTTCCTGAGCCATCCAAGGGAGATCAGTCCCCAGCAGAACTGTCTGGGATGGGCATTCACAGTGAATTTAAAGAGCACTCAGTGCCTGGGATGCTTTGGGATCCCCAGCCACACCAGTCACCAGTTCATTGGGTGAAATTTGTCCCTCTTTGGGATCATTTGCCCCATCAAATATTGATGTCTCAGATGCACCCCCACCTGCAGCACTTGTCCCACCCCACTCACCCACCCAGGTTTGTGAGCTCAGCTCCATGAGCCTCTCTGGGTCTTACAGAGGGGGCTTTTTTAGTTCTGACTTTTGGAATATTCAAAAACATTCCCCCTCTTTCTCGTTCCTTGTTTTCCCTCAGAGCAGCTTAGCCAGAAGTTGGGGGCAGGAGGGGAAACACTGCCAGAAAAGCTCCTAACAACCCTCTTTGGAGACAGGCTTTATACACTCAGCTGTCCCTTGTAAACTAAGCCCTGTGTGAGATTTTTTTCCCAAACCTTTCAATCCCCTTCCTCGCCCTCACCCCTCCTGCTTCGCTCATGCTGCAAATATGCAGAAAAAAAATACTTGGGTACAAGAATGTTCTTTTGTGCTGCAGGATAGAGGGGGCAAGAGGAAAAATAAAACAACCCAGGCTGCGAAGAGGCAGCGGGGAAGCATCAGCATTGCCTTGGCTGTCCTTTCCTGGAGGGCTCCAGCAGGATTTTGTGGATGGAGGAAGATCCCTCTTCCAAATCCAGGTGCCCCAGACCACAGTGTGGCTAAAAACCACCACGGCAACATCACCCCCACGATCTGTAAGTGGAAGTGACAGCACGGAGAGGCTGTGCTGGGATTGTTTTCCTGAAGTCTGTGGGCTGGGGAGGTTCAAATATTGCTGGAGCAGACAAGGTCAAGGCCTACACAGGGAGCAATCCTTGGTGGGCACTACTGATCCTGGGAGGGAGCAGGAAAGGGGAGTCCCATGTGAGGCAGGAGATGCTTTTTCATGGAAGTGTGGTGTTAACTGGGTGGGATCTCCCCTGTTTCAGCTGGAGAAGGAACCCATCCTGCTGGCAGCCCTCTGCAAGGCCCGTGGTGTGCACAGCCCCTGTCCCTGCAGGACCTGACGTGGCCCAAACCCTTTGGAAAAGGGAAACATGCAGCACTTTCTGGCTTGGAGCAGGATTAAAAAGCCCTGAGCAGCGGGATTCGCTGTGTTGTGGTGAGAATGGATGTGTCAGCACAGCGAGGCTCCGGGCCGGAACATTCCTGCTCCGGCTGGGACAGGATCACCGTGCACAAAACAGGGTCCGGGAAAAGCGTGTCCCTGCTGAGCAGATGTGTGTTCTCTGGGAGAAGAAACTCCACTAATCCCAGCCAGCCAGGGAGGTGAGAAGCAGGGGTGGCAGCAGGTGCCCGGGCGCAGCGGGGCCGTGCCGAGGAGCTGGCAGCAGCGGCAGGCATTACTCACAGCATCCCCAGCACAGCCCCAGGATGAGCTCAGGAGCAGCTCAGGGCCGGGTGATGCTGTCCCTGGAGCCGTCACGTCATGGGAAGGCACCGCCACTGTCAGAGCAGGTGGGAGCTTCCACGCCGGGGTCCCGGCTCGCTGACATCCGTGATGGACGAGCGCCGTGACTCCGGCGCGGCCTGGGCCTCGAGCCCGGTGGTGTCGCTCCTGAGTTAATGGAAATATTATACACATGGAGCTGGCCCCTTCCCAAAGACACTCCTGCCTCGCAGAGGGCTCCTCACGGCGCTCTGCTCCACAGACGGATGCGCCGGAGCGGGGAAGCAGCCAGGAGCCATCCCCAGGCAGCAGCACATGGACAGGAGCACTTGTCCGTCTTCCTCCCTGCAGGCTGTGTGAGGCAGGGGCAGGAAAAGAGCTGGCCACCTCCTGCATTCCAGAAAGGCTCTTTTCCAAGATAACTGGGCAAGGAGGACCCCAGGGGTCACCATTTTTAGGCACAAAGTTTAAAAGCAGCAGGACTCATCCCTTCCCAAGTTGTGCTGCGCTGAGGTGCTGACCAAGAGGTAAAATCCCTCAACATTCAGGAGTCAGGAGAGGGTGAGGTTGGATTTCAGCAAAGGTCCTTCCCCCAGAGGGTGCTGGGCACTGCCCAGGCTCCCCAGGGAATGGTCCCAGCCCTGAGGCTGCCAGAGCTCCAGGAGCGTTGGGACAACGCTCCAGGGATGCACAGGGTGGGAGTGTTGGGGTGTCTGTGCAGGAACAGGAGCTGGACTGGATGATCCTCGTGGTCCTTCCCAACTCAGGATATTCTGTGACTCCATGAACATCCCATGAATTTGAGGTAACACTGAAGACAGGAAAAGTCAGAAGATTTCTGCCCTCAGAGCCCTGACAGCTCCCTGGTGCCTGTGGCTGTTCTCAAACCCCATGGGCCTTCCACCCCTTTACAGAATCCAAACCCGAGGAGGGTCTTGTTTTTATTAAAATGTTTTACATATTTTATAGTCTCCCTGCCAGCTGGACAGCTGCACTCTCAGGGCAATTATATGCATCATCTAAACATCATCTAAAATGAAAGGACTTCATTTAATTAGGTTATTTAAATGACACGTTTGATGGAAAAAGCCAAGCAGACTTAACAGGATATTTAATGCTCACGTTAGTTTGCATGAGTACAAAACATTTTCTGAAAGCCTTGGAAATGAAGGGCAAAATTTCTGGTGACTTCAGAGGCTGTGGCCCAGATGTTGGCAAAGAAAGGATCAGAGAGATGAGACAGGAGCTGCCACTGGAGAGAGTGGCACCGCTGCCATGCTGGAGGTTTCCAAAGGGAATTCTCCCTTTGATCACAAGCCTGTGGCTTTTTCTCCCCTACAGAAATAGTCCTGCCCACAAGTTTAAACTGTTTTTTCCTCCTGCTTTTCTCCTGATTTCCTCCATGTGGAAAAGAAAGCACAGAGATGTTTTAAAAATGGAAAATACTTTCCCTTCAGCAAACCGAACCTCAAAGCACATCTGCTGTTGAAAAACAAGAAAACTGGGATTTTGTACCAAACCCAAGAGGTGTACTTCTGATCCTTTCAGCTCCTTACTCCCAAATTTGAGAAGTCTAAACCTAAGTGGAGATTTTAAGTCTATTTTAGAGGCATGGCAGAAAATACTTCCAATTTCATTACCTTCTAAAAATACACACACTGCAGGTGCCAGAGGCAGAGGAGGCACAGGGCACCCACAGGGTGGAAGGTACAGTCTCAAGCATCACCACAGCATTAAAAAAACCCAACAAACCCCCAAATAAACAGCTACAACAAAAAACCAACCCCAAATCCACCACAGAAACAACCTTCCTCTCCATTTTGTACAGACAAACTGCATTTGACCTTTTCAGCTGGTGTTATCTGCATTCTGCTGGAACACACACGGCTGGGACAGCTTCTCTTTCTGCACAGACAGCGATCCGTGCTGAGAGTTAGAAGCCAATTCCTAAATGCCATATTCAATATTTTCCCTACTGAAACACAGAACAGCAAATACAACAGATGAAAAAAGAGAATACAGAGAATTGTCCTTGGGAAACAGATAGGAAAGACCCATCTGTTACACTTAAATGGGGAATTACTGGGAAAATTTTCAATTTCACTGACTGCATAAAGTGTTTTGAAACATCCTTTTCCACAGTTTCTCAGGAAGAATGAGACATGGACCTTTCAAGCTTTCCTAGAGGCAACTCCAAGTTACCCCCATGAGTGATGCAGCACCCGAAGCACGGAGTACTGGACACAGCTGTTCCCAGCAGGCAGCAGAAGGCATCAGGCACCCTGTGTGAAACCCCTCTCCTGCAGCCCTGTGCCCAGGGCAGGGAGCATTACAAGGAGCAGCTCCATGGCTTTTCCCTCTGCCCCTTCCAGCCCAGGAAGTGGCCAAAAATGTCAGTGAGTGAGTCACCAGCACTGGAAAGCCTCGTGCTGCCGAGCTCTTGGCTCTTCCATGACACAACCACTTGGCTCCCCGCCCTTGCTGTCTTTAAACTCTGGATCTGTAACCCCGGCCCTCTGCTCCAGAGGCCTCTCCTCATGTCACACACACACTCTCCTTGGTCCCCAGCACTCCAGGATGAAACAGTCCACGAGGCTGAAGGAATAAAAGCAGAGGTGCCTCTGGAAGCTGCAGGAGCTGATCTTAAATCCTGACACTTCTCGAGACGTGAAAAGCTTTGGAGAGGAAAAAGCTTTACTCATCAGGGAGAGTAATTCCCTGCGAATTTCCTGGCCAGGGGCAGCCTACAGCTGTGGGAATAGCCCTTACAATAGGTAGGGAAGGCGGGGTGGGGTGCAGGAGGCAGTGAGAGCAAGAGAAATGGAGAATATTGCACACAGGCAATCCCCTCGGACAGGGCAGGGAAAGGCTGCAGGCACAGTGAGCCCAGACTCATGGGGTGCAAATGCCTCCAGGATTTGCCTCCACAGGGATGCATTTTGGCACCTGATGGCTGCTGGGGCTGGACTGGAAGCACAGCTCGGTGTGAATGGCAGTGACATTGGGACTCCAGGCACGCCACCCTCCCTGTAGGAAGACATTCAGATCCTCCCCAGCACATCTTTTAGTCATAACAATTTTCATTGCAAGGCCTCTAGTGACAGGACAAGGAGAAACGGCCTTAAAATGAAGGAGGGGAGGTTTAGATTAGAGATTAGGAATAAATTCTACTCTGTGAGGGTGGTGAGGCCCTGGCACAGGTTGCCCTGAGAGGTTGTGGACTCCCCACCCCTGGAATTGTTCAAGGCCAGGTTGAGCATGAGGCTTGGAGCAACCTGGGATAATTGAAGGTGTTATAGCAGGACCTGGAACGAGATGAGCTTTAAGGTCCCTTCCAACCCAAACCATTCTGGGATTCCATGATTATCCTTTAGCATGACTATCCTGATTTGATGCTCAACACCACCTCACCCTGCCCACCCCCCTGCAGTTTCTAAACTCCCTCCCTGCCAAGGCAACAATTCCCTGACTCCAGTTGTGCTGGATTTCGCTTCAGCACGGGCAGTCCATCTGTGAAGGCTCAGCATAGTCTGTAAGGCCTGTGCTTTCACACGCAGCACAGCTCCAAGCAAAGAGAAAGTGCTTCCAACGGGTTCAGACGAGTCCAGCACAGCATTCCCAAACCCGGCAGAATCCCAGGGAAACCTGTCCATGCCTTGGACCTGCAGTGCAGCCACTTGGGGAGGTCTGCGGGGAGGAAAAGAGCCCTGGAAGAAAATGAAAGTCTGAGAAATTTACTGAGCTTGGCTTGCAATGTGGTTGTGCATCAGAGCTGGGTAAATGAAGATCTCAGAAAAAGCTTGGTTTGGCTCAAGGCAGAACAAACTTTTTCCGAAAATGAATAAAGAAACTGAAAAGCAGATCCCCAAATAGCTTCAGTCCTTTTCCTGCTGCTTCCAGAACTCCACTTCTTCTGGTGAATTAACTTTTTGGACCTCCTACAATGAAACAGCCACTTCTGAATCCAAACAGGGCAACCCAGAGCATGTTCAAATAAACACTCTCCTTGTGTATATTTGAATCTTTCATCGTGTACTAAGTTTTGTGTAGGACTTATTTGTGTTTGTAAACTTTGAGATAAAGGTACTCTGAGAGTTTACTTCTATGTAACATCACACATCCAAATAAATGCAGCACAAATCCCATCCAGACCTGTTTGCCTTTCCCCCTAATTTCATACTTGAATTTCCTCCTGCCCTAAACCAACAACAACAACAAAGCCAAAGAAGAAAATTGAACACAAACCCAGCCTTGTTCACTTGATTCCAAGCTGAAAAAAAGCTCAAAGATTCAATCTACAAATCCAGCCAGAAGATTCCAAAAATGGTTGCGGGATTGGCAGCAGCAAGAGATTAATCACTTTTAATGATACTTAACATTCCCACCTCAAATTAATTTAGGTCTTCACGAACCATTTGATTTCAAAATGGGTGCAGAAAACTGGCAGCAAAATGCACCACAAAAATGGGACTGCTGGGACCAGCGTAACCCTGAGCGTGATCCCTGTTTCCTCACGTGGTTCACAACACGCTTGGCAGACTGATGGAACGTGGTTTCGAGATGGAAAAAAACCCCAAAAAATCACCAAATGGAGATGAGAGAAGGCAAAGTGTGTCCATTTCTCTCCACACCACAACAGACAGTACAGAATGCACTGGGGAGGAAGCACATCAAGGTCTCCAAAGTTTTCAGTGCAGCATCCCCTGAAAACACAGACATGACCAAAATCATCTCCAAAGTTGTATCCAGTTATCATTTTGCCTCTCATCAACAAAACGGGGAACTTGGACGTTTTGTCTGACAACTGGCCCAAGACACAGTATGTGTGCAGAACAATTTCTCACCACTGAGGATGTGATTTCCATCATTTCCACCCCACCCAGGCTCCTACCAGATGGTTTTTAGGGAAAAACTCAGGGGGTGCAGGCAATGACAGCCCCCCTGAGTAAAAGGGATGCTGAATCTCCGCCTGCAATGGGCTCCCTTTCTGTTCAAAAACTGAACAAGCAAAAAGAAGGTAGGGGAAAAACAATAACCACACTCCTTCAAAAAACTCCTGAAAGAGTTTTCTGTGAATTGTATGTCCAGAATATCATTTTTGTGGGCTTATTTTATCAAAACCATCCCACTTCCTATGTCAGTAACGGGCCATTATCCATTACATGATCTTTCTGGCTTGTAACTTGATGTCTCGCCTGTGTTTCTTTGCACTGGAATAAAAAATGTCTTGTCTGTGAAGAACCACTCAGATAATCTGAATTTTCCAGCTGTTGGCAGCTCAGAGATTGGTGTTTTTTTCCCTTTTCTTCACAATTGCTTGTTGACTGGTTTAAGGAAACATCCCTGCCCTCAGTTATCTCTTCACTCCGGCAAAGCTATCTCCCGATGAAATCCCGATATTCCACATCCCGGACAAGTCTCCATGAATTGCAGCAGAAGCCACAGGCACAGAAACCCATCCAGCCCTGCACACCTGCAGCTATTTCAGAGGACTGTCAGCAAGCAATCAAACCAGGGACTTATCACATTCCCAGAGTGGTTTGCAAACACCTCGAACGCGGCTCAATCCAGGCTCTGACCCTGTCTCAAGAGACCACTTCCTTCCTCCTGGATACACAAACCGAGAGGAATTTCCCACAAACCAGGGTTACAGCGATGTAGGACTGAACAAGAGGGAAGACCTGCCCAGCTGTGTCCCTGCTCTGGGATTTATCTTCCAACCACTTCAGCTCCAAGGTCTTCTCCACTTCAGCTCCAGCTCTGCAATAGTTGAGTTCCACCGATTTGCAGCAACAAACAGCTTTTGTTAATGCACTGGAACTACCCCTGCTTCATGCTGCTTTTCCTGGTGATTCCTTGGTGCCTGGGAGCTGCTGATGTTGCATTTCTCCTCTCAGGCTGTGTGGTACCACAATCCATCCAATCCCCCCAGCGCCTTTCCCTGCTGATTGCGGTCCCTCCCATCGCCTTTGTAATCCTTTACCTCCGGGCATCAGCGGCGCAGAGCCCTCCTCCAACTTTCAACCAAAGCCAAACTGGTCCTTGCCCAGCTGGGTCTGCCACTGGTTTTCTTTAATTCCACACCCTTCTTGTTCTGCCGGGTGGGGATGAGGCAGATGCTTTGCTGTTGGGCTCCTCTCCTTCCCTTAGGAAGCACCGAAAGCAGGGCCAAATTATAAATTTCTTCTGGTTGTTTTGAATTTGGAAGAAGGAAAAATGACTCCCCTTCAAATCCTAGTTTCTCTGCCTCAGTTTACAGTTTGAGGGAGAAGTAAGGGCCCTTGTGTTTATGTCACAGCTCTCCAGATGCAGTTCCAGTGCTGCATTAAGTGAAAACAGATGAACTGAATCCATGAACCTCTTTGGGACACTGTCTCCAAACATGTTGGAAGTCAACATCCTTGAAGGAGCATCTGATTCCCTGAAAGGTGAGGTTATTCCTAATGAATCCCTCCAGGGAAGCCAGAAGAGGGAGGCGGAATTTTTGCACATGCAACTGAAAATCCTGGAGATGGCTTTTGGCTGCGCTGGGCTAATAAATAAGGACTAATTTTTGAGAGCATAACTCATGCTGGTGGGAGATAAGAAAGGAATGCAAGTTCCCTCCGAGAGCAGCCTAGGAGAGAGTTATCCTCCAGGATCAGAGCAGGAATCGAGGCAACAGCAGAGGCCAGTCGCCAATAATAAATCCAGCCCTGCTCAGCAGACCCCGAGTCGCGGATTCCCACCCGCCAGGCAGCGGGAGAGCAGGAGAAGTGCCAAACTCTCCTCGTGGAGCAAGAGTTTGGTGTTTGCAACACAAACTCCATGTAAACAGCAGGTCCTTTATCTCAGATTTGAGGGGAATGCGTTCCTCAGGCGGAGGCAACAGGAGACAGCACCAGTCCTCCCAGAGTGGTGTCTGTGGGACTCCTGTTCAGGGAATCCTCAGGGAGGAGGGAGTCAGATCCCAGTGGTTTCAAGCTGGAGGGTGTCCCAGGCTGCCCAACACTTCTCCACACTCAAGAGAAGCAAACCTGGTTCCCTCTGCTCCTGCTCTGCCTGCTCCTCATTTGCCAAGGGATGGAGGTTCAAGCAGCACCTCGGGAATGACAGGTCACCTCCATCATCCTATGGATTTAAAATCCCCATCCCTGAATGTTCAGTTGTTTAGAAACCCCAGATAATGTACATGAACCTTCTGGCCCTTTCCTTCATTCTCTGGCTGCCTAAATTTCCCCCTCTAACTTTCACCACAGGAAAGTTTTCACCACAACATCACAGAACCATAAAATCAGAGTGGTTTGGGCTGGCAGGGACCCTCCTCATGGGCAGGGACCCTGCACGGTCAGTTTGTCCCACCTCATTCAGCTGTAACAAGGTCATGTCCCACACATGGCTAAATCCTGTCCTGACACATCCATGTTCCCAGGATTAACCCTGTAAGGAGAAATTAATTTTTAGTTGGGAATCCTGACCTAAATTCTCTAACTCTAGCCTAAAACCTGGGAAATGCTTAGTGTCTATCCTGACCCTTCCAAATCTGAGCTGTAAAGGTTGCCTAATCCTGGGTACACACTCCAAAGGCTGCCAAATCCACGGGAATAACAAAAGCCATTCTGCAGGACATTTCTCATTCCCTCTGCTTTTCCACAGAACTCCAATTTCTGGTCTCTGGGGGCTGTGTACACCTCTCCCTCTTCATCTGTTCCAACAATTTTTTGGCAGCCAAGCCTTGCTGTAGCACCTTCCACTGTCCCAGGCAGCTCCAAGCCCCATCCAACCTAGCCTTGGGCACTTCCAGGGATGGGGCAGCCACAGCTTCTCTGGGCACCCTGTGCCAGGGCCTCCCCACCCTCACAGAGAAGAGTTTGTTCTAAGATTTATTTCTTCTTTGTTGCTTGACGTGGAAGATGTTTGATCCTTCTTCTAGGACCGTGCCCAACATGCAGCAGGGGTTGTTGACACAGGACACTAAGGAAGAGACTTTCTGGATTGTGTGGGTTTAATGCCTGGGGTCTTCACGTTCCTCTTCTCTGCTCTGACCCCCTTGGGTTAACAACTTCTGAACAATCGTCCTGAAAGTTCTGGCACGGGCAGGACAGGATGATTTTTCCCTTAGCACAGTGTCAGAGACAGCAGAACATGTGAGGGCAGTGCCAGTGGAGCACTGGATCTCGTGCCAGGCTCCCTCCCCAGCCAGTTCTTCCCTCTGACGGGAGCAGGACCAAGCTGCAGCAAAGCCAGAGGGTCCAGAAATCCCAAGTTTCAAAGGAACAGCTGCCTATCAGGGATTAAAGCAGAAAGAGCTGCTTCAGAGGACTCCCAGTCATGCTGGGGGCTGAGTTTTCCTCCTGCTCACTTAACCTGTCTGTGCTGGGACAGGGGGAAAGGGACACCACAGGAAAGCTCTAAAAGCAGGAGCTGAAGCCCAGCTCTTCATGGATCAAACTGTTTCTGGAGACCTCGTTGCACCTGCTCTGCATTTACAGATGAGGAAAAGTCAAGGGAATGGACCTGTGGAGAAAATGGGGTGGGAAAATCAGATCTCAGCTATGCAATGCTGCACTTTTCTGTGAGCATATTAAATAAAATCTTCTATATCAAACCACAGCCACATTATTGAAGCTGGAAGGGGTAATCCAGTTTCCTATCCAGCCCTGCATTTCCCCAGCACATCTTTTAACAGGCTTTCAGAGATGTGCTGAAGATAAATGGAAAAAATGTGACAGAAGTTCACAGCAATCCTTCAAAGTCTTAAAAATCATAAGGGAAAGGTTCCTTGACAGGAAAGTATTTAGGGCCTTGCAGGAGCTTTTCACATACTATGCTGTTGTGACCCAAACTGGCAAAGACAGGCAATTCTGCCCCAGCAGGGACTGTGAAATCCATCTCTGGAACAGGGATTCCTGTATTCATGAAAGCCATGGCACCCATGAAGTGAACAAACTGAGTTTTAGCATCAGCATCCCCATTTGCTGTCAGCCACAACCTCTGCCCCACACACAGGGATTGCTGTTGGCTCAAGAACGGCTCATTTCAGCAGAAACCCCAATTTCAGAGCAACAGGAAAACTCCACTCCCAGCAGTGGCTCTCCGTGGCCAGATTTTGGAGGCCATGAGTGCTCACATCCCTGGGACAATCACCTCCACCTTGCAGTGTGCGAGGCACGGCGCTCAGGAAGGTGGAGTAAGAATAACCTCATGCAAGAAGGGAATCACAGAGTCACAGATTGCTCTGGGTTGGAGGGGACTTTAAAGCTCATCCCCTTCCACTTTGGGATACCTCCCACTAAACCAGGCCGCTCCAACCTGGTCTTGAACACTTCCAGGGATGGGGCAGCCACAGCTGCTTGGGACACACATCCCTTCACACACACCTTGAAGTGTCCTCCCAGTTTCAGACCCACCTTGTTAATCCCAGTGGGACCGTGCCAGCGCCTCTGAGGACCCAACCCAGCCTGTTTGTTACCTGGTTTCCAAACCCTCCAAAGTAATTCCTTCCAAAGCCCATTTTCCCTGTTCACCAACCCATCATAAAAAACCTGCAAACACCCAACATGAAAAAGCTGCTGGGAACACCCTGGGATTTGTGGCAGCAGAAGTGACGGAGACATCACCAAATAGCTATGCAGAAAGCTCTATTTTTAAACCCTCACCTTGGCTACCTATTAGCTCCTTTCCTCCTGGGAAGAGGCACAGAGATTCCTCAGTCTGCAGACAGCAACAGCCCCAATTCCTGCCTTTTAACCTTTACGATTTGTTTTCATCTCCAGGAGGGAGAACTGCACCCCCTGGACTCCATCTCCAGCCCCGGCTGTGTTGGTTTTGGACAGGCCCTGAGCTGTTTCATACTTGGCACTGGCAGGGGTTTGTTACACCAGCTGCTCAATAACAACACACCTGTAGGCAAAGCTGGGGCTGGGGCTGCGGGGGGAGCCAGCAGTTGGTTTAATTATCTCAGGGTGCCACGGCCATGCTGCCATGACCTCATGGTTTATTTTCGCCGGATGATCCAGCACCACGAAGAGCCCGTGTTTGCTCAGCTGCCTCTGCTCCCTCCAGGAGACCCCACTGACCCGTGGGCTCAACCCCTGCTCCCAAGGTGGGCACCTGCAGGTAGGAACTGGAGCTGTTCACTCATCCTTAATGAAGTTGCATCTGTCTCCTGCTGGTGGATAATCAATTCTCCTCTTGGAAAGCTTTGCTGAAAGTGGTTTGGGGTTTGGTTTGGCTTTCCAAGCTGATGAAAAGGATTTAATTCTCTCTTTTGGAAGTCTGTGCCTTCCTACAGCGAGCCAGGAAGCTACAAACCCAATGGCATCCACATAAAGACTGGGAAAACATCTCTGTGGCAAGCTGAAGGCTTGGGCAGGAAAATATGAGCCACATTTACGTAATAATTATAACTCACACTCGCACAGAACCTTTCAGCAGGGGATTAAAAAGCACTTTGCGAACATTATCGACCACAGCTCTGCTATGAGGTAGGTACGGTTCCTCCTTTCTCTACGGGAGGAGCCAAGGCAGAGAGAGGTGATTTTCCAGCCCATACCTTGAGAAGGCAGCCAGCACATTTGGGGACTGCAGTGTTGGGGTGCTGAATGTGAAACCACAGGAGGTCTGGTGACTCCACTGGCTTCACTGCCTGTGTTTCAGAGGTGACAGCTGGGGTTGGGATGATCAGAATCCTCACAAACCTGCTCTAAAACCATAGAATGTCCTGAGTTGGAAGAGACCCACAAGGGTGACAGAATCCCAGAAAGGTTGGGGTTGGAAGGGACCTTAAAGGTCATCTCGTTCCACCCCCTGCCATGGGCAGGAACACCTTCCACTATCCCAGGGTGCTCTAAGCCCCGTCCAGCCTGGCCTTGGACACTTCCAGGGATCCAGGGGCAGCCACAGCTTCTCTGGAATCAAGTCCACATCCCTGCACAGGACAGCTCCAAAAATCCCACCACACGTCTGTTGTGAGAAAGTCAGCTACAGGGCTCATGCACCCAAAAGCAGCGGCCACTTTCACAAATAAAAACCTATAATAAAAACTGAGATTAGAGTCCAGGAGTTCTAATTACCAAAGTTTTGGAATAAATGCACTACTTCAGCATTATTAATGTGCTGGCTAGGAGAAAATAACATGGTTTTTATCACTCTTTGTGCTTTAGGGAATAACCAGACGTACCATGGAGCACAGTTCATTCCATCCTCGCTGATTTTTCAGTTTGCAGATAAGATTAATAGATTTTTGCTCTCCCCACAAAATTTAACTACAGAATTGAAGGATACCAAACCACACTGGAGAGAGAAAGAATTTGGGATCAGCTCACAATGCTGAGATCACCTCTTTCCTCTTCTCTTGGAAACAGGACATAGTCAGGACAAGGGAGAAACCAGGGGATGCCACCATGAGAGGCAGGAGTTGTGACAACTCTCCGAAGCCATCTCCTAGAGCCACAGTCACACCATGGCACAGGGCTTGGAAAAGATCCATTACAGGCCGTGGAGAAGGAATGTTTCTTGGAAACCTTGAAAGGTCGTGGGAAATGTGACCTTTTGGAAAAGAGGAGAGGTGACCCTGAGCTGGCTGCAAGGGTTAATTCACTAACCCCGCTCCCAATGCAAACATGCACAGAGCTCAATTACTCTGCCCACGTTTTAAAAGGACCATAAAACATATATTGCATTGGCAAGAGAGTCAAAAACACCCCTGGGATGCGTGCTCTGAACTGCTTAAAGAGGCTTTGCTTGAGTCGATTTTTATTTTTTGGTTGGGTTTGGTTTGCTTTTTGCTTATCCAATCCATCTGCAGTGTTGTGAGGTATGTGCATAACTCTGGGAGATTAAAGAGCTTCCATCTAAGTGCTCTACTGCCACAAACAGATCACAGTGGACCCAAGGCATCAAATTCCAAAATATCAGAGGATCTGTCTCCCACTGATGGCCAGCACAGCGCACGCTCCCACATCCCTAAAGCTGAGCCTAAATCAAGCATGGACTCCCAGCTCACTGCTGCTTTCCAAAGTTTTGCTCTGGACCACTCCAGTCTCAGTGGTTTTCCCCAATCTCAGCTCCTCAGGCATCCAAAGAAGCCTTAAAACGTGGCTGCATTCAGAGCAGTAACGGCATGAAAGCGACACCTCATCACCACAAACATCTCCCCGCGCGCTCCTGGTGAGTCACACCCGCAGAGCAGAAACACCAACACGTGTTTGTACTCCTCTGACCAACACGGTGCCAGTGCAACCGGGGAAAAGCCCAGGAGGGTCTCCGTTAGCTCGTGTTGTCATCACAAAACAAGCAGCCCCGCAGTCCACATGGCAACAAAACACTCTCCTTCCCACACAACACCCTCTGCTCTGACAAATTTCTTCTGCAGGTAGGGGGAAGAGAGGCTCCAGGGTCCAGAAGGGGTTTTTTAAGATGAAGAATGGACTGATGAAAGTGCTTTTCATAATATTCAAATGCTGGTGTCTGCAGCAAGAGGGGTTGCAAGGCTTCAGATGTTCACTAAGACCCTGATGAATTTGCAGGCTCAGGGCATTGCTGCTCTGGGTTTAACGGTGCTGGTGCATTAGACCAAGCATGAGCAATATGCAAAGAGGCCTGATTAACTGTAGCAGCAGCTTGAATTGCCATCTGAGTGGGGAAACTGAGGCATGAGCTCACGATTAGCAGACACCCAGTGTAATTTAGGAGGAGCTGACAGCTCAGTGCACAGAAGCACCGAGTGATGTCAAATTGGAGCCCTAAAACTACACAGAGGTGATTTTGCCTGAGCACAGGATGCAACTGCTTCAGTTTAGGTGAAACAGAAACTCAAGGAGCCTCACAGCCCACATCCCCTGACAAAGCCATGTTCTCCTGCTCTGCGAAGGAACCAGACAAGCTCTGGTGCTTTCCCACATCAGAGAGTGAACGGTTAATGGTGTCAGACACCACACTGGGGTCCCCATCCCCTCAGCGACTTCAAAAGGGCTCTCTGGGTACAGCACAGCAACAAAACAGAGTTTTTGTAGTAAAACACCTGATCCAGCCTTAGACTGCAGCACAGAAAGCAGCTCACACTCACGGCCTTGGGTGAAGCTGGGAGGGTTGTAAGAGAAACACGCTCAGATTGAGCCAGAGCAACCCAGGTGTCCTTAAACCTCTCTCTAACACAAATCCAGGGGCTGAGCTCAGACTTGCAGCAGTGCAGGTATTCCAGACTGGGGCCACCTCACAGCCATGCCTCAGGAATTGCTTCCCATGTTCACACTGCAGGGTCACAGCCAAGCAGGTGAGATTCCCATCCCTGGAAGGCTTCAAGGCCAGGTTGGAAGGGCTTGGAGCAGTTTGGGATAGTGGAAGGTGTCCCTGGGTGGAACAAGATGATCTTTAAGGTCTTTTCCAAGCCAAACCATTCCATGATTCTACAGTTCTGTGAGATACCCTCTGCTCGAGTTGAACTGAGTCACACGAGTTTAGTCATCACTAAAATGCATCCAAAGTGTCTGTGTCACTCCTAGGATGGTTTTGTCTCATACTGCCAGGAACTGCAACATCCTGGAAAAAGTCTTGAGAAAGAAGTTTTGCTTCAGCAAAATACTTTGGACTTGCAAAACCTGGCAGAACAAGCCCAGTTCAGCAACAAGAACATCCCCAACTGCTGAAAACCAGCCTGAGAGTCAGCAACTACAGCACCAGCACTGCAGTTGTGTAATAGCTTTGAACAAGCAATAACTGACCTCATGGGATGAGGGAAAACACCCCTGGTGCCCCCAAAACCCGGGGTGAATGCTCCAAGCACAGTCCTGCCTTCCAGTTCCACACAGAGCATCACTGAAAAGCAAGGCAGGGCCAGGAGCAGGCGACTTTTCAGGCTGAAAATGACTGCACTTGGAACCCAGAGACTCTTCTGACCTGCACTTCATTGTGTGTTTCTCTTCCTGATTTTGTCCCCCTCATCTTGCCACAGAGGGTGGTCACAGCCCCTGAGCTCTGATGGTACCCAGAGCCCAGCCCAGTGCAGGAAGTGTGTTGTTCGGTTTCGGACGGTTGGGACGGACGGAGACAAGAGATCTCTGGAGTCAGGTCTTAGAGCATGAAGTTTATTGTAGAAGGGCGTGGGTGTAGGGGACCTGCTGGGAGCTGCCAGATGCAGCTCGAAGCAGGTCAGAGAAGTAAGAGAGCGAGCAAGAGAGCTGGAGAAGAGGCAGAAAAGGACAGAAAAGTGTCCGCGGTTCCCATTTACAATCCAATAAATCATCTTCTGTGCTGAATATTCTAATTCTCATTAACCAATGTGGTATAAGCTACAAATCTTATAACATTTACATACAGCCTGTAAGAATCATTGCATTACCATACGATGTTATATTTTAAACTCTAAAATCTACTTTCTGGACCCTCTGATAAGTTGGCAGGGTCTGCCCTGACCCTTGGACCTGTCTGCAAGCAGAGGGCATTGTTTAATCAAAGGGGGGATTACTTCAGTCGGCCCTGCCATTGTTTTCCAGTTGTTCAGTAACTGGGGTTTGGTAACTCAAAGCTCGTTCTCATTTCAATCTCGCCTATAGTTTCCAAATTCTCAGCATCTTTTGCCAGGCAATCATATTTATATGGCTTTCCTATTTCATCTTCCCCAACAGCCCAGATCAGGCCCTGGCATCTCTTTGCAGCCCATTGCAGCCAGAAAGGGCACACAGGGCAAAGCTCTGATTAGGAAAAGCTGTTTCACAATGAAAGGCAGTTGCAGGACAGCTGGTGCATTCTGCCAGGAAGAGTTTATTTTGAGTTTTGTTTTTTTCTTTTTTTTTCAAAACTAAACTAAAGTAGAAAAATGTGTGATTTTTATTGCTGGTGAAAGGTGCTGGATTTGTACTCAGATGAAGCCCAGGATTGTGAAATGAGCTGGGGAGAACTATTGCCCTATCTGATCAACTTCTGCAGTATCCTGACTTTCTTCAAGCTCACATCACAGCAGCAAGAACTCAAAAATTACAAATTTTAAGCATTCTCCATTAGCTTGTGACTGTAAATCAGAATACCTGACCTAAGAATCATCAAAATTCAAGTGTTCATATTCCTCCCCTGAGATTTTTCAGTAGAAAAACCTCAGTTTCCTACAGGAATTTCCAAGGACTGAAAACCATTTAACCAAAATCCCTCTAGAAGAGATTAGTAACCAGCATGGTAAGCAAACGTCAGCAGGGGTTGGATCTTAATTTTCCATCTGCAGATGAGGAACAACTCACCCTTGGCTTAGACTGTTTTCCCACCTCTGGTGGTGTAACGGTTGTGGGATTATCTCAACAGATCTTTAAAAAAAGCTGTCTGGGTATGAACACCCACCACCCAACCAGTAAAAACACATCAGCTAATACAGAATTTTGGAGAAATGGGAAAAAGGAAGGATATTTGTGCACTGGTAGTGGTAGAGAAGATGACTGAGAAGGAGGTGGCGTAAAGAAACTTTAAATCCAAATCCCCTTTAGCTGGAGCATCGCTGACTTCAAACCAAGCATTGGCAACAGCAGCTCCAACTGACAGCTCTGACTAATCACAGAATCCTGGAATGGTTTAGGTTGGAAGGGACCTTAAAGTTCATCCAGTTCCACCCCTGCTGTGGGCAGGGACACCTCCCACTCTCCCAGGGTGCTCCAAGCCCTGTCCAACCTTGCCTTGGACACTTCCAGGGATCCAGGGGTGGCCACAGCTTCTCTGGGCACCCTGTGCCAGGGCCCCACCACCCTCACAGGGAACAATTCCTTCCCAATATCCCATCTGACCCTGCCCTCTGCCAGTGGGAAGCCATTCCCTGTGTCCTGTCCCTCCAGGCCCTTGTCCAAGACCATGGCATTTCCCTTGCCCTTCTATCACAGAGGGGAAGAACATCTCAGCAAAGAAGAATCCCGTGCTGTGGGAAAGAAAACAGAATTGTTGTGCTGCTTTCAAGACAAACCCTGCAAGTGCCACGGCAGGGTCCCTGTGGTCCCCTGCCCCACACCCAGCGTGTCAGTCAGCACACGAGCACGGACCCAGCACAGGCATCTCTGCTTTCAAAGCAAACACGAAGCTGGGGTTGCTTTACACCACCAGACAATGTTCTCTCCATCATTTTTCTTGGCCAGGGAAGGGCTTGCACGCTTGATTAATTTTGTTTAGGGCAGAGGCAGCGAATTCCAGGCCACGGTGCTGACGGGACGTGGGGATGGAAACCATCACTGCTGAGCACGCGAGCAAGTCTTCTCCAGGGAAGTCCCCAGAACTGCTGAACCCTTCCCAAGGTGCAGCTGGTCACACCAAAGCTTTGCTGTTGCCCCAGTGCTGTGAAAAACAGGGCTGGGAAAGAGTTCAGGCAGTGCTAGGATACAACTGTTCCAAAGAACTCCAACCACAAAATAACTTCCCCAATCATGTACAAAAACAATCATTTTGGAAAAGCCTCCTGTGAGTACATACACTCATTTACACTCTGTTGTTATTATTATACATGTTATTCTCCATTGGTGATGAAATCCATATGTCTGCTTTTCCCTTCGTTCTTTCTACATTACTATCTGAACCTTTGATTTATTTCCTGGCTTTCCAAATTGATTATTCAGAGCCATAGAGGAGGGAAAACATGATACTGGAGGCCCAGAGACAAAGTCATAAGCAAAAACAAAGGGGGGAAAAAAAAAAAAAAAAAAAAAAAGACCACGGTGCCAAGTATCACACATCTGTAGTGTCTCTCAACAGAGGTGGGGAAAAACATGGAGCTGTTCTCCGAAATGGAGCAGACAGGGATTTATGGGAAAGCTACGGTAAACTAAACTTCTTGGGCAGGGGTTAAGAAACTAAGGACCCGATCTTATAAACACTAAAGCACATACTTAACTCCATTCTGACATCAAAGCTGCCTCACGTGAGTGAAGCTGTGCAGCATGTGTTTGCAGGGCACCAGGGGTTAGTGTTGCACTCATAAAAGCCTGAGAAGGCTGGGACAGAGAGGCAAACAAGCAAGGATTAAAAATAACCAAAACACAGAAAGCTGGCAAGGAACTCCTGGCAGCTAAAATAATAATAGTAAAAACCCCACAGAAATTGAAACATTGTTAACGTGCTGTACGCGAGGGATCCGCGACGTGTTTGTTTGCCAGAGCGAACGCTGCGACGGCCTCGCCGTTGGGACCTTTGTTCTCCATCACCCTCTTACTGCACGTCCAGAGCCTGGGAGATGAGAAAACAGCTTTATTTGCTTAGAACTTCTCACCCAAACAGGAAAGGCTTCAGAGCAGGATGACTGCAGGACTGGCAACATCTTCCCAGCAAGATCTTCTCTTTCTCCATGCTCTAACACCGCCTGGTGCAACCAAAATGTTGATTAATGATATGATAAATAAGGTTAATGACTTATCTACCTGTCCTGTTCCTTTTGCATCCCCGGGAGAGCACCTGCATGTTCCCACTGTGGCTGAGGACCCACATCAGCCCATTCCCAGGAACCTCAGCCTCAGGAGACACATCCACTGCAGCTCAGAGCGGATCAACCTTAAATCTTCCCACAGGTGCCACAACGCAGCCCCTGTGAGTCACCTCACCCTTTGAGGGGCCAGTTGTTGCCACCTAGAAAACCTCAGGGAAAAAAAAAAAAGCGTTGTAGAAAGTTTACTGTGGTTCAAAATTGCACTTTTTAGTGGTGGATTTCCACCTCCTTCTCCCGGGCAGGGAGGAAAAGCCTCACCCGTCACTGCCCTGGTGCACCTCCTGCCAGCTCAGAACAAGAGTAACACTTGGAAACAACAAGCTCAAGCTGGAAAAACTTAGAGACAGCAAAAAAGTGAGGGAAAAAACCCACTTACCCACGACTTGCAAGTTTCCTGTGGGAAAATTAGGATTTTTTTTTGTGGAAGGCTGTCAAAAAAGGGATTTTTCCCATAACTTACTTTCTTTCAAGGGAAATGCTGGAGTTGCAGCCAGTTCTATTCTAAAGCTCTTTGGTTTCCAGTATTAGGCTGGGAATATAATAAAAATAAGCTTCTTTGGAAGAGTGCTGGTATTTCTAACTCCTAATAGAGCTGATTTTAGGACCAGCATGAAGAGCGATCAGTAGTGTCTCAAAAGCTGTCACTGGGAGACAGAGCAGCACTGATTAAAAGTGTCAGTAGGAGCTTTGGAGAACAGTTTAGCTCCCGTTCCCTTCCCCAAGCTATTTCCTTTGCAATATTTCTCAGAGACAAATTATTAATTGCTGTCTGAGAGAAGAGAGGGCCTTCACGGTGTCTCTGCTGTTCAGTGTCCACGTCGAGCGTGGTCTGCCAGACTTTGGCTGAGGAGCTCGATCACTTCTTCAGCCACCTCTTCCTCCCTTGGCTCAGCTATAAACACCTATCCCAGGCCAGATGTCCAAAAACCCAGTTCTGATGGACAAATCTGCTCCTCAGGGAAGCGGTGGGAGCTGCTCACCGTTCTGGCTGCTGGGAAGAATCCCCCTCTCCTTGTTTCTTTACCTTCTCCCAGGCTGCTGGGAAGGTCTGTGGAGATCCCTTGGAGGCAGGTGTGCAGGAGAGGTGGCTTCTGCTGGTTATCACACATCAAAAATTGCTTTTTCCGGGCCCTGCTCCTCCACCAGCTCCTCCTGAACAAGGCAGCAAGTCCCATTTTTAATATTTCACTCACAACTCAGGCTAAAGAGCTTTCCATAGCTCCCACTGGAAGTGAGCAGCAAACCAGGAGCGTGGGGGTTGACAAGAGATTCTCACTTTGTGTGCTTTAAGGAGTCACATCACTGTGTCAGGGACTTCACTGACTGGTTTAGAAGTTCCTCCCCACATTCAGCCACTGAAAATCAAGGACCACTCCCGTGGGTACAGCTATGGAGCCTGTGCTTGCTCCGTACAAAAACAAAAGTGGAAGAAAGCGAAGCCGCCACAAAAAGAAATGAGGGCTTTCTTAAAGTTCTTTTCCTGGTACAGCTGAAGTGACAATCCCACAGCTCTGCATTCCAGTAAAACCCCAGGCACGTTCGCTGGAGCAGCTGATCCCGGGCCGTTGACACCAAGGGACTAAATCAGCACAAACTACGAGCAGCAAGGAATGTGGGGCATTTTTATCCCTGGCTTCTTCCAGCAACCTTTAACTTCCTCCCTCCACTCTTGGGCTGTCTGGGTTTTCAGCACTCGGTACCACATCCCACGCTCGGAACTGGCAGGAAGGCTGCAGGGGTGTGCAGCCCTGGGCTCCACAAAGCACCGCAAAGGGATCGTGTCACGGCCAATCCCTCCCCCCTCACCTATCACTTGTTATTACAAGAAAGCGAAATCGCCTTGGAACCAGGAAAGTCCTTTTTTTTCTGTCTTAAGATTGTCTCCACTTACAATCTCTGGTGTAACACTAAACCTCTCTCCAGTAACACAAGCCCCACCGGGCATCTGATCTCCCCAGCCAAGAGCTGTCCTACCCGAGCCACGGAAGTGCTGGCAGACAGAAATACGGGGTCCAGACCAGGCCAGGGAGACTACCTTGGGTCTGATAAGACACAGCAGAAGGAAGGCAGAGCCTCAGGGGTTTTCAAGAGTCACTGAAGCCTTGCAGCTGGATGAGAGAGCAAGCACAAGGCTTGAGAGCTGAGGAGCTGTTGCAGGAGAAAACAACTTCCCTTGGAGACCCCATCTGGGCCAGTAAACAGTAACCTGAGAGGGGCTGTGGTTACTGAGGGATGCCAGATAACACCCTCATACCATCACCAGGACCTGGACCCACCCTTCCCCGATCACTTTCCCAGAAATTCAACCTTTTCCCAGGCACTGCTTTGTTTTTTGCAGAAAAACTCATTTGCTGTTGCCCTGCAGAGAGATGGGTGCAAATCCACTTCGGCACCCACACTGCTGAGCACTTTCCCTCTGCTCCTCCATCAGCCACGGCCTCTCCCAGACTTCCTGAAAGCAGCCCTGCAGCATCCCTTAACTCCACAGCTCCAGGTATGAAGCAGATGGTGCCAGCAGCATTCAAGTTCACCACCCTTACCAGGGGAAAATCTGCAACTAAATGGACTCCTCACGCCTGGAGGTGTCCAAGGCCAAGCTGGATGGGGCTTAGAGCAGCCTGGTTTGGTGGGAGGTGTCCCTGCCCGTGGCAGGAAGTTGGAACAAACCAATCTTTAATGTCCTTTCCGATCTATTCTGTGATTTTATGATTCTATAAAGACAAGCTCGAGATAAACAGAGGGAATCTCTTTGCCCCCCATCACAATGCAGAGGCCTGAGCAGACACCAGTGACCTCAGCTCCCAGCCCTGAGCTCTGTCCAGCCTGGGAATACCACTGCTTTTGCCTGCTCCATGGCTTCTTGCCACAAACGAAAGCGACCGTGCTTCAGGGGCTGCGCTTGCTTCCCATAGCCGAGCTGCCTGTGCACATTCCCAAACAAAGCATTACACCATGTGAAAAGAAGGCACAAGCCCTGCAAAGCCCATCCCGCTGGCTGAGACAGGAAATATCTCCCATCATCTCAGCTAATCCTCCACCAATACAATGAGAAATGATGTCCAACAGCCGCCAAAAGATTATTAAGCGAAGAACAAAAAATACTGCGCCGCCCATCGCGACAGAGCCAAAGCAATAAAAGGGGAAATGCAAACTGCAGCCAGTGGCTGGAGGGAGGAGGGGGCCAGGAGAAGCAGCAAACAGCAGAGAATGTCTTCTGCAAAGCCCCAGAGCAGGAGTACACGTGGAGCCATGGAATAGGACCTACAGTGGTTTGGTTTTGAAGGGACCTTAAAGATCACCCAGTGCCACCCCCTGCCATGGGCAGGGACACCTTCCACTACCCCAGGTTGCTCCAAGCCCTGTCCAACCTGGCCTTGGACACTTCCAGGGATGGGGATCCGGAATCCAGGTGGATCCAGGGAGTGACAGCTTCACCTCAGCTCCTCGGGAAGCACCAGGGCTGTTTTTGCTGCACAGTGCATCTGTTTGGCTATGACAAAGCATACACAGGTCAGGGGTGGAGTTTGTGGTACACCCAAAACCTCCAGCTAACACAGAGCTTCTCCTAACAGGACAGCAAGGTCCTACCTGTGCATCCAACCACAGAAATTCTCTTTTGTTCCCCGTTTATCAGCACATTCAGTTTACAGATGGGCTTCAGCTGCTGATAGGTGACCAGAAAAGCCATTTGCAAGTGCTTTGGTGACAACATTCAGCAAGCTGATGCTGCTGAGATATTTCAGCACTGGGAGATTAAGAGCTTTTGATTACTTGTGATAACCACAGAATCCCAGAACAGTTTGGGTAAGAGGGGACCTTAAAGGTCATCTCATCCCACCCCCTGCCATGGGCAGGGACACCTTCCACTATCCCAGGGTGCTCCAAGCCCCGTCCAACCCAACCTTGGACCCTTCCAGGGATGGGGCAGCCACAGCTTCTCTGAGCATCCTGTGCCAGGACCTCACCACCCTCACAGCCAAAAATATCTTCTCTCTATCTAACCTAAATTTCCCCTCTTTTTGTTTGAACCCATTAGTCCCTGTCCTATCACTACATTTCCTGATGAAATAATCACAGATAATCAGACATAAATAATAATGACACATAAAGCAGCATTAGCATTCCAGCTACTTTTAGGAATACGGCATTTGGATGCTTGGGATGAAATTCTTGCAGTATCTCCCTATAGCTCTTCTCCCTGGTGCTCCAGAAACTCTGTGAAATTACACACAGCATTTGGATGGACAGCACTGAGGGAAACTTGGCATCTGCTCCAATACCAGCCTCCAAAATGCAGTTCCCAGGTTGAGTAACTTGTTTTTAAAGGCAGCATTCCTCGAGATATTTTTGTGTTTTTTAGCAAGTGCATTTAAGGCAAATGGACCTGCAGAAGCAGTGGAGATGAGCCTCCTTCCCTTTGATCCCTCTTGGAGGAGGTCTTCCAATTTCAGTGAGAGTTCACATATGCTGCTGACACAGGAAAGCTTAGTTTGGGGGATTTGTCAGGCAGTTATCCCTTCCCCCCCCCCAGAAGGTTTAGACTTGATTTATTTCTTTCCATACGACATAACCCATCCAATTTAGTTCTTGAACTCCCGTTTCCAGTGAAAAGTGTGAAGTTTCACACAGGAAACACCCCTGTTATCAAGTCCACCCTGAACCATTCAGATCTTCCATTCGACCTTCTTGACATCTTGCTCCATCCTCCCTAACAAACCCTGCCCAGCATCTGAGCCCTGTTCCCCCCTCACAGCCAAGGAGATTCCTTAGCTGACAGTGCCAAGTGATGCCACTTAAGAGCTGGACTCGATGATCCTTGTGGGTCCCTTCCAACTCAGAATATTCTGTGAAATGATGAGGTGCTTCAGCCTCAGCCACCTGCAGAGCTCTTAAGGACAAGGAAAATTTTAAAAAACCCTTTTTTTTTTTAGCCCAGAGCATGCAGACACCCCAGATGCCCTTGCATACCTAAAAATTCATCAGCACTCCAATAACTGCTGGTTTGCACTTCTCTTTCCTCTAGGCAGCAGTTGTTCCCTGGCCAGAGCAGAGCCAGGTTCAGCTGGAGCTGTGCTCTGTCCCTTGCCAAATCCCAACAGCTGAAGCCAGGCTTAATCCCCTGTATAAACAAAGGCCTGGGAAACAAACAGAATTGGGTTTAATTTGTTGTTTGCTTACATTTTTGATAACGACCACGGAGATGCTGGCACCCTGCAGAGCACAGTCTCTCCTTGGTGAGCTCTTGCTCTCAGTTACACGCAGGGACATTCACTGATCCCCTCCCTTCAGGGAAACTCTGCTTTTGTGTGCTGGAACACCCTGCCTTGTCCTGTCCCACAACACCCCTAGGCATTCCTGGTCTTCCAGAACAGCTGGGAACACCTATGGATCAGTTTGGGGTCAGCTGAGAAATTATGGTCAGTGGAATGTGCCTGAACCCACATGAGATGTAAACGCCTAAATCCCAGCTGGCTTCCCCAGCAATCCTCACCCAACCAGATCTGAAGGCAAACCAGCACAGTCCATCCCATTTTGCAGTCAGAAGTTCCTGAGGAGAGCCAGGGAGCAATTGTTATGGAGCACAATGCAAGCCTGGCTCTCAATTTCAGCTCCTCTGGAGTCAGGTTAGACTTGCACGTCACCAAAACTTTGGTTGTTTCGTTACAGTTCAGCAAAGCACAGGAATAGATGACAAAGTTTCTGACTGGGGCACCACAATTATGCAAATAATGATAATAATAGAGGATGTTCCTTCCCAGAAAGTTTGGAGTCTGGTGAAGCAGCCAGACAGGACTGGAGCACAGGATTATCGTTATCACTGGTTCCTGTGACTCAGAGGGGCTCACCCAGAAGTCTCACACAGACTGCAGCAGTGCTGGGAAGGAGTTCAGCATCCCAATTCCCACACCCTGACCTCCCACGTGTCATACTTCAGCAGCTCCTCTCCCTGCACCTCCCTGACCACTGGGACCAGCCAGGTTCGGAGACCAAAGCTGTCTTTGAGAGGGAAGAGTCCTGCAGCTACTCACGTTATCATCACATCCTCCAGTTCCATAAATCCCCAAGACTCTTGACAACAAAGTCTGGTTAATGACAACTCCCAGCTCAGACTTCTGAATTTCTGCACACAGGACACTGCGAATTGTTCTACAACACATCGTTAGAATCCTGTGGGGACACTCGAGTGGTTACACCAAAGCTGAAACACCCAGCACGTTCCAGAAAAGGTGCTTTTGATGCCTTAGGATTTTTAGCTTCTATTTTTCATGTAACTCTGGAGCTCCTGTTCTCGCATCTTAGACAAAACAATTTCTCTCTAGACCCGAAACTCAAGGACACTTCACTGTCTTAGGCCCCAAAAATGCAAACAGCAGAGAAATTGGGGGGGGGCAGGCTTGGGATAGGTGACTTCATTACCTGAGGTTATAATTGGAGGTCTGACCCCGATATGCAAATGGACCAAAAATTACAAAGCAGGAAAATCCCGTGACCCATCGTCCATTCTGGGTGCAGCCCTGGGTGGGCTCTGACTGCCCGAATGTATCGAGAAGGCCTTTGAATAAATATCTGCTTTTGTTCTCTGAATTTTGTCTGGCCTCTGCTCTAGGTGAGCCCATAAAAAGGCATCACTTTCCTTGAACACAGCAAATCCTTGCCGGGTGACCTCTCCCAGCCTTTGGGTATCGTATTCCCTCACTGCCGAATTTCCCACAGGAGTAAGAGCAGGTAGGTGGCACAGAGGGAAGACACGTCCTCCCTTACAACACAGGCTCCAAACTGCAGAGTGAGGCAGGGGAGCCCAATTCCCGACTCCTCTGCCCTCCAAAGCCAAAAGGAGCAAACTGGAGAATGTGCAAGTCCGGATGCTCTGGGTGCTACTGGGTGATTTCGTGACTTGGGTCTGCTCCGAGCTCAAATCCCACCTGACCCTACCCTCACCTAAAAGCTGCCGTTGCTGTTAAATGGAATCCTTTTCTCCTGGAAGGATTAAGAAGAGGGTGGTTCCCAGCGGAGGTCGCTCCCTATTAAACTGTTGGAGTCATTCCAGGGTTTGCAGCTCTGAAAACAATTTGCCACTTGGGAATGGCTTTTGTTCCAAAGCCTGATGACTCCTCACCCCTTTCCCGGTTCAAAGATCCCAGAGCAGCCACTGGAGAGGGAAAGGTGCACGCACTGCTCACCTTTGTTATTCTCCATCACTCCTGAAGGTACCCGTCAGTCCAAAGGGAGAGGAATATGCACGCATTGCTGACTCTGACACCTGAGTATGCACACACAGAGCATTTACAGATAATCCTCGCCGCCCCAGCTTCCAGCAGCTCCTCCCAGGGACAGCTGACAGCACGTTAATGTGGAGCCTGAAGGCCTGAGAGCCCTGTTTATACATCCCAGCACGATACTTGTCTTTTTATTTGCAATACAAAAACCACAAGAGACACAAGCCTAGGTCAGCTCCAAACCCTCCCAGGCAGAGTTTCCCTGGCCAGTGTTTCCTCCTCCTCTGTTTATGCACCTGGTGATTTATGTGCAGACCTTATCCGTGACAAATTACATCCAGGGGCTTGTTCCCCACCCAGAAGGGAGGGGGTTTCTCTCCACTGCAACAGCCACCTCCAAAGCTAATCCCGTCCTCGGGCAGCACCTCCCCGACTGGCAGCACTGACACACGTATTCCCTCTTCTGTCATCCGCAGCCTCGGGGATTATGAAACACTTTGGGTTTGAGTGGGTTTCTTTTTTTTTTTCCGTGCCTGGCAAAATCTCACGTTATTAAGTTTGCTGTTTTGGCAGTGAAGCACTAGCAACTGTTCTGTGTCTGGTTTTCTCCTGCTCACATCCACCTTTGCTCAGCAGCCTCCAGACCGTGCTTCCCGAGGCAGGGAAAGGACCACAACGTGGTGCCAACAACCTGCAAGCTGAAGACATACAAGTTTACTCTTCCCCATCCTCATCTCTGGTTACCCACCAGGAAAGGCAATTAAATTATCTGGCTGAGAAGAAATCACCAGAAGTAGCCACTATGCCCTGACATTGACTTGTTTTCTTCTGTGTCATAGCAAGCACTGAAGTAAATACCAGGCAAAAAAACGACAATTCAAGGATTCCATTTCAAAAGAGATCTGGAGCCATCACAAGTAACACAGGTCACAGGGTAGAGTTTCTTTGCCCTGGCACATGTTTATTTGTAAGATGTTCACAGATGGGAATTTGGGTACTATTTATGCTGAAATTGCCCAAAATTTTTAACTCTGGATCTATTAAATGGGCCAAACCCCGAGGCAGCACATACTCAACTAGTGTGGGATCAGAAAAGCCAACAGAAGCATGCATGGAAGCTTTGGAAATTTTTTATTCCTGAACAGCTCACCTTTTGCAATATAAAGCTTAAAATCTCTGCACAGGTCTGCAGGAACTTGGAATTAGCACACAGGCTAATTTTAAACTGTCTGAAGCAGGGAAAAGCATAATTATAGGAACCTGGGAGCCACCTCTGCTTGTTGCTGATGGTTATTGAGCTCCCATTCTGTGCTCAGTTGCTTCCCACCCACCAAGAGCAGCAAAAAAATCTCCCACATTGTACCTGGCACTTTGTTTGCAGATTCAGACCAGGACTGTGATAAAGCAGAAGCAGCAGCAACAGAAGTGATCCAACAGCTGTTTCTCTGTGATACTTTTCCAAAACAAAGCTCGTCTTTACACAACCACCTACGTACAGAGCACTCGTCCCGCTCACTGCCTTGGCCAGGCACCATCACACAGCAGTGAATATTCTACTTCCCATTTCGAGCAGGAAACATTGAGTTGTCCAGTAACAAGAGAGACCTAAACACCCACATTGTACTGTTTTGCCCACTCCCTGTCTGTGGTCAAGGATTTCCTGCCTTCCTGCCTTCCGCTTCTGCAGCCCTTCCCAGCCGAGCCTGGGCAAAACTCCTGCTTCAGATGTGCAATGCCAGCTCTTCCACTGCTTCTCCAAGCTCCTGCACCCATGTGGCAGCAATTAAAGGATGAGTCCCACTCAGCCTCTCTTTTGCTGTTGCCTCCCTGGCTCTCTGCTAAACCACTGCTCCTCTGCTCCCCTTCTCACCCTTTTGTTTCCACGTTAGCAGCACCTCTCCAAGGAGAGTCTCCAGGACACCCTGGCTTGGTCTGGTTTTCTCTCTGGCTACCCCTTGATGCAGATGTGTTCTTGTGCCAGCAGTGCCATGGATGTCCCTCCAGTGCCATCCCAGATGGCCTTTTCCCACTTTCTGCCTTCACCCCATCATCATCCTGCTTTGATCCCTTTCTGCAAGGGCCACGCACCGAGCCCCCATCCCACCCTAACACGGCCCAGAGGTTTCCTCTGGGAGGTCTCTATAGAACAAGGGAAAAAGGCTTTAAACTGAAAGGAAAGAGGTTTGGAAGGGGTATTGGGAAGGACTTGTTCCCTGTGAGGGTGGGGAGGCCCTGGCACAGGTTGCCCAGAGAAGCTGTAGCTGCCCCTGGATCTCTGGAAGTGTCCAAGGCCAGGTCGGACAGGGCTTGGAGCAACCTGGGATAGTGGAAGCTGTCCCTGCCCATGGCAGGGGGTGGAATTGGATGAGCTTTAAGGTCCCTTCCAGCCCAAACCATTCTGGGATTCTCTCATTCCTGAGTCTGGACATGAATGCACCCTCTACCCTCCCACTAGGACAATCTCCACTGCAGAAAAGCTTTCTCGCCCCTCTTTCCTTTTCTCCCTGCCCCTGGACTGCTGCACAGTTCATGCATGAGCCATGTTCCTCACCCCATGGTGATGAACTCCCTGCCTAGAACCAGCGAATTTCTGCATCTTTCCCTTTGGGACAAACGCCTCAAATAACTCCAGAGGAACAACCCCCCCTAAAAACGGTATCGACTCCACAAAAGGAGCACAATCACACTTGGCCAAGGAGAACAGGGCTATCTCCACAGCTCCAAGGTATTCCAGTCACACGAGCAGCCAGTTGGGATTTGGGAGGAAGCCATGGGATTTGTTTGTGTCACGCAATGATGAAACAGCTCCTAATCCAGCAGTAACTAAGGAGGATGTTAAGCCACAGCTAGTAAATGAGGTCTTTTGAAATCAGCAAGCACAGAGAACTCGTATTTAAAAGGGACCTGGCCAGAGAGTGCTCTGGATCGTTAATGTTGACTTTTAATAAGTCTTTGGAACACTGAGGGCTGGAAGAAAGCTTATGTTGTGCCAGAGTTTTAAGAGGACAGAAACAGGATGACCCACATAATTATCCACCTGTGACCCTGACTCTTATCCCAGGTGAAATAATGGAACAGCTGTAAAAGAACTTCATTAATAAAGCATTAAAGGAGCGTAAGAGCAAATGCCAACAGCTTGGGTTTATAGGAAGCAGATTTGTCACTAAGTTGAGGAATTGTTTTGGAGTTGAATACGTTCCCTACGTTTGCAGGCTGGATGTAAAAAGAGCACGAAGTTTATACAATTTAAAGGCAACTGAGGCCTTACAAAAACCTCAGCCTTCCTATCCCTGTAGAAGGACTACCAGAAGAGTTACAGAATCCCAGCAAGCCAAGAAATCGAGGGGTAAGATGGACAAGAGGCCCTTGAGTCTCTGTGTGCTGCAGGAAGGCACAATAGGGTGAGGAAAGGGACAGGAAGAGCCACAGCAGGAATTTCCCCGGTGTGAGGGGCAGGATATTGTCACTCCCTGCTCTGGAGTTCCTTGGCTCAACACTTCCATGACCAAGAAGCCCATTGGCCTCTAATTAGTTTTGTTTTCAGTACACCCTCACCATGACATTCATCAAAAGTTCATTTATTTGAATCCAAATCCACGAACTGCAGCACAAGGATGAACACTGGGGATGTTTCCAGGCACACACCAAAAGCTGTGTCTGAAACAGCAACGAGAACCAGGACAGAACCACATCCCACTGGTGAGGGACCAGTAAATCCATTACACATCGGGAAGGGTTTGGGTCCTTGCCCAAGGGCAAGAAGGGAAATGTGAGGGGAAGGAGTTGCTGTTTGTGTCATCTTCTGGAATGAAGCAATGGGTGACCAGCAGCCAAACTTCCTAATGCCTCTGAGTCCCACATTACCCAGAGGATGCACCTCAGCCCCAGCCCCATCCCTGCCCTGCCCAAGGCACAGCACAGCCTGGGAGGTCAGCGGTGGTGTGACCCTCACGAGCCAGCCAGTTTTCCAACCCAAAAACCTTCAGCCACAACCCCTGTGGTCTTGTGCCTGCTTGGGAGGCCCTGCCAGCTCCAAGTGGGGCAGCAGCAAGTTGAGGAGAAAAGCCATTCTTTGTTACAAAATTGCCTGCGCTGAGCAGTGCACTCCCCTCTGCCAGACACCTGGGGTTCCCTGAGCATCCCTGGGACAGAGAGAAGGTCTGGGAATTATTTCCAAATCCCCCTGATGGTCATTGCAGAGCCCTTATGACTTCATCTCCGTCACTGCTATGTTTTTGAGAGTCAAGAATAACATGAATTTTTCCATATCTTGTGGTTTTTGGAGGGTGTGAATGAATTCTCATGCTGTGAGTTATTTAGGTATCAGCAAACCCAACCCAGCAGCGGTGAAGCAACACCAAAACCCCGTGGAGGAGATGTGGCAGGCAAGGACTCACCAGCATGACACATCTTGAGGTCCTAAGTGTCCAGAACCACCAAGAAGAATTGCAGATTCTCCTTATGGTCACGATAAGCCTACTCAGAGATGTCACCTAAATTCAGAACACGTGGAAAATGACTTGACCTTCCCTTTCTACACTTGGTTCCATGCCTTGTACACATGCATGAATGTAAAATGCCAAAAAGCAACAGATTTGTGCCCTTTTGGACCATCAGGAATCAAGTAATTCCCCAAACCCCTCAGAAAAACAACTCATTGGCATGTCAACAAGAAGAGTGGTGCCACAGTGACCTCACATCCCCATGCTGTCCCTTCCTCAAGATGTATCTTGGCAGGAGCTTTAAGCTGAAGGCCAAGAGTTGGAATTGATGATCCTTGTGGGCTCAACTCAGTTCACAGAGTTACAGAATCATGGAATATCCTGATTCTCGTGAGTTCTCAGGGTTGGGAGAAGCAGGGAGGGCACAATGAATGGTGGATCCTGAAGCCTGAATGCTTCCCAAAGGCAAAATTCTGCCTCTGGCGGTGAAGGCTACTTTTCACCCAAAATATCTATTTTTAAATGTGTGCTCCTCAGCTGTGCTAAAGCCTACAAAAAGATGTTGACTTGCTGGAGTGAGTCCAGAGGAATCCATGGAGATGCTCCCAGGGCTGGAGCCCCTCTGCCATGGAGCCAGGCTGGGAGAGCTGGGGGTGTTCACCTGGAGAAGAGAAGGCTCCAGGGAGACCTCAGAGCCCCTTCCAGAGCCTAAGGGAGCTCCGAGAGAGATGGAGAGACTTTGGACAAGGGGGAATGGTTTGACACTGCCAGAGGGCAGGGATAGATGGGATATTGGGAAGGGATTGTTCCCTGTGAGGGTGGGGAGGCCCTGGCACAGGGTGCCCAGAGAAGCTGTAGCTGCCCCTGGATCTCTGGAAGTGTCCAAATCCAGGCTGGACAGTGCTTGGAGCAACCTGGGACAGTGGAAGGTATCTCTGCTCACGGCAGGGGTGGGACAAGATGAGCCTGAAGGTCATTTCTAACACAAACCTTTCTGGGATTCCATGATTCTACAAAAAAAAACCAAAAAAACAAAAAAACCAAAAAAAACCACCAACCCCAAAAAACCACACAAAACCCCCCGAAAAACCACACGAAAAACCTCCATTTTACTCCCTGGCTTTTTGAATCCAGCTCCTACACGAACAAGTGCAGGAAGAACAGGAGGAGAAGGAGAGACCTCATTTAAAACTGTACAAGGGGAAATTGCAAAAAATTACCTAAACCTTTAGGAACATATTTATATTTTGATTTCATGTAATATTACTTCCTGGTTTCCAGCACATATTCCCTGGGCGTCCCCTATCAAATATCAGGCAGTATTAAATCACTGATCCCTGCTCCCCGTAGCTCTCAGAAAAACATCTGTACTAATTTGTTGGTTTTCCTTAACACGAGGGCCAGCTGAACTCCTCCAGGGCTGAGCCAAGTGAGATCGCTGACAGATGCAGAATAAAAGCGCAAAGATTTTTCCTTTATTAAAAATAAGGTTCCACACTCCAAGCCCTGAGCTTGTCGCTTGCCAGAGTGATGAAATGACACGCGGCAACCTTGATGCAACTCTGTTGTGGATACAAAACCAGGGCTTTACCTAATGCTGCTCCCCCAGCAAGTGGTTTCTGACAGCACAGCCAAACTGGCACAGGCCAACAAGGTGAGGGGTCCGGCAGGGGCTCCAGCCCCGTTCTGCTGAGGGTCTCCGGGTGTCTCCAAGGGAAAGAGTTATTCCAGTTCATTGCCCTGGGAGCGCAGCAGATCTGGCACCCTGCTCCCCACTGAGGATCTCACTCTGTTTTGGACAAACTCTGCTGCAGCAGCTCAGCACAAAGCAGGGAACAGAAGTGCAGGGAAAGGCAGAATTTGTCCTTGCTGTACGTAAGGTACATCAACCCAAACCGCCAAGGACTGCTGGGATAAACTCCAAAGCCCCCAAGGGACGAGGCAGCACATTTGGTGGGCAGTCCCCAACTCTTCCAAGGCTTTTGCACATTAAACCCACGCCACAGGTGTGCCAGGTGTCCCGCAAAAGCACACAGGAACTAGGAACAGCTTCCCTTTGGAACCAAGAGCCGTTTTCCTAAGAAACAGTTCACAAGAGTCCCAAGTAGCAGCACAGGACCTTGGTTTGCACCTTGTCTGGTGGGCTCTGTGAGATGGATGCTCCTCCTCTGCAGGAGGCCTCACACACCTCAGAGGTTGACGATGTATCCGTGGCTGCCCTCGCATTCATGGGAACGTTATCCCAGGGCAATCCAGCTGCCAGGGAAAGCTCTACTTGCATGAGGAACCTCGGCCACGTGTTTGACCCCGAGGACTCCCCACAGAACCTGTCAGCACCACGTCTCTGCACAGAGCTGACTCACACCCTGTGCCAGTGCTGGTGGTTCCCAATTTCCCTACAGGAAATTCTCCCCGGGGATGACCCAGCCAGAGCGCAGAAAGTGCCACAAACCCACATCCCTTCTGCAGCAGCCTGGGGATGAGTCCCAGCCAGGGGCACTGGTCAGCCCATTGCCAGGCTCTATCTGCTTCCAATAAACTTTTATAGCCTGCAATGGGCTGAATCTATGCAATAAAATCGGTGTCATAAAAAAATGTCTTGCAGTGCCAGTGTCTTTTTATTTTTATTTTTTTCCTTCTTTTTAATTTGAGGACATATGGGAGGGGTGGGTTCAGAAGCCAAGTTCATAATATTTGGGGGGGGGTGGAGGTGGGAAATGACTTTAAACTACAATGGGAATTTTCAGGGCCTCCTTCTGGGGCGAGCAGCCATTTTCAAAAGTGACTTCATTTCCAGAGCTGGCTTCCCTCCCAGTATTTGAACAAGCAAGCAAAGAAGAGTTCAGAAAGTAAATGGGTCTCAAGTTTGGCTTGATTGGTTTCAAATTTAGCAGCCAAAAAGCAGACTTTGGAATTCCAGGCAAGTTTTAGGCTGGTTTATTTTATCAGGCTGCCAGTCCTGACCCTCAGCTCACTGGGCAGAGGTGACCCTGCACAGCGTTGCCTTCAGAGACAGCTTCACACACAGACCTGGGGAACCTCCGCCGGCAAATCTGGACATTTAACACCACAAGGCTTTCAGACTTTTACAAGGGTTAAAGTGTTTTGCATCCCCTCCCTGGGATGCACTTCCATGGCAGTCATTAAGGGCCATGTTTAGTCACCTTAAATCCCTTTCCAGTCCCTGGGCCCAGCGATATGGGGAGCAAGGGGACCTTTAAGAGCAATTCAGACTCCAGTAAAGCACCAGCTGGAGACACTGGGACCAAGGAGACTCGAGGGCAGTAACAGTCTCTTTATTCTGCATTAAGATGCAGATAAAGTTGTTTTCTTAATGAGCACCTCAGGAAGATAAACAGGCTGCCCGTGGTTAACAGGCTCCAAGACTCTCGGGATCTGCAGCCCAATTCCCAATCCCCCTGAGGGCTGTTCAGGGCACTTTCCACCCGTTAGGGCTGCTTGCAATGCCTGGTTATCAGGAAAAGCTTTCCCTGGCAGGAGCAGGGCTTTGATAAAGCTCCTGCAGAAAGCTGTGAGTAAGCAGGAGGAACTTTCCCTGCTCCGACTGTCAGTCACCCCAGACTTCATTCCGAGTAATCCACGAGCCTTGGAGGGAGCTGCAAACCCCGTGTGGCTGAGGGGAGGAGGGTCCCCACGCAGGGTGCAAACATCTGGAGCTGCAGACAGATGTTCAGCACAGCAGGGAGCGCTGGGGTCTCTCCTGTCAGCTTTCACTGCTGCTTCAGCAGGGAGAAGTCACTAAAAGTCACTAAGGACCGCTGCTTAAATGACTCCTGGCAGGGGGAACAACACCCAGGGCCTTCATCAAGGGTCACTCTCTATTTGTCAGAACAGCAGAGCCAGTTAATTTATTTCGTTTCCACGCTGCTGCTGTCCCTGGGGTGGGTTGGGGGATGCACAGAGGGCAAGAATTGCTTTCCAAGTCTTCTGGACTGGATGTTCATGGCCAAGGTGTGATGGAGTTCCACAGCTCCATCTCCTCGTATCACACCCTCAATTTTAAAGTGATATTTAATGGTTCTGGTGAGAAGGGGGGATTGACAGCCAGCAGTTTGAGCCATAGGAGAGAGCAGGAAAGCTGCCCTGCTCTGACACAGAGGGGCTGTGTCACTCTCCCCACTCCCAGGAGGGGGATTTCGGCTGCTGAGTGGCCTCTGGTCAGATTGGTTTCCCACAAACAGCAGCTCCTTGGAGAGCTCTGCCAGGAATCCTGCTGGCCAGAAACCGAATTAAATAACGTAACCAATGCCTGGTCTCCAGGTGGCATCACAAGAAGAGAAAGCAAAGACAACAATCCATCCCCTGATGGCAGAATCCTTACTCCAAACCCCACGCAGCTCCAGGAGTCGCTCACTCCTGCTTTCCTGTTTACCCTGGATGTCTCCTGCTTCCTTGGATGCCAACCTCTGCAGTGCACGAGCTTTTTGCACGGCAGCAAACTCCAGCTCTGTGCTTTTGGATCCAAAACGAGAATATATAAAGGCAGCAGTTGCCAGATCCCTTTGTGAGGAGTGGGAGAGGCTCCTATGAGGCCGTGGTGTGGATGCAGTGAAAGGGCACTGGGACTGCAATGGGAGAGCAGGTTCTGGGCAATCTGGGTCTAATTCCTTCCTGTTTGACCTCACAAAGGTCACCCTTTCCCCCTCAGCCTCCACATCTGCACGGAGATCACGGAACCAGGGATGATGGATTGCCAGCCTGCCCTACCAAATGGTGAGACTGCACTGGTGCCTGTGCAGCACGTTGGGAGGCTGGGATGACAGGCAGTATATAACTGCAAACTCTATTATGTCACTGCACCCTCCCCTGGGCCAAAAATCTGCCTGTGCAGAAGAGATCCAGACACCAAATATGTTATTAAGTGAGGATGTCTGACAGTAGTTCAGCTGCACAGAGATGTTAAATAGCAATAATAATGAAACAAAGCTCAGCATTTGAGGATGCTGTACATCTTCAAAGCACTTCACCAGAACAGTAACTGATTGTAGCCAGAATAAATTGCTCACAGCTGCTGGAGATCCATGAGGCATTCAGAAGAAATGGATGGAACATCATCCATCGTGGATCATACCAGGGCTGCACGTGCTAGAGTGGAATCAAGAGCTCAAAGGAAATAACTCGCAGGGAGTGGAGATTTAGTGCTCTTCTGTGCACCTCAAAATCGGGTTTATTGTCAGAGAAAGCAGCATAAGCCTGAGCTCCCTTGTCTCAGTGCAGACAGAAATTGTGACAAAAATTGTGCAGACAGAAATTGTGACAGAGCCAAAGCCTTTACTCAGAGTTCAGTGTCATCCCGTGAAAGCTCCTATTTCAACTCGATCTTGGCAGGAACAGCCCCATGCCAGGCAGCTCAAGGCATCTGCGGTGTGGAGACACAAGCAAGAGAACACAGATTTGGCTCTCTTGTGCTAAGCACAGCAAACTCCTCCAACAACTCCTTCTGCACTCATCTGTCTCAATTGAATGTGGATTTCTCTACTGCAGTTCCACGTTACATCAAAGAATTAAGACTGTCTCCCCCAACCAGTTCCCATCCATGACTTATAAAGCATCCCTGCCCTTCTCTCCCAGCTTAAAAAGCCCTTTCAGGTGCACAGCAAAAAAATTTGTGGCTTCAAGTGCCAGGTAACAAACACCCTGAAAAGAGCAGCAGGGCACTGGGATCTAAATAAACCCACAAGTATTCTTCCCACAGTTACTGGCTGGCTTTCCAACACTGCAGCCAGTTCCTGGCCTGTTCCCTGGCAGAGCGTGGCACCTGCCTAGGCAGGGGTCTGGAAAGACACAAGGAAGGACCTGGCACCTGCAATAAGCATCAAGGTAGAAAAGGTTGCTTGTTCCCTCACTACAGGCACGGCTGATCTCAGCCCTGTGTTTACCACTGCCCCACTTTGTGGTTCTTCTGCAGTTCCTGAGGGCAGAGGTTGGAAGAAAACAATCCTGAGAAGCCCAAACCATGTGGACTGTGCAGTCTGCCCCTTCCAAAAGCAAAACACCCAGTACAAACTCCTGACCCCTCACAGGAGGATGCAGCTGTGCTGGAAAACAAGAGCAGGAAGGATGGAGCACGCCCGAGGGTGAATGGCACACAGAGCATCATCCTCGGTAAAACCTGCAGAAACCAGCACAAAGCTCAGCTGAGACGTCCAGAAACCATTTTGGGGGATGAGCCCAAAGGATCATCACTGTGGAGAGGTTAGGTGCAGGCCAGGAATAAATCACACAAGTCAGGAGCTTTCCAGATGCCAGTGGATAAGATCAAGGGAGAGCAGGAACCCCACAGACACAGGGAGCTTCTATCAGACACTGGAGAAGCCCAGGCTTGGTGGGAAAGGGGAACAGCAGGGCAGGAGTGAGAACACCCTGACACAGCTCCTTATCGAGGGGAGAGCGGAGCAATCCCTTATTTCCTTTCCTGCTAAAGCTCAGAGCACGCAGAGCCTCACAGGAGCTTTGGGCTCAGCCTTCCCCACATCCTCCCCTTCTCCACAAACCCCCAGGGACTGTCCTACAAAGGGAACCCCCAGCAGCCTCCAGGACTGCCCCTGGCAATGGAGAAACCAAACCAGTTAAAGATGAGCTGTTCAAAAGCAGGAGCCTGGGATGCTTTGCCCAACCCTTCTCACCTGAGGAAAGGACCACGAGACATTTCTCTGCTTTGCCCTCACTTTGCACACACCCACCCACGCAGAAGTGGGATTTTGCTTTGGAAGCCACATTTTGGAGAGGGTCACCATGCTCATCCAGTGTTTTAGGCTCTGCAAGAAGGGAGCCACACCCTTACACTGTGCTCCAGCTTCACTGGGTCTGTGTGGGGCATTTTAAGGAAATTTTAAACAGCCCACCTCAGTTTGAAACATGGGCTGCAGGGCATGAGCATGAAATAGGGGCTGAAACTCTCATCCCTACCTTGTGCATGGTATAAAATACCCTCAGAATCTCACATTAGGTCTGGTCTGATACCGAGGGATGGTGCTGCCCTGGGCAGATGGATGCTGCAAGGGGCACTCAGGATGTTGCTCAAAACCCCTTTTAAAGCAGCTCTGGCCCTTGGGGTTTGCAGCATAAAACCTCCAGCAGGCTGTCAGCAGGTTGCATTCAAGCCTGAAACGCAGATTAAAAAATATCTGTGTGGGGCATCAGAGCAGGAAGAGCCAAGAGCAGCTGGAAATCAGCACTGGAAGAGATTGGCAGAGCTACCTGGGAACTCCCAGCCAGGGACCAGCAGTGCCCAGAGCCTGGTGCTGCAGGGATGCTCTGACAGGCAAATTTGAGAGCTTCTTGTGGCCACCCCTCACTCCAAGAGCTCCAGAAGGGTCCAGGCAGGGACAAGGGAGGAGAAACACGGGAAGGCAAAACACACACAGCACCTGCTCGGGCTGTGCCTGGATCCAGTCAGCTCTGTCAGCCTCTCACTTGGAAAAAAAGCCACCACTAACACACTTTCTCCCATCCAAGCCTCTCTCCTTCCCCTCTGAGCTCATTCATGGCTCAGGCTCTGGGACAGCTGCCGGGCTGCCAAGTCCCCCCAGCTCGGCGAAGCACAGAGCAACACGATCAGGATGATGGCTGGGCCAGCTGTTGGAAACCTCTGCAGGACTCCAAACAACTGAAGACAAAGCAGGGGAAAACAATAAACCAGCAGAAAGGCCCTCATTCCTTTGCCTCTGCCTGCACGTTGCAGTCTCATCGTTACCACCAGCCCTAAAAGGCCAAGTGAGCCCTGGCCAAGATGACAGCTCATTATGAATATTTTTAAAATACACTGGGTGGGGACTGGGGAGCCCAGGGAACAGGCAGTGGATTTTTTCACACCTAAGTGATTGTTTTGAATGCTGCTCAGGTCAATAGAAGTGACCTCCATCCTGACTGGGACCAGTGCCAGGCGACTCCAGCATGAAGCTCCCCCCTCCAAGCATCATCCACACTGAAATTCATGGAATTGCAAGGAGGTTTAGGAGGGCTCAAACACATTTTTATACAGGCTCTTCTTGCAAGAGCTGCCCGACTCAGCAACCTTAACTCAGAGGCAGAATCCCCTCTCTACACAAAAAAAGCCCTTTTTAACAAGAGTTACTGTCTTCTGCAACAAACCCCACCAAACTCATTTAAAAACCCCATTTTGTTTAAATTAGAGCACATTAAAGCAGGGAAAAATGCCCCTGTGAAAGTTATAGGGAAAACGTTGTCTTCCCGTGGTGGCTTGCACTGTGGGCTACCAAATGTCCTCAGCTAACACCAAACACCAGCCAAGGGACGTGGAGAGGATGGAGAAGAACAGGATGTCTGCTCCCTGAATAAATGGGGGCCAGAAACAACAAAATTCAACAGCTCAGAAAGGAAAACAAAATTTCAGGACACAAATACCCACAGGACCCCCATTGACAGCAGCTGGGTTTTGACTCTGGCTCGTTCTTCCCAACAAAACAAGGGAAGGGAGAAAACTGACTCAAAATGTCCGTGGCAGTGCCCAAGTACCAGGCCCTGCACGAGACACCCCTCACAAGATGGGGGGACACAGGCTGGGATGCCATAAACACTGGAGATGGTGATGGGGGATGTCGTGGGAAGCTGAGGGAGAGCAGCAGCACTCAGACAGGGAAGAACGTGACATTTCCTCAGCATTCCACCTTCCTGCAGCTCCCCAGCCTCCGAGGCAGGGCTTCCCAGCCCCTCAGTTTCCAGCAGGCAGGACAAGGACTTGAAGCTGACTTGAGTTTGAAGGCAGCACCGGGGATAATTTCGCTGTCCCCCTTTCCCTGCTCTGTCTGGCAGGGCTGGCTCAGGGGCTGAGCAGGGCCACTCTCCCCCCACAGCTTCCACAGCGCCCACGCCAAGGCACAGGAACCTGGGAATTTCCCTCCAGATTTTTGGTGTCTCTGGGCTGGGAAGGGGGCCAGGCTAAGATGCCACTGCCACAGGTGCCCTGCTCCACCCTGAGCACCAGGGCTCTCAGCAGGAATCCCACACCCCTCCCTCCACGCTGTGCCAGCTCCAGGCAAACTGCAGAGCCCCGACCTGCCAGCTCTGCTCAGCTCTGCTCACAGCACGTCTGGTGAGGCAGAGCCAGAGGTGATGCTTCCCTTTACAACCTGGAAACAAGGCTGCAAGGACAATAAAGCAGAGGGGATGGAGCTCCAAACCGTGGCTGCCAGCGAGCTGAGCTCGATGAGCCTCCTGAGCTGTCCCCAGGGCACAGCAGGGTTTCTGTGCAGTTCCTCCAGTCCTGAACCTCCCTGGTTCTGCTCCTGTTTTCAGATTCACCCCGGTGTGTTAAATCCCAAACAGCTGTTCCCAGTGCTCCCCAGAGGACAGGAGGGGTCTGCACCTCTGCTCGTCAGGAGACCCTTGGCTGTTCAGAGGAGCAATCACTGCACACGGAGCCCAAATCCATGGGCTGCCACATCCCCTCAGCACTGTAACAGCTGAGAGTTCATCACTGGAGCGTCTGGTCCAGCTGAACTCCTCCCTTCCTGTGCTTTGCCTTCCAGAAGGAGGGCTCTCCCTCTGGAGGAGTCTCTCACCTACAGCAAAGGCTCTGACTGCAGAGCCCAAGGCTTTGTCGGTTTTGGTGGGAACAGGAGTCCCCACAACCTCTCTGTGCAATTGCTTTTCTTCACCCAGCCTGCAGCAGAAGCCTCCTGAGAGTTCCTTACCCTCCTGACAGCCCCAGCTCCCCGTTCCAGGCTCACCCCCGCTGTCTCCAGGCGCAAGACACGAGCACGTTCCTGCCTGAACACCAGACCTGGGCAACTGCTTCTTCCTCCTGCATTCCTGTATCCTCTGAGGCTTTGCTGCAGGCACAGAAGACGGGACAGATGCAGAGGCCTGGGGGACAGTAGCTGCAGGATGAGGTAAGGCAGGAGGAAGTGGGTGCTCTGGGCTGAAGGGAAGGACAGCTGTGGCTGTTCCCAGGATCTGGAGGAAGTTAATTGATAAATACCAGAGCTGAACCTGAAGGAAAACTGGGCATTTACAGCCAAGAAAGCAGAGTTGCTTTAGAAGAAGCCCTGGCCTTTGTTGCACAATGTCCACGGAAAGCACTCGCTGTACTCACAGAGCAAGAGGCAGAGCAGGGATAAGCAAACTCACACCCCCTCACAGCCCAAAACACAGCTCAGCACAGGCCTCCAGCTTCCCCCCTCCCAAAACACCCTCTCCAGCAGCCAGCACTGCAGCTTATCCCGTGCAGCTGCCCCTGAGGAACTCCGTGTGAGAAACTGCAAGACTCCAGCCTTTCCAGGGCTCGGAGAGTCCAAGGCACACACCAGCCTGGACACCCAGGGCCTGTAACTCTCAGTGCCTGACAGCCTTTCAGACCTCAGGGGAGGGTCAGCAGCAACCAGGACCTCAAGCTCTCTTTACAAAACAATATTAAATACCCAGCCAAGTGCGTGGTAAATAAAAACCACAAACCCTTTAGCTGGAAGCTTCACAACATTCAGCAGCACAACCTTGTGCTTCTCTGGACACTTGCAGTTAAAATTCAATACAAGAAAACTTCAGCTGGTTTCCACCACCCATAAGTTCAGCTAAACCCTACCTTATCACACAAACAGCAGCTCAGATGCAGCCAGAACATCCTCTGCTGTCATGTGGTAGCTCAGGATGCTGTGTCACAGAAAAGACCTGGAAACAGGGAAAAGGAAAGGTGTGAGCCTTCAGAAAAATCAGGGTATGACACGCCCACATCCTCCTTGCTGCTCCTCAAGCCTTTAATCTGTGAGGTCACTGCAAGCTTCTTGCCACAGAAAGGACATCAAACAGACCAAGAGAGCAGCCTCTCTCATCCCTTCCCAGGAAAAGCCAGCCTCTCCTGAGCCTGATTTATACAACCTCGTGCCCCCACACACCCGCAAGGACAGGTTAATTGGAGCCATAGGGTCAACCCTCCTTCTCTTCTGCAGCTGGTGCAGTTTACTTTGCTAGCCCTCCTCCTCCTCCTTTCCCAGAGGGATGGCCCAGGGAACTGCCTTTCAGATGCACTTTAAAGCCCCTATGTGACTGATGCTGGAAGATTTGGGAAGTTCTGTATTTTTCCACTTTATCTCAAAAGCTTCAAAAGGCTTAGAGAGAACTCAGGGATTTACTGAGCAAGAGAACTTCTCTGAGCCACCCTCACGCACCTGAACTCCCCTGCAGCTCCCCAAAAGGCACATTTCATGAACACAAACCACACGTTAGCACAAACAACACGAGGTGATGTGCACTCCCAGGTGTGTGAGCACACCCCAGCCACACGTGCACACCCTCGTGTGCAAGCCATCCCCGCTCCCTCTGTGTTTGCCTTGGCTGCACAGCCTGCTCTCTGCAGGCCGGGCCAGGAGATATCCAGGCAGAGATAAACACCAGCCAGCTGCTGGGAGCAGAGGTATTTGGTGATGAACAGCTGTGTGGAGCTGCACAGCACAGACCCCCGACCTCGGCGAGCCCTCCAGCACAGCCTGGTCCGTGTCAGATTCCTGCTTGTCAGGAGAGGGCTGGGAGACATCAGAGGAGCCTCTGAAAGTCACAGGTGGGAAACCTGGAGAGGAGAAGCCACTGCCCAAACCCCCATCACTTTCCCAGCACTCTGGCTTTGCCCAGCACCTCATGCACAGCCATGGTTAATTAACCAAATGATTAATTGTTCCAACGCTTCTCAAATCTATGAAGGAACAGCAAAAAGCCTCTTCTCTCCTGGTTTAACATCACCAAATACTTCAGAAGATGCTCCTGTAAGTGTTTCACTTGGAGTTCTTGGCAAATGGGCTCTTCTCTCCCACTACGGGCATCCAGCAAGTGACAGACTTGTCCTGGAAGAGAAGCTGGGAAAAGGGGCTTTGGAGTAAGAACGGCGCTGATACCTGAGGAATACAGAACCAAATATTGTTACCTCTTTTTACCAAGAGGGAAGAGAATCCCAGAATGGTTTGGGTTTTGGGTTGGAAGGGACCTTAAAGCCCATCCTGTTCCCTTTGGGCAGGGACACCTTCCACTGCCCCAGGTTACTCCCAGCCCTGCCCAGCCTGGCCTGGGAACACCTCTTAGGCCTTGATGTCTAATGGCTGTAGCTGATCTTGTCCAAAGAGCACCAGGAACTTCCCAGTAAGAAAGAGGATTCTGCAGGATTTATCAGGACTGCTGAATGGAAATTCACCCCCTGCAGCAGCCCAGGATGCCTCACACACCCCTCCAGAGCCAGAGGGTTTGGATGGAGGAAAGGGGCGAGAAGTGGGAAGCTGCTCACAATGTGACTACAAAAACAAAGTCTAGGGATTAGTCAATAATGTGTGGCCTGAGAAAACAAACACATCTCCCCATCAAGACCCTGGTTCAAATAAACTGGTGCTGTTGCCATCAAACCCCATCATCTGCATGGCTGTTTTCCACTGGGTCTGGTGCCAATTTAAAGGGACCACTGTGTGGAGAAACAGCCCCCCAACTTCATCCTTTGGGACACTGAAACCCAGATGTGGCTGAAAGATGCCATGGCTTGGATCCATCCCTGCCTCACACCTCTAGTGAAGCTGAACATGCAGAGCTCCAGTTCCTCAAGTTTCTATGCAGGAAGGCCGACACTGAAGGCAATGGCTCCTTTTCTTCAAAATGCTGAAGCCTGAAGATTCTAAAAGGCCAGAAAATGTGAAAAGGCCTCTGGATCTCTCCTTCTTTCCCCTTTTCCTCGCTCTCAGCTCTCTCCCTGCAGTAGATAAAGCTCAGACCTGAAAAACCAGGTCTAGTCCTAAACCCCCCGAGCTCCGTGGGGGCGTGGAGACCTCGGTGGGCTCAGGCTGCCCTTTCACGCCTGACTGCAGCTCATCAGGGCCCAGGATCTAATAATGAGACAAGGAGGCCGAGAGCTCCCCCTGACAGCTTAACTGATGGGTGTAATTAGGGACTGGCCCACACAGCTTTTCATTAGTGCACAGCCCAGGACTTACTGTGGCTGTTGGGGAGAGACAGGGCTTGATGGCCAGGAAAAAGCCATCCAGGCCTGCAGGGAAAAGGGGAGCAGAACAGCTTGGAGCAAGCAGGGAGCTCTCTGTGGTTCCTGAACTCCCACCTGCAGCAAGCAGGGAGATCTCTGTGGTTCCTGGATTCCCACCTGGAGCAAGCAGGGAGCTCTCTGTGCTCTCCTGGATTCCCACCTGCAGCAAGCAGGGAGCTCTCTGTGGTTCCTGGATTCCCACCTGGAGCAAGCAGGGAGCTCTCTGTGGTTCCTGGATTCCCACCTGGAGCCAGCAGGGAGCTCTCTGTGGTTCCTGGATTCCCACCTGGCCATCAGGGTGTGTTTTCAGTTGCATCCTGGGCACGCCCAAGCACATCCTGATTTCCATCCCAATGTGGCACAGTTATAATTTCTTTAACTTCTGCAGTGCCCTGGTTATTCCCCAGATGCTGGTGACTGCACTGGCCAGTGTCTGAGTCTCTGAGGCTTGAGGCTCTGCTCCCTTCTCTCCAGACCTGCTGTGTGCCCCTAGAAGAGCCTGACCCTCTCAGTCCTGAGCCCAGGGCTCTCTGGTTTTGGCTGAGATTCTCTCCCTGCCCTCCCTGAGTGCTGAGATGTCCCACCACAGCTGTGGCAATGCTGGTACCACAGGTGTCTGCATCACTTCCTCTCTCTTCCTTCCTGAACAATTAAAAATATTTACTTACATAGCAAAACCTCAGCTTCCTAAGAAATACACTCATTTTCTAGGTGACAGGTAGAACAGAGTCCTCTGGGCTCCCCTCCTTCCTCTCCCTTTCCAAGCAGGACCTGCTTCTCCTACATTTCAAACAAGATTTTGGGTTTTGTTCGTTTGATTCTGCAGCTTCCAGTTCTCGTACTCCAGGGTAATGTGTGCTCTTCTCGTAGCTGTTTTATAGAAGAACTTGTGATTCTAAATAGCAAAGTGAAGGAAAAGGAAGTAAACTGGTTATTGTGCCAGAAACACCCCTGGCACTGCTCCCACTTCTATTTTCCCTTACATTATAAAGCTGGAATAAATCAAAGTGAGCAATTTGCTGGCGAGCTGATGAAAGGAGAGCAGAATCAGCACTCTGGTCCCTTGTACTGATATAAAAAAGGTGTAGTCCCATGCAGGCAACAGTTTGCCTGAAGTGCAAGTGGTGGGGATGGAGAATAGCCCTGGAGTGTTTATTAGCAGTCATAACCTTAATCAAATAACACTCAAGGATATGTAAAGAAATCTGTTCCACTGCAGCCTCCCAAGCCAAATAAAGGAGTAAATGGGACTTCTATCAAAAATCCCTTTTAAAACTCATGCACGCTGAGTTCTAAAAAAACATCTCCCTATTTCTTGGGGAACAGCCAAAGCTCCAGAGGAGCTGCCCTAGATCAAACCAGCAGCCCAGCGTGCCAGGCATTCAGCTCTGCTGGAAGCAGCTCCGGCTCTGGAGGGAGGTGATGCTCCAGGGGGAACCTGCCTGCCTGGGAGATGTGTGGAAGGAGGAGGATGAAGAGGATGCTCTCCCAAAGCACCAAGACAGGCTGGGTGGGGCTCTGAACAACCTGCTCCAGTGGAAAGTGTCCCTGCCCAACGGAATGAGATGATTTTTAAGGTCCCTTCCCATCCAGACAATTCTGGAATTCCACAATCACTGGCCCTGCAGGCATCTCCCAGTTCAGAGATCTCCATCTGCCCATTTCACTGCACGGCAGGAGCCTCATCCACTCCCTCTCCCCCATCCATGGGGCTGCTTCAGTCAAGCTTTGAATATTATGTGGAGTTACTTGGGGGAAAAAGAAAGGAAAGAAAAGAAACAGACTCTGTGTAATAGAGGTGCATGTAAATAATCACTGCCCTAATCCCCTCTGACAATGAAAGATATCCAACCAGAAATTGTTCGGGCCTGTAACTCAACCTGAAATTTAAGCACAAGGAAGTCGTGTCAAAAGGGGACTCGGGTTCCCATAAAAGCCTCTCTACTTCCAGACCCTGGGCCCCTTAGCCAAAAAAACAGAGCAAACTTCCAGACATAACATCTGAGAAGTGCAGGCCTCTCAAAGGGACTCGCTGCAGAGACAACCACCAGGCAAGGCAGCGGAGGGAAGGAAGCCCAGATGAAGAACCTGCCACGGGCAGAGGCACGGTTTCCATCAGAGCTGCAGCAGCGTGGTGCGTTATCCCTGGAGAAAGCCCTCTCAAGGACGGCGTTCCAAAGCAGACGGGACAAAGCCCTGGGGAAAATTCATGGCTGGAGTCTGTTCTCCTTTGCTCTCGTGCTTCATCAGCAGCCCTGGAGCTGATGCGTGACAGACGAATCCAGCGTGGTGCAGGAAGGGCAGGCCCCGCGCGGTGAGAGGGGCATTAGTGAGCTGTTTGTGGTTTCAGCTCTCTGGCTCCATCACTTCTGTCCCACTCACGGAGTGTGAGGTGCCCCAGCACGGCGTGGGCAGGGCTGAGAGCCCTCCTGAAGGCAGCACAGGTCACCTGGAGAGTGGGGGAACCTCCCATGGAGCGAGTCCTGCTCTGTGTGAGCTCACCTGAGGTGAGCACCTCCCTTGCAGCCAGTGATGACATCCAAGAGAAGCATCAAGAGCCAAATTTTGGGTTACTTTAAAGAGTAGAGGGCCAGGTCACGATCCAGCTTTTGTTTTTTCACAAAAAAAAAAAAAAGGGCATTGTCTTTTCCAGGGCCAGCAGCCGGCCTGTCCCATTCCCTGTCTCATCACACCTTGCCTTGCCTGCCCCACCTCAGCAACTCCCCATGGACTGCCAGAAACCCCGGGCATTCTTCCAGCCACAAAGCACTGAGGTGAGTCCAGGGTGTTTCAGTGTCCCCCCTCACAGCAACGTCCCATGGTCCATCAGGAAGATCCCTCAGGGGTGCAAGAATTGCTCTAGAGGGACCCCAAACTTAAAAAAAAAAAGAGAGCTGCCTCCATAGCACACCCAGAAATGTCCTCCACGCTGAGCCACAGGACTAGGGAGTGGTGGGGAGGTGGAAACAGCGCCACTGAATAATCAGACCGGTTTGAGAGCAGGTCAAAGAAACATGGAATGGTTTGAGCTGGAAGAGACCTTAAAGCCCATCCGGTCCCACCCCCTGCCAGGGGCAGGGACACCTTCCCAGCCTGGCCTTGGACACATCTTAGGCTTCGATGCCCAATGACTGCAGCTGATGTTGTCCAAACCTGGACTTGAACACCTCCAGAAATGGGACAGCCACAACCTCGCTGGGCAACACGTGCCTCACTGTCCTCCCAGCAAAGAACTTCCTCCTAATACCTAAATTTGCTAATATCTAACTTGCTCACCTTGGTTTCTCCCATTATTTCAAATTTCATGGACCCTTTTTAGCTCCAGACCCCCAGCAAGGCATCAGCCTGTGCTCCCAGTGCCTCCATGGCCCCAGCTGCTCCTGCCTCTGGTCTGTGCTGAGAGCAGCATCACCCTGAGGGCAGAGGAACTTCTAGAGGAAAGTGTTTGGAGCACAAGGAGCAGCCTGTGGAGAGCAAAGCTGTTCAGCTGCAGGACCCCATCGTTGCCCTGTGCTGGGAGCAGTGCTGGCTGCACTTCACCCCCCTTGATGCAGAGCCTGCAGACTCAGATGGTGCTGGTGTTAAATTCCTGCTGCGTGCGACAGGATGCCTGCCCTGAGGCACCAGGGAGCTCCTCTCTGCTGGCTGGGGATTTCCCAACGGCAGGGTTTCTCATCGGAAAATGCCAATACACTGAAATCCAACCCGTTGTGGGAACGTACCAGTTTCAGGGAATCTTGCATGGGAAACTTTTCTTCAGGCCCAGGCTGGAGCTTTCCCCTTGGGAAGTGTGAGCAAGGGCTCTGCACAGCCCAGAGCCCCATCCCTGGGCAGAGCTGGGTCCCCAGGGATGGGGACACCCTCACCCCCTCTGTCCCCACCCCCAGCACCCCTCACCGTGAGGTTCACGGCTGCACAGACCGATTTTACCCCTGTTAAATGCTGTAACCTCAGGGGCACAGACCCTTCACCCCGAGGGCAGGACATCATTTCAGGACACGGGAGGTGCAGGTTGGGTGTGAAGCCAAACTCATGGCATATTTCTTTTCTAGATCACTGCTCCAGCAGCTTTTCCTGAGGAAAACCAGGCAGAGCCTTGGGATCACCCTGCAGGAGGGCTGGAAATGGGCTCAAATTTGGGAGAAGCTCCCATCCGGGATCTGGGCTCTGTCCTGCACGGAGCTGGCAGGGAGGTGTGGTGGCACGGGGGGGTTCCCCAGGGTCCGCAGTGGCTTTCCCTTGCCCCTCGCTGCGACGGCTGAGACAACAGCACCATCTTGTGACTCTGCTTGGCCCGGGAAAGGATTTTAGGGATGACCCCGAAGCTCCCTCTCGTGGATCCTGCATCCCAGATGTTCCTCTGCACTCGAGGGCAGCTTGGACGGGGCTTGGAGCAACCTGGGGCAGCAGAAGGTGTCCCTGCCCATGGGAGGGGGTGGGATGAGATGGGCTTTAAGGCGCCTTCCAACTTCAACAATTCCGTTATTCCACGATGCCTCGAATTGGAGGGTTGGAGCAGGTGGGAGGGCAAACTGAACTTTGCAGCTTGCCTGCTCCCCAGAATAAAGAAATTCTGGAGAAACCACTCCTGGGCATGGCAGGACATGGGCTGTTCACCTCTGAGGCCATCAAGAACCCCCAGGATCCCCACGGGGACATGGTGTAAGCAAAGGTTCATCCTTGGGGTGGGCAAGGCTGGGTCTGTCGGCTCAGACCTGCCACTGTGGAGCACGACACGCGGATTTAGGAGCTGCCAGGTTCCCCTACGTTTGTTCCCCACAAAAAATGGGAAGAGCTTGAGTCCTTCTCGAGGTGCTCAAAGCCAAGGGAGGTGTCTCTGCCTGCCCCTGCAGTGCTGGGGCCCGCAAGCACGAACCTTGCAGGCAGCATAACTCCAACTGACACGTTTTTTGGCAGTTTCAGGTTGTTTCAGGAGGATGCTCCCTGCAAACACACTTTTGCAATGCTGCCGGTGCCTGCCAGGATTCCCACACCTGCAGGATCAGAGCTGGCACTTTAACGGGGTTTGGGACGGCGCTGGAGGGGATCCACTCGCATGAAGCTGTTCCTGTTATTTCCCACGTGATTTCTTCCCCTACTGCAACCATTTTCTAATTTTGCACCGTGATGAAATCGGGCCCTTCTGAAGTTTTCCCCCAGAAGGACCCAGAGGGCTCAGAGATTGCAAAACCTCCCGGTGCCACCTTATCTGCCAGAGCCTGTGCTGCACTCCAGGCTAAACACAGCTGCTGCCAGGCACAGGAGATGAACTTGCTCTCAAGGACAATGCCAGTGTAAGGAGCTTTTTAAAGGGTTTTAGTAGCTTTAGATGCAGCTTTAGTTCCGTGTCTGCCACCCCAGGGAAGGACTGTAAGCCCTGTTCTCTCGCGCTGATCTCACACCCGGATGTTTCAGGGTGTCGTGTTCTCCTCTCCCTCAGCCACAGCATTTTCCACTCAAGCCACAGCAAAGAAGTGCAGATTTCACATAAACCCACAGAACCATCACAGCTGGAAGAGACCTTCAAGAGCATCGAGTCCAACCACCAACCCAGCAACACCATAATCACCCCCAAACCATGGCCCCAAGTGCCACATCCAGATACCACCACCTTCCTGGGCAACTTATTCCAGTGCCTGACCACCTTTTCAGTGAAACTTTTTTCAGATATCCAGTCTGGACCTCCCCTGATGTGACTTGAGGCTGTTTCCTCCGGTCCTCTCACTTGAGACATGGCAGAAGAGCCCGACTGCCACCTCACTACACCCTCAGGAGTTACAGAGAGAAAAGAGTCCCCTGAGCCTCCTCTTCTCCAGACTGAACAACCCCAGTGTCCTCAGTTATTCCAGAGGTTTCAGTCCTGTTCCCCTCTTTCCGTCCATGCAATCTGACTTTCTCATTCCTAATCATTGTGCTGAGGAACTGTTCTCAGCCTTCCTGCACCCTCTCCCTCCCTGGCCTACACTGCTCTCCAGCTCCATGGAAATACTTTTCTGAGGCTGCCAGGACCTTGCTGTGTCCCTCACCACGTGCACTGAACCCTCCAGGGAATGTCCTGCCTGGTGGCGTGCCAGCCTTGGTGCTGTCCGCTATCGATGAGATAACGTCTCTAAAACCTGGATCTCTGACACGAGGGTGTTCAACCTCCTTTCGCTTGTGGCTGCTTTCCAGTTTCAGGACAGAAATGACCAGGAGGAATATGAGAGGTTAGGGACATTCTTGGCTTGGGAACCGCCCAGGCTGGCGTGGAAAGGACTGTGATCAAAAGAGATCAGTGTTGTTTTCAAGGCCTTGTTTTGTGATGCACTTTTGTAGTCACTGTTCCAAAGAGGCTTTTGGGCTCCAGGTGAACCTTGCTGGGAAGGGTGGAACAAGTTATTTTTGTTGATGGAGCACACTGGGACAAGAACAGCCTTTACAAAGGATCTGTGGTGCGTTGTGGGTGTTTATTCCCTGGGTGCTGTTTTCCTCGAGACAGAAAAGCCAAGGGAAGGACAGGAATGCATCCTGCTTTTCCAGGCAGGAATATCGCCAAAAAACACTGAGAGTGCCTCACAGGACAGGGGGATTTTCAGAGGGTGCTTTGGAGATGCACACAGATCTGAGATAAAGCTCTCAGAACGTGCAAGGATGTGTTGGAGCTGAAGCGTGTTGAGTGTGGCGGCCAGAAAAGCCAACTTATCAGAATCCACTTGCACAGAGGAGAGGAAAAGCTTAATGGAACTCAAGGGAGTGCTGGGAGCCCAGAGCAGCCCTGGTACAATAAAGGCACGTTGGCTTTTGAGATGGTGATGAAGTGCAGGGCAGGGAACCACCCAGAGTCACGCCAGCAAAGCTCCAGTGTCTTCATCACTTTGTCACAAAAGGAGCACCACAAGAAGCAATCTCCATCCTCTCCGAGTTATTTGTTCCAACAGCGACTTCCTCTCCCAGGGCTGTGTCCAGGGGGGCACGGGAAGCAATCTGGGTGAGAAATGAGCGTGAGGTTTGGGTGCTGGTGTTGGGAGCACGTGCATGCTGGTGATGAGGGAGGAATCCAAGACTTTTTGTTGGCCTAATCAGATGAAAATCTTGCTGAAATCCCTGCAGGTGCAGGAACACGCTCCTGTCACACAAATTCCTCCAGTGGCCCTGCTTGTACAGGAGGCAGATGAGCACCAGAGCATTGCTGAGGAGAGGAGATTACCCAGAGCTAATGCTCTAAAGGTGGCTGCAAACACGAGCAAACTGAAGAACACTTTACAGACAGAGCATTCAGCAGCATTTTTACAGAAAACAAGTCACAAGAGCTCTCGGCCATCGGAGGGAGGGAGCTCAGCTCTGTTTGCTGTGCCAGGACTTGTGTCCTGCATCCTGTGCCAGCCAGGCTCAGAGAGGATGAGCCCCCGACCTGCCAACCTGACCTCAAGTAACCCCAGCTCACCTCCTGTGGCTCTTTCTCCCCGTCCTGTACTGCAAGAGTGCCCGAGACGCCCAAAAACGGCATCACTTATCACAGAACCCCAGAGTGGTCTGGGTTGGAAGGGATCTTAGGGATGATCTAGTTCCAAACTCCCTGCCATGGGCACGGACAACTTCCACTAGCCCAGGCAAGTGGAATTCCAGCCCTTCTAGTGGAAGTCCAGTGGATTTCCATGAGGGCTCATAGCTGCCCTCGGGGCGCTGTGCTTGTCACAGCCTCCCAGCAATCAAGTGAAGCTATTAAATATCAAGCACTTCCCATGAAGTTGACATTTTTAATCCCCACGCTGCCTTCTCTTTTCACACACTGGTGACTGGGGCCTTTCCCCACTGTGAGGGCTTCTCCCCCCTCGCCTCATTGCTCCCTCCCGCTCACAGTTGAGAATTAAAAGCCATAATGAAGAGCCCTGGGAGTGGATGGGGGGGTGGGAGTGGTGTGTAAAAAACAAAAAGCAGGTCCCTTGTTTGAGCCAGGGATTCATCTGCCTCTCCCCGTGGAGATGAAGAGGCCCTTTCACCCCAGCAACCAGGAGGGTGAAGCTGGATATGTGCTCACCAGCACGGCCGGGGCTGGGAGCTGCCAGTGACATTTCTACCTCAGATTAGAGGGCACGGTGCAAAAACCATTCCAGTTGCTGGGGAGACTGTCCCTTCATGAGGCTGCAGGCTTGGGAGCGAGCTGGGGTAGCTATGAAACGGGGCCCAGCGTGGCTCCGAGCCCTCTCAGCAGATTAAGGTTAATAAGAGCTGCCCAGCCCGCCGTGCCCACCGTGCTCTCCCAGCAGAGACCAGACCGGCCCGAGGTGGGAGCCCAGCGCCTCCAATATCCCCACCCAGTGCCCCTGCTTTGTTCTCTGCCTCTGCCCGGCGATTTTCATTACAAATATCCTCTTATTATGCGCTCACGGAGGGAGAGGGAGGCGGGAGAGGGCCCACACAAAGAGAAAGAAAAGGCTGCTTGCTGGAAAGCCGGTAATTACAGGGCTGGGGCTTTGCTGGAGGAGGATTCATACGGATTCGCCATGGCACTGGTTCACACGTACGGACCCTCCAGGGGCAAGCTCCTGGTTTGATTTCATTATCAGCAAGCTGGGCTGCCAGGAGACTTCTGCCCCGAAATGAGTTCTCAAAAAGGGACAGTTGCAGTCCTTTTATGAGTTGCTTTGAAAGCAGTTTTGCTGCTGCCCCCAGAAGCCTCTGCCTTTGCTCGGGCATGGGGTGGGAGAGCACAAGTGCCATGAGTTGGCCTGTCAGCACAGCCTGTCATGGCCTGTGAGCATGGGAAAACTTCTTACACAATCCCAGAATGGCTGGGGCTGGAAGGGACCCCAAAACTCATCCACTTCCACCCCTTGCCATGGGCAGGGACATCTTCCACTATCCCAGGGTGCTCCAAACCCTGTCCAGCCCGGCCTTGAGCTTCCAGGGATGGGAATTCACATCTCTCTGATCTATTATTTATATGTGGTCACCACCTATTTTAGTAAAATCTGGTTGTCTCAACCCTTCAAACATCTCCTAACCCCACACACGTGAAGGCTCTGCTCTCACATAAATCAAATCTCTGTCCTTTTACAAGGGAGGTAAAACACGATCCAGGTGTAAATGGATGCAGGTGAAGTCTCCCAGGAACCAAACTTGACCTTTATGTACTCCCTTGTCACAGGCATTGCATGATTTTCCCCAGTTCATGCCAGGAGGGGCAGCTCAGCTCCCAGAGCACGGCAGTGTCGGGAGGTTTGCACAGCTCTGGGTCGGGTAAAAACCCCATTTTACACCTGGGTGAAATGATGGCTCAGATTAACCAGGCCAGGTCCGTGCAGGAGCTCTGAGAGAACCCAACCTGTCCCCTCCCTGCTCAAAAAGCGTGTTAGGCACTTCTCCCCTTCCCTAATGCCTCCTCATATACTGGACACAAACCTGAAAGGGGCCTGTTTGGGGTCACTTTACACCACTTCTCTGGGAAATGCATCTCAGGACCACATTTCCACCTTCCTTGGTGCTCTGCCAACAACTCTGGGACATTTGTAGGACAGCTGGCAGTGGCAGGGCTGATGGCGAGGCAGAAACCCAGAGGGAAGATGTTTCTGCTGTTAGAACACACACTTTGAGGCAAGTCACCTTGATCCTTTGTGGTTTCATGATGTGCACAAGACAAGGAGCAGCACATCAATCCCCTCTGCAGCCTCAGAGGTGAGCACAGGCATTTGATGACAAACAGGAAGAAATCTGCTGTCATGGACAGAGCCCCCAGGAGCAGAAGTCACCTCATTCCCTGCAAGCTCACAAACAGCAGCTGCCTCTGTACTTGGGGGTGTCTGGATCCAGCATTCTCGGAACAAATGCAAACTGAAGTCTGGGTTTCCCCAGTCTGCTACTAAAAAAAAATCCCAGAATGGTTTGGGTTGGAAGGGACATTAAAACTCATCTTGTTCCACCCCCTGCCATGGGCAGGGACACCTCCCACTATCCCAGGTTACTCCAGCCCCATCCAACCTGGCCTTGGACACTGCCTGGGATCCAGGGGCAGCCACAGCTTCTCTGGGCGCCCTGTGCCAGGGTCTCCCCACCCTCACAGGGAAGGATTTCTTCCCAATATTTGATAAAATTCTATCCTTCACCTTAAGGACATTCCCCCTTATCCTATCCCTACATGTCCTTGTGAAAAGTCCTTCTCCAGCCTTGGAAGCTCCCTTAGGTACTGGAAGGTCAGTGCCGGAAATGAGTCCCAGGTTCATGGTTTGGCTCCTCATAAAGTCAGGCTGACTCCCAAACCCAGACCCCAGCCCAGCATTTGGTTTCCAAACACGCTGAACGTTGCTTTGGGTCTCTCTCTTAATTCCCATCGTCTTTTCTTTCTCTTTTTATTTACTTCTTAATTTCCATGGGTCTTAATTTCCTGCCCCCCGAGCCCCGCTGAGCCCAGGCACTGCCCACATGGGATTGCACTCCACAACCTCTCCCTCTTCAGGGAAAGGTCAGGGATGGAGGTTAGTGTGGCGAGAAGAAAGGCAGCAGCAGACAGACAGAGAGCTCTCATAAAGGTCTGGCTGTGAGCCTCTCTGAGAAAATGTCAGCTTGGGAAGGCTGTAACAGCTTTAATCTGCAGTACAAGGGGATTAAAAGACTCGTTCTCACAGGACAAAAGGGAACGGAGGGAGCGGAAGGAGCGGGACAAGGGGAGAATGGAGCCTGCAAGGGGAGGAAGGGAGAAAGTTAAAGAGCTCAACTCTAAAGAGCATCGGGGCTTAAAGAGCTCCGGCTTGGAGTGTAATAAATGTGAAGTGGCCTGCACAGAAAAGGGGCTTTGGCCAATGGCTCGGCTTTGCTTTTTCACGCTAAGCACACACACTTGAGGCTGCTTCAGGCAAGGCAACTTGTTATGTTTGGCTTTGTTGATTTTCAGGGCAAAGGAGTAGGAGGGGGAAGCAGAAGGTGAATGAGGCTCTGCCAGCTGCGACACTCGAGAGGAGCAGCGGGCACTCGGGGTTTTAAGCGTGGTTTGGGGGCTTTGATCCTCACCCCTGCTGTCCCTCAAACCCTCCTTGTCCTCGAGGGCCGGGGAAGAGTGGAGGGGCCTGGGAACAGGGAGGAAGAACGTGGAATTGCGGGACGCCGTCCTCAAGGACTGCTTGAGCAACCTTTTCACCCGCTCAGCAAGGCTGGGAGATGGAGTGGGATTGAAAGGGTAAGGAAAGAAGGAGACTTTAAATACTTTTCAAAAGGAAAAAAAAAAACCCAAGAAACAACTCAATGCATCAGTTGCAGGAGATGTAAAGGCCAAGGAGCACCAACATAGACAAGCAGCTGTGCTCCAGCAGGGAAAGCAGGCACTGCAAAGCAGCTCCTGGACTGCAGGGAATGGGGGCTCTCAGGGCTCAAACCAAGGCAGGGCTGCTCTGCCTGATTAGCAAGGTCTGGACATGGCAAATATTCTCGAAGGCAGGAGGACTTTTCCCCCATCATCCTTTAGTCTTCCAAAATCTTGGAAGAAATGACAGGAGAGGAAGGTGAGACACCACCCACGAGTCCTGAGTTTCTCCCATGAACACACTCACCAGCCTAAGGGAGAAAAGCAGGTTTCCAGCAGCCACTGAATTAAACAGGATTGTAACATATTCCCTCCTCTTCCATGTTAGCCACCTCCCCAGCTCCACAGCCTTACAAGCCAGGAGAGATGCTCCAGGACAACACCAGGCACAATCCAATGTCTAAGGCAGCTTTTCCCTGTTTTAGCAGCTCAGCACAGTGCTGGGGCTCTGTGCACAAATTCTACTGAGACGAGAAAAAAAAAAAAGACTTTCTAACATAATAAGCAAGTTCCAGACAGGAATTAAAGAGTGTAGCATAACCAGCAGAGACAGGGGCTGGAGTGGCTTTAAGGTAGGAAGAATATAATTACCTGACCTGGACTGTGGCCAGGATAATGGCATTCATTTATTTCAACAAAGCCAGAAGTGCCAACACCTGGATTTTCCATTTAAACCCAGCAGATGGCAAAGCACAGCACCCTGATCTCACTCTTCCAACTTCTGCCTGGAAGGAACAGTCCCCCTGACAGGGGTGAACAATGCACACCCACCTCGTGTGGCCACGCTGGGAGAGCTCAGCCTCAGCTCAGTTTGGGAAGCCCGATGCCATCCCAGAGCCATTCCCTGGATCCCAGGGCAGTGCCTGCATCCTGCAGCACCCAGAGCTGGATCCTCCCACTCCCCAGGGCTCGGCCGCAGGTGGTGGAACCACACTGGGGCACAAATTCAGCCACAGGCAGAGCCCCGAGCTCGATCTGGTATTAATTATCCTGCTCTGCAGAGATAAATGTTTAATCCTCTGGCTGTTGACACTGGAAAGGGCCCAATCTACCCCGGGGTGGATTTTATCCCGGGAAACTTGGCTTCAGCCATGATCCCACATCATGTGCTGTACAAATGTTCACTGGCTCGCAGGGATGGGTTTCATGGGGTGTATGGGCTCCTTCCGTGGCACAGCTAATCCAGAAAAATACATGACCCAAGCATTCCCTGTATCAGGTTTTTCTTCTTCCCTTTTATTTTTTTCTTTTCCTTTGACATAATATCGCGAATTTCACATGGAATTTCCCATTTTCAGACATTCCCTATTTCCTCACAGCTTAGCAGCTTTCCTGCCCCAGGACTGATAGCAAGGAAAACTTCCTAAGCAGCGCTGCCCAGGGGATGTGGAGAAGGGGGAGTCTGCATCTAGGGGAGTCTTTCCCTGTTTTCCAGAAGAAAGGCAAACGATCCACGTTGCTTCCCTGGTTTTAGACTCCCTGGGAAGCCTAAACCAAGGAGTTTGTGGCAGGCAGAAAGCAGCAATGCTGATGCCAGCAGAGGTGGGAAACTGCTCCGATTCCTGACCAAGCTTTAAGGACTTTGGTGTTTCCCAAGTGTGAGCAGTCCCACTGTGTGCCAGGAGGGAAAATCACTGTCCCACAGCCACTGCCACCTGCCCTGCTGCCCAGCCATGAATTTTGTGACAGCTGGGAGACACCTCCCATCACCTTCCCACTCATCCCTGGCCTCTTCCCCCTTGTTCTTCTCTTCCCAAGGGCTACCTTGGAGACCAAAGGCAGATTTTAAACTCTGACAGAGAATTAAGTTTGAAATAAAGTATTATTGCACACAAGTACTTGGGAGTGAAGGTTTGCTCCCCATTTAACAACAAAACAGGTTTTCCAGACAGCACAGTTCCACACAGACCCCAACAGCAGCACCACAAAGAGCTGATACAAAGGGTTGAATACAGGAGATAGGACAGGCAGTCAGTGCATGGTGGGACTTTTTTCCCTTAAAAACACAGTTAAACAACCAAGCTGTGTCTCAACACAGGAATATTTAGCTTAGAGTGGTGCCTTGGAGCTCTGCACCACTGCACTCAGTCATACACAGGAGCACTCCCTGCTTCCAGGAAGCTTCCAGTCAGCTGCAGGAAACTGAGGCAGCAGGAAAGGCAACACTTCTGCACAAAGTCAGCACGTGGTGGGCTGGAGGCAGTCACACACCCCCTCAAGGACCTGGAGAGGAAGAGTCACCTGAGGCAGGGACTGCTCTTTACCTAAGGTGACACAAGGCTGCAGCTCTTTATTGAGATCAAATCTGGCTGCTGTCCCCACCCGCCCCTCAGAGAGGTGGCTGGAGCCCTCTGCAAATTCCTTCTACAAATTCCTGCAGAAAAAAAGGAGCTTGCTGGGAGTCTAACGCACACACAGAGAGCTTAAGTTTTTTTGTCAGCCTTGTTTGTTTTACCAAAGCAGTTTTTCTAGTCTTAGTCCAATGGAAATAAACTTTCAGCCCACCTGAATGCAGAAGTTTGTATCTGCCACCATTGTGCTCAATTTAATCCCAAAATTACAGCCAGGCAATGAACTCCCAGTAGAAAGAAAAGCTGAGCTTTTTATTGGATTTGTTCTACTCCTTAACAACGAGATGCAGAGAGGAGCTGTTTGCTCCTGGGCAGCTTCACCTCAGGTGTAAGGCTGCACAAGGATCTCCCGAGGAGAGAATGGGAATTTGAAGCCCAGCCAGGGAGAGCATGAGAAAGGGCTCAAACCCCTCACATCTGAGACAAGAAAGGGGGTTCTGGACAATAAAACAACCACTTGGCAATTCCAACTCCTTAGGTCTGTTCCTAACTCCGACATTCCCTTGAGAGTGAATCTAATTTATCTCTAAGTAAATCCAATTTATCTCTAAGTGAATCTAATTTATCTCCCTCTGCCCCAGCTCTTTGTATCATAACACTGAGGGGGACGTTGCTGCTGGTACAACCCCAAATCATTGCTGCACCATCCCAGCCCCCAAACTGGCAGTAATCACAAATTATTTCCATCAGGAGGGCTGAATATCCAGTCACTTGCACAATTTCAGAGATGGGGGTTAAAAGCAGGGAGAATTTCAGCGTCCTGGTGAAGGAGAAGGGTCAGCTCATCCTTCCAGTGCCACATCCAGTGTGTGTAAGGACTGGTTTAGACTTTTGCCCTAACCTGGAGCTGGCAATGGATAATTTGCACTCCATGATCCTCTTCAGCAAATAATATCCCTAATCAATGACAGACCCCAGTACTGGAGCTCCAAAACCACACAACTGATTAGGAAGCACCAGCAGATGAGCACAGCAGGAGCATCTGGGAAGCCACCAAGCAGGACAGGGCTCTGCTGCACCATCCCTGGCTGATGGCTCCTTGTCCCACTCCTGCCAGCTGGGGTGGGAAACGGGAGCAGGAGGAAAAAGGAGGGAAACAGGAGCCTGGCAGTGAAAGACAAGGTGAAGCAGCTGCTCCAAGCAGATATTTCAGGATGTATCTGAGTCCTGCTTCCCAAACTGCTGCTTGGCCATGTGGGGTTATCCCAAAGCATTCTCCACCTAATTAAGCTGCTTAACACACACTTCCCTTCTTCTCCCAGCACGAGGCCAATCTGCCATCTCCGAAGCATCCCTGCTGAGCAATGGCTCCAATGGGGATGCAGAACTGCTTTGCTCCATGACATTGGGTTCTGCCTGCTCTTGGGATGTTCTTAGAGCTGCCTAAAATTCTCTTTGCTGGCAGCAAAATGATCCCTCTTGGTATTTTCACACAACAGAAGCACAGAGCAGCTCACACTGTGGTGTGTCCATTGCTAAGCAGCTCCTTTGGAAAGAGCAGCAGAGGCGATGTTGGGGTTACGTTGCCTTCTCTCCAAACACGCCATGGAACATCCAGCTCCAAGAAACTGCAGGCAGTCTCTTCCAGCCTGGTATTCCACAGTTCTGTGGGATGAAACCATCTGGAACTGTAGCACAGACACTCCATGTGATCCTGCATGATTCCCTCATGTGGAGGCTCCTTTCATCTGCAGAGAACACCTTGACCAGCCAAGCCCAGCACTGGTCAGTCCGTATTTCTCCCAGAACACACACCAAAGCAGGTCACCAAACTGGTCTGCTGGTGCATGTTCTGAGTCCTTTGGTACTCACAGGAACCCGACTGCTGAGCAACACTGGCTCACAAAACCACTCGAGTGTTGGACAACCTGGAGCAGCAGCTGCCAAATCCACGTTCCATGACCTGAGGGGCTTCCCAGAGCCCTGCCCAGCAAACCACAGCCATGAACAGCAGAGCTCAGGCAGTGCCTGCAGGGCCCTTTACTGTGCTCTAACCACTGCTGTCCACAACACACAGCCAGTATTCCCCCCAGGCTCCTCATTCCTTTTCCAGAGCTTCCTGTGCCAAGCACGTTGGTGTGGGATTTACTGATTTACTGCTGTGTCCCACGTGGGTCAGCTCCTTCTGCCCTGTGCCTTGCAGGTGACTGTGCCAGGGACTCAGAGGTGACTCAGAAAGCACAATGCAAGGGAATCCTAAAGTCCAGCCAAGCCACCATCCCCCCCTAGCCTGAGGAGAGTCTCTTTCCTGGGATCACAGTCCACCCTTCTGGCATCCCACAGTTCCATGGAGAACCAGAGCAGTGGCAGGGGGAAGCAGCTGATCTTTGTCCCCTGCTCTCACCTCCCAGGTATTTGGGCAGTTGGATGCTGACTTCAGCACCACATCTCCACACTCCACCCTTTCCCCATCTTCCCTCTGGTGGCACGGATTGTGCAGGGCAGGCCCAGGGCAGGCTGCTCACACAGCAGGGACAGCCCTGCAGCTCCCTCCACCTGTCCTGCAGAAACATCCACCAGCAAGATCCCCTCACACCGACTCTCTCAGTGCCAGGGGGACCCCAAAGCCACAAAAGCAAATCTCCTGGGCTCTCTGCCTGTAGAGATGTTCAGAAAGGGGCAAGACCACGTGGTTTGTGGTTCCTTCTCCAGCAGGTCAGGCTTGTTCATTGCAGGCTCTCCATCAGGTCAGCAATGGAACAGGTGCTGCACAGCATCTCCAGCCCCTCACACTGGGTGTGATCCACCACCCAGCTGGAACAGAGAAGCCTGGAAGCAGCTTCACTTAGCACTGGCTGGAGAGATTCCTTACAAGAAGCTCCCAGGCACGTTCAGTAAAGGCTGAAAATCCACTCATTCCATGCCTGTGGCTGCTGCTCTCCTCCACTGCTGGGGGCACCAGCCCTGGCTAAAGTGCTGGGACACCTCTGTCCAGGCCACTGCAGGCACACGGGGTGGCAGCTGCAGCCTCAGGCTCCTTGCTGGAGCCCTTCAGAACCAGGAACTCCAGCAGAATGTCCAGGAGGCAGAACACCAGGTGCCTGGAATGGAGAAAAGATGAAGTTTAGGCTGGTCAGGGCACGGGAGGCAAAGCTCAGCACAAGGAAGGAGCGTTCCAATGCTTCAGGGGAGAGAGGAACAATACTGGGTCCCCAGAAGAAATCCTTTCAGGAGTGCTTCAGCTTTTTGTCACCTCCCCCAAACCACTGGGTGTTGAAGCTGCTGAGCAGCCCAGAAAACACAAATGCATCTTCTGGAGCAAAAACATGCATTTAACAGGATCACAGGATCACTGAAGATAGAAAAGACTTCTGAGATAACATTGAGTCCAAGCTGTGCCCAACCCCCACCTTGCCAGCCAGCCCAGAGCACTGAGTGCCACATCCAGCTGTTCCCTGGATGCCTCAGAAGGTGGGGACTCCAACACCTCCCTAAGCAGCCCCCTCCAATGTTTAACAACCCTTTCAGTGGAGAAATGCCTCCTGGTGTCCTGTCTGACCCTCACTTCTCTGCTGTCCAGCACCAAACCCTTGTTCTCCAGACTCACAGCACTGGGAATAGACAAAAACACCCCCCACACACACCTGCAGCTCCTCCAAAACCAAACCAAACCAGGATTTCTCTTACTTCCCTGACATGCACTAGCTAAGCAGGCCAAACAACATAATTAGCATTAAACAACATAATTATTGACTGGCTCAATAATCTGCAGCCAGACTGAGGTCCTGGACCTGCAGATGCCCCCTGACATTGCCAGTCTGGATGTGTTTGGTGCCAAGCAGCAGGAATCACACGGCAGAAGCCTGGGCACAGCTCTCAGACCCAGCAGAGGCCAGCAGGGTGAGGAACACAATCACACACCTGTTTATCACAGGCTGGCTCAGCGACTCCAGCACCAGGTTCCAGCTCATCCGACACTTAGTGGTCCCAAGGATTTCTTGGATCACACCTGTAAGTGTTGGAGACAAAACTTTAGGAACTGAGTCAGTGTACAGGTCAGTCTTCTCCTGGTGGGTGCTGAACCAAAGCTCATCCTGGGGCAGGATGGAGTGCCAGGAAAGCATTCCTGGCTGCAAGGGCACATACGAGCAGTGGTTTTGCATTCCCAAGGGATAGTGAGGGCCCTTTACACTACATCAAGGAGTTAAAAGTTCACACTGCACTCACATGGATTAGGCAGCAGCTGCTTTAATGCCAAAGGTCCCCGTGTCAAACTTCAAGAGAGGGAAATCCAGTGCAGCTGGGCTCGGGGTTTCAGTCCAGTGGGAAAGGCACAGGCTTTGCACGGTGACTTTTCTCACCATGGGACCCTTGGGCAGCAGGTGGGAGCAGAGCTGTCCTGAGCCCTGCCTGGCTCAGGAGGCTCAGCAGGAACTGAATCATGGTCTGTCTGCATCCGGGAACCGCCAAGACACACATCCCTTCCCCCTGAGCTGGGCTGCCTCCCAAATCCTTACACAAACTATCCACAACTGGAAAACTCCGCGTTTTGCTTGCAGGAAACCATCAAACCTCAGGGGTCATGAAGGTTTCCCAGTGCCTTGGCACGAGCAGACTCCATCTCTGCAGTTAACCACATTTCCAGAGATTCCAGTGCCCTGCAGTGTTCCCCAGCCACTTCCCCATCCCAGGGGCAGCTGACAAGTCTCTGGGACACACTTACTGGGCAAGATCCCCATCAGGCTCTGCAGGGCCTGCTCTGCTGTTGCCTTCTTCTGCTCCTCTGTCCTGGGGGGTTTAGGCACTGCTGGTAAAACTCCTCCGGGCCAGATGGATTCCTGGAGCAACTGGAGGTACTGGACCCAGCGCTGGGTGCAGGTCAGGTTAACCATCTGCACTTCCAGCCACCTGCAGGAACAGGGAGACAGAGAAAAGTCAGGAAAAGTCTGGCTTGGGGCCAAGTTGGGGTATTTCCACCCATCAAGAGCCCTGGAGGGGTAAATCAGCTTCCTGGGTTGGTTACATGCAGTTCTCATGTCTCTACACCAAGTATTAATCAGCTGAGTTTCCATGCACCAGAAGCAGGATGTGTTCCCTGTGTTACAGACAAACACGTGGGAAAAGCAAAGAAAAAGCCATAAAAAGCCCCATTGCCCTGTTAATCACAGGAAGCCAAGGGAGTCACTGGTCACTGAAGGAAGCCCAGCTCAGGGGTACCACTGCCCTGAAGCTCCTAAGTTATCTCCAAGTGCAATCTGAGACAGAGCTGGAGGAACTGGTGTTTAACCACCAACAACCCTCAGGAAGGACTGGAAGGACATGAGCTCTGTCCTGGCAGCCTCTGCTCCTCTATCAGTCCCTCTGCTCCTCTATCAGTCCCTCTGCTGATGACAGCCAAGGATGTCTTTCCTGGAGACCAAAACACACTCCAAGGATGGCAAGCCATGAACATCCTGATGCTTCACCCCCCTCTCATCCTGCTGCTCATCCTGCTGTCCGTGCATCCCTGCTGTTCAGTCCTGCTCTGTCCATTGATGGCAAGCAATGAAATCATAGCATCCCCAAATGGTTTGATTTTGGGACTTTAAATCCCATTTCATTCCACCCCGGGCAGGGACACCTTCCACTATCCCAGGCTGCTCCAGGCCCTGTCCAACCTGGCCTTGAGCACTTCCACAGATGGGGCAGCCACAGCTTCTCTGGGCACCCCATGCCAGGGCCTCCCCACCCTCACAGGGAAGAATTTCTTTGTTCCCACCCAAAACCCAACAGAACTGCTGATGCTCCCTCCCGCTGGGTCAGGACCGTGCCCTTTATCCAGTAACCACCTGCAAGTCCCCAAATCCCTGCTCCACAAAGGGGCTCGGGGGGGTTTGCAGCTGCACTGGGATGATGTGTCCCCACCACCCAAAAGCTGGCCAGGGACAGTTTCTAAATCAGCCACATGGACCCTCCTTCCCAGACGTGAAATCACGTCCTGTGTCACAGCAAAAGCCACAGCTGTCAGTCAGGACTTGCACTGCCTAAAATCTTTGCCCTCAGAACAAGCAGAGGCCATGGATGTGATGCCTTAGGATTTTTAGTTTCTATTTTTCGTGTAACTCTGGAGCTACTATTCTTGCATTTTAGACAAAACAATTTCTCTCCAGGCCTGAAACTCAAGGACACCTCACTGTCTTAGGCCCCAAAAACATAAACAGCAGAGAAATTGAGGGCGCAAGCTTGGGATGGATGACTTCCTTACCTGAGGTTATAATTGGAGGTCTGACCCCGATATGCAAATGAACCAAAAATTACAAAGCAGGAAAAACCCGTGACCCATCGTCCATTCTGGGTGCAGCCCTGGGTGGGCTCTGACTGCCCGAATGTATTGAGAAGGCCTTTGAATAAATATCTGCTTTTATGCTCTGAATTTTGTCTGGCCTCTGCTCTAGGTAAGGCCGGGAAAAGGCATCAGATGAATCCCACAGAGGCCACCAGGACTGAGCAGGACCCTGGGGTGCAGCTCTGAGGGTGCTGCCGGCCTCGCAGGCGGGAGGCTCTGGAGCAGAGCTGGGAGCGCAGGCACGGGGCTGGGGCAGGGAAAGGCTCGTGATTTCGCCAGTACTTCAAGATTCCCAGAGGAGAGGAGTTGGCCAGCAGGGCCAGGAGACCCGTTCCTCTTGGCAGCTGGGGCTCGTGCTTGCAATTCCGTCACCACTACGCCCCGGCAGCTCCGAGTACATCCAAGAGCCCTGCCAAGGCAAACTTTATTTAACCTGCGCTCTGCCAGACTGTCTGCATTCCTCCTGGGCCAGGCATTCGGGCCAAGGCTGTCCTTCCCCACACAACCAGGCAGTCAGGAAGAGCAACACCCCAAGGTAAGCGGGGCAAAGGAAGCAGGCTGGCATCATGTGGGACAGGGCTGCAGCGTGAGGAAATGAGGTGCTGACAGCAGATCTTGAGGGATGCACACCTAGGAAACACCAGCTGGACAGCAGAGGACATTAAAAACCTTGAAAAGGAGCAGTGGTGAGGCCTGGTCTGTCTCAGAGCAAGGGACACAGGTGATGCTCCCAGGACTGGGAATGGGAATGGGGAAGCTACCTCCTTTGTGCTCAGCATCACCCCGGACCCCGAGAACGGATGTTGCTCCAATAATGCCAAAGGTGCAAACATTCCACCTGTCTTAGAGGACAAAATGTCACATTCCCAGTCCTGCCTGGGAAAAGTCATGTTGGAAATAAAAATTAAGGGTTTTAATCTCCAGCCATCAGCAGATTTTAACACTCTGGATCATGGTAAACCCTCCAGCCATTCCCAACCAAATTAAAGTGTTAAAGTGTGACTTCTCTAGGGGCAAGAGTTTTCATTAACACGGTTTTTCATTAACGTGGTTTTTCATTAACATGGTTTCTTACACAACCTGCTTTCCTAGCTGAGAAAACACCTGACAAGCAACAGAAGTTCAGAGACTTGGGGACAGAGCTGCAAAGAGTCAACCCTGCACCAAGGGGGATCAGATTGAAGATTGACTCCAAACTCATTACAGCAACAGCCACTTTCCAGCCTTTAAAAGGTTGCAGAAAGCAAAGAACAAGCTTTCTTTCTTCTTAGAAGCATTCCTAAAATAGCAAAAAATCAAGCAAATAGTGGGCAGAGAGAAAGCTGAACCTACAGAGGACAGCACATGTTTGCAGACAGCTCGAGAGCAAGCTGAGAACTGACAAAAGCTGGAAGGCCCCACACAAACAACTCCTGTTTCCAGCTCGTGTATGTCCTTAAAAACACCAGATTTAGGCAACAAGGCCCCCAAGTAACACCTCTGAACGTGATCACATGAGCACGTGCTGTGAGCAGGCCAGTGCCTGCAGGCCTGGATTCCCCCAGTTGTGAAACACCATGGATGGATTTTGTTCCTTGGGCTGGCAGCTCACTGCCTGCCCCTTTTGGAAGCAGAGGGCAGGTCTGGGAATGGCTCCGTGGATCTTGCACAGCTCCACACAAGCTCCTGAGAAGAGCCCAAGCTGCCCCATGACAGCTGGGGACGAAGCACCCAGGCACACAAAGTTTACAAAGAAAAGGGAAGGAACCCAACAGGAAAAGGGACAAGAAAGAAGGAGAAACCCAAGTCAGGTGCAAAGGGAACACAGACTAAAGCACCTCTGCCTGGGGTTCCCTTTTGCCAGTCTGTCACTGTGTGGAGCCACTCCAAAGGCACTGGGAAGTGGAGAACTGCCAAGACTGGTCCATGTGGCTCTAAATCCCCTCTGGGAGAGCAGCTGAGGCTCTCAGATGCTTCAAAAGAAAATCTCAGAACAGAGTGACCTGTCCTGAAGAGTTTTCCTCCCTCCTCTCAACCACAGCCAACCATCAGCACCCATTTTGGGGAATTCCATTCCAACACACACAGGGGCAGCACCAGCAGCACTGAAACTGTGAGGAGCAAAGGAATTCACTGAATCACAGAATATCCTGAATTGGGAGGGACCCACAAGGAAAGTCAAGTCCAACTCCTGGCCCTGCACAGGACATCCCAAGGATCCCACCTCAACTCCCACAGCTCTAGTTGCAACTCAGGGACAGTCACACCAACTTTATTGAAAATTCCTACCTGAGTAAACCCCAGAAAATGGCAAATTGACCTTTCCATGCTGACTTGTTGCACCAGGATTGGGATTAATGCCTCAGGAACTCCAAATATCTGCTGACCTTCACCAGCAGGTCACAGATGATTTTTTTGTGCTATTAAAGGCCCAAGCATTTGAGATTCAAGTGCCACATCGAAAGCACACACATGCTGCTCCCAGGTAGAAATAAATCCACCAAGAAACATAAATAGACTTCTCTTTTTTTATTATTTTTAGATGGCTGATGAGTTACTATTTTCATTCTGCTATTTCACGAAGAAATAGCCTTAATAAGAAAGAAAAAAATAAACCCATCACAGAACCATCTCCTCACACTTCAGCTGGGACCAGAAATAGATAAAGTGACCTCCTGGGCTCAGACACTCGAGTGCTCTGACAGTGCCCAGTGCACAGAGCCAGACTGCAAAGGCTACTGAGGAAGAGAATCTGGAGGTGCATAACTTGCCCATGCTGTAAGGGACCTCTGTTTGAAATAGCTGCTGGTGGAGGAATGAAATGGCTGCTAAAAAAGAGCCAAATTAATGCCACGGTTTAAGGTGGAACTCCAAGGTCAGCTGAAGGGGTCCATTGTGATAGGAAGGCCCTGGGAATGAAAAACGAGGGCTGGGGGTGCAAACCCTGGCCTTCCTTCTGCTGCCACAGGCAACAAGGGCTGCTAAGAGGGAGGAAAGGCAGGCTGAGGGTCAGAACAGGCAAAACAGGGCATGGGCTTGGATTCTGGCTGGATATTCCCACTTCAGTGGAGATCCTGAGGGTTCACCTGCACATGGAGAGAGCTCAGCTCAGCAAGTAAAGCCTGGACAGGTTGGATTTGCTTAGCCTGGACAACAGAGATGCACTGTGAATGAACAAAGAGAGATAATCCTCTCCAAATTTACAGCCACCTGCCCCAAGTGGGAAAACCTCTGCTCTTTCTGTCTGTCAAGGTGAGGATAAGAACTGAGACCACTTCAGCTGAGGAACAGTCATGTTAAATGTGCTGATTTTAATTAAAATCTGAAGCAAGAGCAATTGTGATTTCCTCAAACCCAGGGATTTTAAGGATTCAAACACAAACTGAAGGCCAGGCTAGAAGACGACAAAGAGGAGAAAACCTCTCTGTTTTAGCTGTATAGACACAAACAGCTCTACAAATACACGAGCTAGCATGTCCAGCTCCACACTGACTGCTGTCTACCCCAGAACACGGCCTCCCTTTCCCTAGACAATAGTGTGGCTATCCAGAAGCTCAAAAAAGGCCTGTGAGAGACCAAGGTAGTGAAAAGAATTGAAGAAAAAAGCAACATCTGCAAAACATGAGGCCTTCAAGCATGACTCTGAAACCAAGAAAGGCTGGTGCTTCAATCACCACACCATCCCTCCCTTACCAGCTCTTGTTCCCCAAATTCCTCCCCAAATAATGCCTTGAACCACAAGATTATCCTTAAAGGCTCAATAGGAGCAACATTTCAGTGCTTTGACTGCACAACCTTTCTGAGGAAACCTTGTGAAAATGAAGCAACAGCTGCAGTGGGCACAGCAGGAATTGAAAAACACAAATGGAGAGGTTTTGCCCTGAGGCTCAGCTTTCAGCACCGGCTACCTGAGCCTAAATCCACCTTCTGCACACAGCAGAAACGTGCAGCATGCTCAGCTCAGCACCTTCAGAGCAACCTCACACTTGTCCAGGCCATGGGTAAACCCTGTCCTGAAAAAGGAAAGGAGAAAGGAAAGGAGAAAGGAAAGGAGAAAGGAAAGGAGAAAGGAAAGGAGAAAGGAAAGGAGAAAGGAAAGGAGAAAGGAAAGGAGAAAGGAAAGGAGAAAGGAAAGGAGAAAGGAAAGGAGAAAGGAAAGGAGAAAGGAAAGGAGAAAGGAAAGGAGAAAGGAAAGGANAGGAAAGGAAAGGAAAGGAAAGGAAAGGAAAGGAAAGGAAAGGAAAGGAAAGGAAAGGAAAGGAAAGGAAAGGAAAGGAAAGGAAAGGAAAGGAAAGGAAAGAGGAAAATCCACAAATCAAAGAACATGAAGCATCCTGGGCCTTTTAAACTTCTGCACAAAGTAAATTCTCCTTCTTGCCTCACTTGAAATGTTCCTCCCCTGCTGCCCTGTGAACATTTAGAATTGTGAACAACCTGTCCTGTACCTGGCTGGGGACATCCTGGGCAGAGGGATTTTCCTGCCTGCTCGACCCAAGCAGAAGCCCTGGGGGATGTGGGTGTGCAGGACACCTCACAGTGGGGCAGAGAGGGAGAAAACCAAACCATTCCCTTCTGCAGGCAATCACTGATCCCTGCAGGGAGGAAACCACACCTTGGCGCTGGGATTTCTGTGCCATTTCATGTGTTGCTCCCTCAAAACACACCTGCTGCAAGAAGAAATCATGGAAACTCACAGGATTCCAGCAGTGTTGGAGAAATCATGGAAACTCACAGGATTCCAGCAGCGTTGGAGAAATCATGGAAACTCACAGGACTCTCTCTGCAGTGAATTAACCAAATTGCTCTGGATTTTGCTTTTCCCAGCCCAGATCTTCCTGTGATGCCTTGGGGCTCAGGGAAGGGGGGCAAAGGTACGTGATGAAAATAATCGTCCCCAAACCCCCTTGATTTTTCACAAAGCATCCTGAGTTTTGATAACATCTTCTTCAAGTATTTATTGAGCCAATTAAGCTCTCAGTGGTGCCCCAGGGAGAGGCCAGGCTGTCTCAGCCAGGCCCTGCTTGAAGCAATTGCTTCATTAGCCCACTTCAGAATCAAAATACAAAAACCCCCTATTAACCCTTCAAAAACCCGGGAAGACATTACTTCCTCTCAATCCTTTTCTTCTTTGTTCTGTTTGAAACAGGAAGTTGTTGTGCTTTTTTAAATCTAGGGAGAAAGCTGGCATGTGTAACTGCTGAAACACAATCAGAGTTAAAATAATGTTGCAATTGTTATCAAAGCACAGACTGCTGGCTTCATTCTAGTGGCTGTTTTTGGAAGAATGCTGCTTCTAGAAGAGGGGAAAAAAATTTTGTTTGGGACAGAGATTCAAAGCCAGATCCAAAATTTCCAGGTGCTTGGAGACAACTGAATCGAGGCCCATTTCCAAGCTGATTTTATTTACTTTACATATACAAATGAAGACACAGAGAGTCCTGAAATCACTTTTACTGACATACCACAGGCTGCAGTTCCTGCTGCTCCTCACGGCTACAACACAAACAGCCAAACCCAGCGACCAGGAGTAAGATGCCATGAGCTTGGTTCCGCTAACTCCCAACTCTGGTGCTGCTTTTAGGGACAGGGAATTTGCTGCCACATACCTGGGCCTGCCAGCACAGCCCCTCCACCTGCAGCTGCAAAGTCCTCACCAAACATGCCCAGATCCACTCCCCAGGTAACAAACCAGGAGAATGAGTGGATTCAGATGCTGCAGCTGCACTGATATTGCAGTTTTGCCTGGTTGTTTCTGCCAGCAAAACCCAGAGGTGCTGCCTGAGGCTGGAGTGGTACCTGCCAGCCAGGGAGCCAAAGGGAAGTGGGAGCACTGTCCTGGCACTCAGACACGGCCCCTCCGTGGCTCCAGGGCTGGCAGAATTCCCTGCCCATGGGCACTGTGCTCCCAGCACTCCCAGCCCACGGATGCTTGGCTGCTCCAGGTTGACTCAGGGACACTGAAGAGGGTCAGGCACCACTTTTCCTGGTGGCGCTTACCAGTCAAGAGGATCGAGGTGGCTGCCAAGGGTCTTTGTGCCAGTTCTGTTGGCACAGAGATCAAAGAAAACCGAAGAGGAAAATCAGAAAAAAGCACCCAGCAAGCAGCTCTCTGAAGCTCTCTGAAGCTCCAGAGCTCCTTGACTTACAAGTGCCTGTGACACTCAGCCTGACAGCAGCACACCACAAGAGCCCAACACCAAGGTGACAGCACGGACTTGCAAGAACCAGCTCTCAGAAGCATCATGGTCACCTGCAATCAGTCTCAGAGCCCCCCTGGCTCTCCAGCTGCAGCTCACACACACTGGAGTGTCACCTCCTCGAATCTTCCTGTTTTGCCAAGGGGTGAGGGGACATGGACAAAGCCTGGAGGAGCACGGGAATGACCCAAAGCAAAGGACAAGCCAAGCAGTGCTGAGCTCGTGGGCAAGGCAGGGATGATTTGCATTTATTTTAACTCCTGCTCCGTGGAACACGACACCATCAAAGCTGCCTGAGCAGTTCCACATGCTCCTTTCAGGGACTGGCACTTCTGAGCCTGGCACGGACTCTGTGCCCCAGCCCTGCTCAGGTTCCAGGGCACAGACAACCAGGGGGTGCCGAGACACCTTCCCCCCACTCAGTGCTTTGTGGCCATGGCTTTCTCTTGTGCTGCAAGGAGCCAGGAAAAGCTTCAGACGAGGAGGTGCCCCTCAAACACTCCCAGGTCCATCCCTGGGATGCTGGCACTCTGCTGGGGCTCCCCTCCGGAAGGGGAAGCAGAGGTGCCGGCTGTCACCCCGGCCCCAGCACTGTCCCCAGCCCCGCAGGGCACTGGCAGAGCCCAGCCCTGTGGCCACCGTGCCGTGGGGACAGACTGAGGGCAGGCTGTGGGGTCACAGCACGGCGTGCTTCGCGTGCTTGCCGCGTATTTTTAACACCTCTTTGACTCATAAGGCTCTAAAAAGCACCCAGATTCTCCAAACGCTTTTTAGCTCTCCCACCGAACGCCCCGAGCCCAGAATAGCCCCACCTCCTGCCCTCTGCCAGCAGGTTCCTGCTGCAGCCTCCCAGGGCAGGAGGAGATGGGGCTTCGCAGCCCGCGGGAGGGAGGCAGGGCCGGACAGAGGCGGAGCGGGGCCGGAGCTGGGTTTGTTTACAGGCACGGACCCAGCGCGCAGGGAGGCTGCTGGAAGCCATCCTCGGCCCCAGGGTCATTCCCACTGCCAGCCCCTCCGCCCCCCTCCATCCGCCTCTCCTTGCAGCTCCAAAAAAGGATCACTCCCTGTTACATAACGGGATGAGCGCGGCGCGGAGCCGGAGCCGGGCTCGCACACACGGCCGCCCTTTACTCAACAATCCCTTTTTCGGTCATGGAGCCTTCCTCGCCCACTGCCCTCAAACTGGGAGATGGATGGGGCCTGGCTCCAGCTATCCCGGGAAAGAGGAGTGTGGTGGGATGCTCCTTTAGAGAACAGTGACTGGAGCAGGTGGGGAGACCCCATAGCCAGGAACGGTGTGGTCACAGCAATGTCACTCGATGTCACTGCCAGCCCAAGGGAGAAGGTCCTCCAAGAAGAGCAGGACTGGCTCTTGGGAGAAGCTGGATCTCATTCCTGGTGTGGGTCTTGTTGGTTTGTGGCCATTTCTGCTGCTCTGCACCGAGTGTCTCATGCCAGAGCAGAACCATCACCTTGCAGCTGCAAGAAGGCAGCAGGAGCAGCACCCACTCACCAAATACAAGCTGGCAGAGGCACATCCAGCAGCAGCCCCCTCCAAAACACTGCCAGGACACCTCCTTTCCATCCCCTGCCACTGACAGGAACAGGGAAAACTCTAATCTCTTGAAGGGATGATGCCCACTCCTACTTTGTGACCAGCAGTGGTTGGAGACAGATGTAAATCCATCTGCTGTCCCATGTTTGTCTGCCTGTTCTCAGAGGCAGGAGCGACAATTCCTTCAATAGCAGATGCTCCCAGAAGAGTTTCTGGTATTTTCCCCACCTGTAAAGAGTCCCCAGACACAGTGCCAGCCAGAATGGCAGTGCCAGGGTGGTGCCAGGTCTGGCAAGCAATGACTGAGTTGTAAATCTTAAATAGGAGAGAAATGCTACCAAATCCACACTGTCCCTGGGCAGGTCTGAGCTAGAGACTTTCTGCTCTGCTGAGGACAGCAGTGACCACCTGGGCCAGGAGTGAGTCCGAGTCTCAGGGACAGGCAAACCAGCAGGAAAGCTCCCCATTCCCAGTTCTCCTCCACTGTGCAGGTAACTACAGGCAGCAGAAATGGGAGGAAAATGTTCCCTGCAGCAATCCTGGCAGCAGGTCAGTCCCCATTGTGCAGCTCTTCCCTGTCCCCTGGGATTCCTGATTGTCCCAGAACATGAGCAGAGCCAGCCCCAACATGTGGATTTCAGCAGGGACACAGGGTTTGTTCAAGAAGTTGTAGCTGCACCCAGAACTGATGGGGACACCAAGACGTCCCAGGGCTTCCCCACATCACCCCCAGCCCAAGCTCTGCCTGCAGCACACGTGGGTTCCCTCTGACCTGTTCAAGTGGAGCAGCTACAAACACATTCCTCCTCACTAATCCACCAGCACAGCTCACGGAGCTCCTCCACCTTCCAGAGCCAGGCACGTGCTGTGTGCATCCCACCTTCTCCAGTGGAAAATGCCAGTGCCACGTGTGGGTGCTGCAGGCTCCCTGGGTGACCAGGACACAGCTCATTAGCAGGTGATGATGTGCCTGTTCAAGCTCTCACACCTCTGTGTTCACACACAGGGATTGGGTTCCAGCTTGTTCCCCAAGAGACCAGAGCCCATTCTGGAGAAGTGGGAGCAACCCCCACCTCTGCCACTGAAGGGAACAGACCAGGACAGAAGAACAGCAGTCCCTGACCTCAAAGCACTTTGGCAACCTCTGCTGAGGGCAGCTGAAGTTACCAGCTCGGTTCTAAGGTGCTGCCCTGCACATCCTGACGCTGGCTTTGGATGCCTGCGGGAGAGGAGACGGCGCAGGAGTGGGAGAAGCACTGCTCCAAGTCCTTCAGGGAAGGCTTTCCTTGTACTCTAAAAAACCACATCCTCAGCTAGTGATAGCACCAACCTACACCAAAAAGCACGAATGCTCTGTTTGTGTGTCTTGGCCTTGAGCCTTACCACCCAGAGGCACTGGCCCCAGGAAAGCTTGGCAAGTGCATCCCAGCTGGAAAGGAAGCCTGTCCCTACTCCTTGTGTGGGTCCCTGCCCCAGGCACAGGCAGAGCAGAGGGGTGCAGCAGTGAGAGCAGAGACCACACTCCAAGCTGTCACTGACAAGTCCCTGTTCCCTGGGCCTGTTTGTTCTGCTTTTGCAGAAGGAACAAGCTGAACAAGCCCTTGGGCAGCAGGGGGCTGGTCCTCCCTGGAGAGTCAGAGCTGGGCACTGCTGCCCTTGCACGAGCCCAGACTCCCACTGCCAGGGCTGGATCCTTCCTTTCTGTGATACCAAGGGGCAGGAGCTGCCTGCTAGAGCTGCACCACTGCTCATGGGGCAAGCAGCTCCCAGTGCAACTCTCCAAGGGGTTTACTCTCCACACATGGAGCACTTTCTTTACAGAGCATTTATCTGCATTCAGGCAGGAGCTCCACTTCCAGCTGTGACTGCAAATGGAATGCCCCTCACAGAGCAGCCAGGCTGGTCACTCTGGCCCTACCTCTGAACGAGGGTCCCAAAGAGCAGGTTGAAGACCTTCTGGATGTTCTCTGTGCACAGCCAGCTCCAGTGGTCCACCAGCACCAGCCGAAGCACATCCAGGGCCAGGTCAGCCAAAGCAGTCTCGGAGTCTGCCAGGAGGAAGAGGAGAGGCAAATGAAGAAGCCAACTCAGGGCAAACCCGCTGAAAAGTATCATCCCAAACTCATTCTTTTCTCCCCAGCCTGGCCCTTTGTGCACACACAGATGAGCTGCTGCAACCCAGACAGCCTGGGACCCTGCCCTCCCCTCTCTGATTTCCACCTCATCCAGGCAGCCCCAGTCTCCCACCAAAGGCTGCACCAAAGGCTCAGTTCCTTCCCAATTAAACAGCAGGATTATCAAACCCCAGTCGGTGCACAGGGATGGCCACGAGCCCAGAGCAGGTGAGAAAGCAGGTGGTGACTGTGGCCAGGAAAAGGTGCCGTGCTGAGGACTACAATCCCAGCCTTCCCCATTCCTTCCCCTTCTCCCAACAGTTTTCCAGGCTCGAGGCTGTGTCGGTGGCTGCGGGCTGCCATCGTGTGGCAGATCCCAGTCTTGGCAGGAAGGTGCACGAACCACATCTGGATAAACCAGATTTCCCAGGTAAAACACAAACCCACACATCTCTGCTGACAGAGGCCTGGGACACCACACCTCCCTCTGATCCTCAGGAGGATGTCAGAGCCTTCAGCAAAAACAGTTTCTGCTTGCTGAGGAATTCCTTTCATGCTGTTTGGCCCTGAGGTGTTGTGCTGAACAAGCTCATTAATGTGCCACAAAGCTGCCCCAGACAGCCACTCCCAGGCCACCACCCCGACCTGAGGCTGCTGCTGTTGGCCAGGTGAGAGCCTGTGCAGCAGCTTTCCCTAACCTGGCTCCTCTGATGCCTCATCTTCCAACCTCTCTGCCTACACAGACAATTTACACTCACAGTTTACTGCTGGAGATAAAGGGACGAGGGATTCTGGACCCCACACCTCTCCTTCCCTCCTTTTCCTCTTCCTAAAAGCTGGACTAATTAACCCCAGGATTTCACTTGGGAAAGACAGGGCACTTGGCACCTCTTGCTCTGGGCCATGCACAAGTTACTCCTCACTTGCTTTGCCCCCTGAGACTTGACTGCCCAGTGCAGAACCTGGAGTTCATCTTCCCCATAACTTCACAGGGGGAGCATCCTCAGCAAGCTGTTTATTCCCACTGCATCCAAGTCCTCTTCCTCAGAGAGCTGCTGGCCAACCACTTCCCAGAAGTCCCTCCATGAGCAGACAGGGACAGGGGTTGCCTTTTTATCCAGACGTTTGTTCCCCTCACCCTGCCAGCCCAGCCTGAAGCATCCCAGACCTGGGAGCATTTGCCATCACTGACATTCCATTTCCCTCAGAGTTCAGCTAACTTGGCCTGCTCTGTGCACAGCCCTGGCCTCCTGCTTCCCCAAAATCACAGGCATGTGGCCCAAGATCACAGGCAAAGCTGGTGGCACAGGCTGGGTTTCAGAACACCAGACCTATCCTGTCACAAGCACGTGCTTTCAGTCAGAGCTTGCCAAACTTGAGCCACTGGAGAGAAGTTTTTGGGAAGTTCCAGTTGATACAGCTCAGCTATTCCAAGAAAAAGACTGGAGAACATATTTTTGCATGTGTTCAGGATAATCTTGTAACTGTTCTGAGAAGCTGTGGCACCCCTGTGCTTCAGAGGAGGGTTCTAGAATCAGAAAGGGAACATCATTCCTTGAACTGAGATTATATTTGTGCTACTCCCATCAAATCTATCCAAACTTAATCTCAAAAGTGGGTGGACACATCAAGGCTAACTTGAAACTAGCAGGAAACTGTAATTTGGCCAATTTTTAGCTTGTAAGAGCTTGATTTTAGAATGTTGCCAGTTCAAGCACTGTGTCCTCAAGAAACTTCTTTGTGCTGAGCACACCAAGCTGAAGATCTGCAGTGACACAACTGAGCCAAGGCCCAGCCTGCTCCCACCAGCAACAGTGCCCAAAGCAAGCACCAAACAGGACTGGAAAACCTCATTTGCCTTCCCTTCAATCAAGATGCAACAGGCAGGAGAGCAGGTCCTGAAGACTTTCCAAGCTGAACCTGCAGATGTTGGAGCTGTTGTGGTACCGAGGGAGAGAAATTCAAGCACTGACAGAGGGGCTGAGCTCACCAGGGTTGGTGTCTGGATGTGCACCCTGCTCCAGCGTGCTCAGCCCATCCATTTCTTCCTGCACAGAGATTTCCTTGGCTTCTCTGCCTCCCTCGCCTTCAGGAGCTTTGCTGGGGACTGCTTCCAGCAGCTTCTCCTGCTTCTGGATGAAGGACTCCATAGCAGCCAGGGACAGGGTGCCAGAGACCTGCAAAGGTGTGTTAGTGCCACACAGCCTGGGGTCTGCAGTGCCCAGGCAACCTCCCAGCTCCTGCTGGGCACCCAGGTGTAGCCAACAGCACAGCCAGGGCTGCTTCTTGTCCTTCTGCAAAGACCTGGCCTGTGGCAACAAGGCTGCAGCAGCCACAGCCCTCGTGTGTGCTGACTGTTCCCACACAGGGCAGGGATTGGGACTGTGAAAGGATTCCAAGAGGATCTGCACTTACAGCACTGCCCTCCCGGATGGAGTACACGATCCTGTCGTGAGCTTCGCTCACACTCAGCACTGGAGTGATTTTGCTGGATGAGAACCTCAGTCTGGACCTGGAAAGGAGAGCCGTGGCTCAGTCAGTTTGCTCTGCAAGCTGCGACTCGTGAGTTTTCCAGCCTCAGCCAGACCCAGGACCTGTTATTGCTGTCCACATCCAAGCTAAGAAATCTGATTAAACCTGAAGTGGTTCAAAAGGGCATCTGCCTCCAGGATAAGTGAGAGATGGCAGTGAAACCACACACCAAAAGCACTAAAGCACTTCTCCTCATGCACAACTGAGCGAAGCCAAGGTTTTCCAACATCTCTCAGAGGGGTGTGACACAGAGGCTGACAGGCAGATGCAGGCAGGTATCAGCAAGGTGTGAGCACTGCAGCACACACAGGGGAGTGCTCAGAAAAGCCTCTGGGATGAAACACACTCAGCAGGATTGTGAAATCCAATAATAAACACTCACAAAAAGGAGGATATGAAAGGACACTGGGATTTTGGGACAAATTGTAAAATAGCCTGTTTATCATTAAGGAATGTCCTTTTCAGCCAAATGGTTCCAAACTGGTATTTTTTTAGTTTATCTTTTGGTCCAAAGCAGCTTTTTCCAGCAAAACATCACTTTTTGGAAAGCAAGAGCCATACTTGTGCAGAAATCCTCCCTTCCTCAGTGAGGGAGGAATCACTGATGAGCACAATGAGACTCGGCACTGTCAGAGCACCAACATTTGGTGAGGAACTTACATGAAACAATCTTAAATATTACTCATAAACAGCTGTTTAAATGATTTTTGGGCAAGGCCACTGTGTGTAACGCACGGGAGAGGCAGGAGGGAACTTTCAGGTAGATAATTTACAGCTACATTCTGCAGTCACACCCTGCACAGATGAGCAATGCACATGTTTAAGGTTAAAAAGCAACTCCCCAGGAGCACCAGCATCTCTGCTGGCAAATGGCAGCACCTCAGAGCTCCTTTAGGAAAAAACCCACCTTCTGTGGCAACCTGAGCATTCCTGGGAAACCCTTTAAAAAACAGGAGCTCAAACAGTCATGGTCAGGAAGCAAAGGAGAAAGTTTAGAGTAGGACAGAAATGTACTACCCCACACATAAAGCACCAAGTCAGTTCTTCCCCACCATGGACTCAAGACATGCTTTAATTCCTTGTTCTGCAAAGCTCGGGGAGCCCTTACTTGGTCGCCTTCTTCCCATCTGTCTGGGACTTCCCATCCACTTCCGACTCACTCAGCTCCTCCGTGGGGCTCTGGGGCTCTGACCTGGGGAACGCTGTCTTCAAGGTGTCCACGATGGCATTGACAACGATCTGCAAAGCCAGCACTGCCTTTAATTTCTGCATTGATCCTTATTACCCAAATCTATTAGGAATTTTGAGACTTGCACTGTATTTTCTTTTCAGTAGGTTCTTTAAGATGAGCTCTCACCCTCCATAGCTGTATGGGTTTCTGGGCAAGCTGAGCCCAGCTACAAAGAAAGGGTTTTGGCTCCTAGGAGACACTGAAGCCTGGGAAGCATCTCTGGGGGCAGCTGGAAGGGGCTCAGGTCACCAGATTCCCACTTGTCCTACCTTGTCTATCCTGGAGACAACGAAGGGCTTCTTGACGAAGGCGATCCTGGCATCGGTGTTGAGGGCGAGGAATTCCTGCACCTCCTCACTGTTTGCAATCTCAGGGACTGCACACAATTGCTGCAGGGAGAGGTGGAGATTCAGATCATTTCGGAGTCAAGCTCCCAGCCTGATCAGGTAACATGGAAGAGACATGGTGTGCTCCACTGCCTGCACAAAGCTGTCCTGAGCTCTGCTTTCAGCTCACAGGGGCACACAAATGTCTCACCTTCAGGAAAGATTCCAGCAGGCTTTTCCTGGCTTCCACTTTATCGCTGTCCATGTTTCCAAATGGGAGATCAGGGAACAGTTTCTTTGGGCCTTTGATGTCTACAAAGGAAACAAACCCACTGGCAAGCTTGAGAAAACTGTAAAATTACAGTCACCTTAATTTACAAGGTTTTTAAATCTTAAAATTTAAAATTTTTCAAGATTACAAACTAAAATTTAAAAATCTGAATACAGATTTTAGTCTTTATTAAAACCTTAATGCTTTAATGACTAAGGCTATCCCCTAACACAGCCTGGCATCAGCTCAAGATAATACACAGACACCAGTGTTTCTGTCCACTGATGTGGTGCAAAACTCCAAAGCCAGGTGTTGTGGAATGGGAAAAGGAATGTTTTGAAACACTGGAATTTGCTGTCAAAAGAGAGAAATCTTTCCTCCAGCCAGCTCTGCACGGAACAAAGGAGGATGTGGGCAGGAGACACAGAGCTGCACAAGCAGGGCAGGAACCCTCAGAGCAGAGCAACATGAAATGGCAAAGAGAGAGAAGGACTTTTCTCACTTTTCAGGAACTTGCGGAGCTCCGGCTTCTCCTCCAGGCGGGTCTGGAGGTTGAGGAACTCGCGGTAGCGGCGGTTCACGGTGTGATAGGCCACCTGCTGCAGGCCGCCCGCCGCCTCGCCCTCCAGGGCTGTCTCGTACTGAGGAGGAAGGCAAAAGCACAGTCCTTACACATCCTAAAGCATCCTCCAATCCCCAGGCCCCATCCAGGAATTCCTCACAGCAGCCCTTGCCTGAAGATGAAGGAACTCATCGTGATGGAACAAAAGCAAGAAAAGATTCAACCAGCCCCCCAGGACCCTACAGGAATCCCTGTGCCACACCAAACAGCCACGGTGCCCGGGATTCCCTCACTACTGGACAAAATTTATTGTGGAGACACACCCAGAGCAAGTCCTCATCTCCAAACAGCAGCCAGGTGGTGGCAGGGGCCTGGGGAAGGGGGGGACTGCAGGGGAGCCCTTACCTTGACGGTGTACAGGGTGTAGGGGTGGAAGCCGGTGCCGCTGTGCTCGCGGGCGGTGATGGTGCCCGTTATCCGCAGGTTCTGGATCACGACCGGCCCGTCGGGGCTGCTCAGGGGCTCAAAGCTGAACGTGCTCATGGAAGCTGTTGGGGAGGATGAGAGCAGGGGCAGGCTCTGCCCGGGCTCCGGTGGAAACTGTGCTGGGGCCTCTGCTGCCCCCAGGTCTCTCCCCAGGCTGGAGGGTCTCTGCGAGGAGAATCTCCTGGGAACAGCTGGGCTTTCCTCCTCCTTCTCAACCACTGGCTCGATCTGGATGTCAGGGCAGGAGCTCAAAGCAGGGGTGGGAAGCAGCCCAGCATCCGAGCTGGGGCCAGGGCCCTGGTCCAGGTCCCCTGTGCCACCCTCTGAGGCAGCTGGTCCCTCTGGCACAGAGGGGTCCTGGGGGGGCTCATCAAGGAGCTCCCCAGCGGGTGAAGGTGCCAGCAGCTCCACGTCCTGGCCCACGTCAGGCGCGGGGGATTCCAGCTCCAAACCCTCACAGGGAAAGAGGGATCCCAGGGCTCGGGGGCGGAGGAAGGGTTCCTCTGCATGGCATGACCTGCTCGCCTCCTCTCCCTCCTCTCCAGCAGCCCTTGACTCTCTCCTGAGCCCCTCCGCAGCCCTCGGGGATGGGGGGAGCCCGGCAGGAGCCGCGTCCGTCTGCACCGGGAAAGGCAAAGAATCCGGCACCGGGGCTGCAGGGTGGGGCTTCCCACCCCGGGGCTTCTTGGAGAACGCCCCAATGAGCAGCAGGTTGATCCAGTCGGGGTCAGACATCTTCCTGACGGCCGGCAGCAGCACGTTGCAGGTCACCAGCTCCACCACCACGAAGCGTCCGGTCCGCGTCTCCAGGTGCGGCCACGGCACCAGCGCCCGCAGCAGCGCGTCCACGGCGGCCCGGGCACAGCCCACCTCGGCCGCGGGGCTCAGCAGCGCGGGGTGCGGCCCCGCCAGCCGGCTGTACTCCCGCCACAGCGTGCGGCCGCCCCCGGGCTCAGCCCTCAGGGCGTCCCGCGCCCGCAGGAAGCTCTGGAGGTGGTGCCCGCAGAGCAGGAGCAGGCGCCGGGCCAGGGCTCGCCGGTCCACCCGCCTCATCCGCCGCCTAAGCTCCGCCGCCAGCCCCAGCATGGCCCTCTCCACCTCGGCCTCGAAGGCCGGCTCCCTGCTCACCGTGCGGTACCAGGAGGCCACGAAGTCCCGCACCACTTTCCGCACGGTGCTGGCGATCTCCTTCTCCAGCCGGCTCTCGTCCGCGGCGCTGCCGGCCGGGGCGCGCAGGGAGCTGACGAAGCGCTCCAGCCGCAGCCGGCGGCCGCGGGGCCCGAGCGCCGGGGGGCCCAGCCAGCCCCCCAGCACGGCCAGCGCCCCGCACAGCAGCCCCAGCGCCCGCAGGTCCAGCAGCAGCTGCAGGGCCAGCAGCCAGCCCAGCGCGACCAGCAGGGCCAGCAGCGGCCGGCGGGACCCCGAGGCGCCCCNGGGGAGCTGCCACAGCCCGCGCGGGTGGGTGGGCAGGGGTTGCACAGCTCCGCACCTCACCGGGCACCAGGGCTCGGCACGGCCCCCAGGCTGGGCTGGTTGAGCGGGGATCGCGGGCTCAACACCCCGAAACCGCACCGGGCACCGGGGCTCCAGCAGAGCCGCACCGCTGACTGGAACCGGGGCTCAGCTGCCTGGGATCCTTCGCTGAGCCCCGCGGATCTTCAGTGCCCCCAGACCGGCCCCTCACCGGCCAGCGGGGCTCACGGAGCGCAGCAGATCCGCACCCCTAACCGGGCTCCGGGGCACAGCCTCCCAAGGCCCCCACCGGGGATCACAAGAGACCCCCACACTGGGCTCCTCATCGGGCACTGAGACCGGTCAGAGCCCCCAGACCGGGCCCCACACCGAGCGCTGGGGCTTGGCACAGCTCAGCCCCTCACCGGGCACCGGCACGGATCCCCCCAAGCGCAGCCCTCACCAGGTACCGGGGCTCACAGAGCCCAGCAAACCGGGACCCTTGGCCGGGTACCCACAGGGACCCTCACAGAGCCCCGGGACCCGACCGAACGGACCTTTCACCGGACACCGGGGCGGGTCCCTCACGCCCCCACCGCCCAGACCCCCTCAGCGAGCACCGGCACGCAGCCCGCAGGCGCCGGGAGCGCGGGAGCGGAGCCGCCGCACCGGGACCGCCGGGCCCGACTCACCGCCCGGGCTCGCCGCCGGCACCGCCGCCGCTTCCGCCTCCACGTCCGTCTCCACTTCCGCTTCCGGTCTCGCCGCCCCGACAGCGCCCCCCAGCGCGCTGGAGGTCTCACGGGCGTTCTCCTAACCCAATTTAAGCTTTAAAATAAAAAATTAATAATTAAAAAAATTAAATTAAATTTCGCAGCCGCTCGAAACAAGAATTCACCTCCCCCACATTTTATTTTATATGCGTTAGGAAAAGTGTGCAAACATAATTTTATATTTATAGAGGTTTTTAAAATTTATCCTTATTGCTGTTGTTTGTATGAATACAAAATAAAACGGAATTTATTATGCAAGTATTAAAACTAGGAAAAAACTGCGGGTTTCTGCTATTTAAAATAAAGAAGAGGTTGTGTTGCTGATGCTTTGCTGAGTTCCAGGTGCTGAGTGCCCTGGAAAACACCTGAGCCTTGTTACCTCATTAAGGAACAACAAGAAACAGAGGTGTGATTGGTCAAATAGGAGTGAGGACAATTAGGTACCGTTGGTAATTAGTGGGGTGATGCTGCTCAGCTGTAAGGGGGTTGGGGGAGCATCAGCTCCGTGTTGATTCTTTGTGGATATGGGAGCTCCTGGGCACAGTGTTGGGGTTGTTCCTGAAGGAATTTGGACTTAAGTGTTTTGTGGATGTTCAAAAATGCACCTGGATTTTCTCCCGGTGTGACTGAGGAGGTGTGGACCCTCTGGAGACCCCCCAGCTTCTCTCTGGAAGAGGCTCCCCAGAGTTGCTTATGGAGCTGCAGGGGACACCCCACGAAAAAGGCAACACAGGAATGAGACATCACTGCAAAAATGTAAGAGAAATTTAAAAAAACTCATTTAAAGCCACTTTGGGGAGTAGGGGACTCGAGGGGGGTCCCACCTGAGTCTTGGGTGCGTCCAGGTGTTGGAAGAGTTTTGGGAAAGTGTTGCTGCAAGATTTGTTTGTTCTTAACGATATTTGTGTGTGGTGCTGAGAAACTCCCCAGCTGCAACATCCAAAACTTGCCAGGGGCTTTCTGCTGCTCCTCTGTGTGTGTTTGTGGCCCTGGGCTTGGTGTGAAGTGCAAAAAACAAACTGCAAGTGGGAATTGAGGTTCCTCCTGCCTGTGGCAGCCGGGGTTGGGTGGGATTTGGGTGCCACAGGTCGCTGGGATGGGAATCATGAAGCGGAATTGTTCATTTCCAGTGAAGAATTTTGCAAGACTGTAAAAGTTGCCCCAAATATGTCAGTTTTGAGAGTGTCTTTTAGCTGTGTGTGAGTACTGCAGGAAGATAATGCACCGAAGAAAACTGGCTTTAATCAAAACCTTACTTTTGAATGAAAATCTTTCTGCTTGAATCAGAGTGTTCATATTTGGGTTTGTTTGGTTTTTTTTAAGATGGCTTTTTTAGACTTTTAAACGGGCTCTTTGCAGCCTGCATCCTCTAGGAAGCAGAGGGGTGATGCTGCAGGGGTGCACTCCTGCCCATCCAGGGGTGCTTGTGGGTGCTCCCACCCCTCTTTTGTGTGTTATCCTGTAAATGCTTGTGTTAAACAAGCTCCAGTACCTGGTACCCTGTGCCAGCTGGTGTCAATAAGTGCTGAAGCAGCTCTGGTTATGTTTTAGAAGGTAAATGTGGCTCATAAGCTGTTGCTGGCTCCAAAGTGTGCTCCAAAATACCCATAACTAAGGGAGAGCTTGGATTGTGGGGGTTAACAAAGCTGAGCAGCTGAGTCTGGCTTATCCAGCTCCAGGACTGAGCCTCCAAGAGATTCATAACCTCCTCTTCTACTGGATCTCACCACACATTGTGCCTCAGTTTGCCCTTTACCTCCAGCCCTTCCCAGCTGCTTCCTTTCTTTCTCCGAGAGCGATTTTGGGACTGCTGCAAGTTCCTGATGAGCTGAGCAGCCTTGCCTGTATATCAGGACACCAGAGCTGGAGGATGCTGAGCTGCCAGGGTGATGCCAAGGCTTTTTAATCACGATTCCAGCGGTGACAAACGTCCCTGTTCCCCCACTGGCTTTTTTATTGCGGGTGGGAGAGGTCCTTGGGCAGGTTCTAACTCTTCCTGCCGAGGAACTGCAGGCTGAAGGACCCGTTGGGAGCTGTTGTTCCCGACTCGGGCTGGGAAGCGAGGCCAATTAAGAGTTTAATTTACAACAGGTGCAACCCAGGAATCTGACAGCTGATTATTAATGGAGAAACGAGGAGCAGAGAGCCTCGCTGAGCTCGGGAGGGGAGATGCTCTGAACAAATCCCGATAACCCTCCGGCATGACAGCCCTCCCCAGTCCCTGGTTTTGGGGCTGAAACACCTGCCTGAGGTGCTTTGTTTGCCTTTCTCAAGCACCTGGATTCATTCAGGTCACAAGCACAGGATGGCGAGAGGGAGGAATTTGGAGGCCCTTAAATATTTATGCCCATTTTAGTTAAATTGAGCTTTTTTTTTACCAGGCCGCTCTGGGGAAGGGCTGCAAAGCTGCTTTAGGGGAGTTTTAATGGCATGGGTACAAATTTTGCTGGAAACAATGAACTGGTTGGAGTGTGCCATCACCTAGAGCTCCTCCCAGGAGGAAAAAATCTGCAATTCCTTGTTTTGACAACAGTTCCCTATGTGGGAAGTGACTTAAAGTGCAATTTCTCTTCTTGCAATTCGGGTGGTGTGCCAAGGTGCTGCTGAAGCAGGCAGCTTCATCCCAGGGCTCCTCTCCACCCTTTTCCCCCCCACAGTAAAAGCAGGAACAGCTTAATTAGATGGGGGTGGGGAAAGTGGGGCAACACAAATCCTCTCCTTGATCTCTTCCTGTAGTGAAATTGCCCATGTGCTGCTTGGAGGATGAGTCTCTCCTGGGTCTGCTTGAAGACCTGCGAATAAATGGGCTGGTGATTTAAAATAAGGACTGGGAGGCTGAGGATGGAAGACTGACACCAGAATTTTGCGTGGAATTAAGAGGGGTGTGTGAAGCTTTTGGGATGATTTTCTCAGCTTGAGCTGTGATTTGACCTCCACAGCAACTCCAGCACAGCTCTGGAGAGCTGTTTATGAAGTCCTTTAGGTGCCTGCATCAAAAACAACTCATTGCAGAGCTTCCCTCTGGTTACCTCCTTGCCCAGGTGTTAAAGCAGACTGGCTCCTTGTATTTGATTTTGTGGGTGTTCTCCTTGTTTGGTGCCTCCTTGGGAAGCAGGGTTATTGACATGGAGACAGCCTGTACAGTGTCTGCAACAAAACCACCATGGTGGGACCCCGGCTGGTACGAAAATGTTGTCATTTGGTGGCTTCTTCGCCTCCTGAGTGAGCCTTTAAGTGAACCAGGAACCGTGTTGTTGCTTTTTTGCCATGCTCTGGCAGTTTTGAGCTCAGCTTTGTGCTTGCTGCCCTGTGATGCCGATTTTGAAGGGGCTCTTGGGCTCTGGAAGCTCTTCTTCTCATAAGGATCCTGAATCTGGGACTCTTTTTTTGCAAGGCCTGATCTCCCACGGGTTTGACAGCGCAGCTCTGTCTGCCAGGGAAGGGAGAACAAGGGTTGTGGTGAGGGGGCCACTGCTCTCTACTCCCAGGTAACAAGGAACAGGACAAGGGGAAATGGCCTGGAGTTGTGCCAGGGAGGTTTAGGTTGGATATTAAGGAGAATTTTTTCACTGGAAGGGTTGGAACAGGCTGCCCAGGGCAGTGGTGGCGTCACTGCTGCCTTTTTCCCAACCTGGAAATGAAACTCAAGGTAGTTTTTAGTATAGGAGGTGATATAAAGGTGGATCTTTATTTGGAGGCCTCCAGGGCAGTTATGGAAGAGTGTCCACAAAATCCCACCCCCTATGGGGGTGCATACAGTTTTCTAAGTTTGGTAAATTAGCATAATTGACAAAAAAAGCACCAATTAGGAACACAAGTGGTGATGCAATTCCCCCTGAGTCAAGCCCCTTCTAAGTCCTCCCCTTCTCGGATGGGACTGAACTCTGTTGATGAAAATGTGTCTCGAAGAGCTGTTCTCAACCTTGGTAGCCAGGGAGAACCAAGATGGGATGGGGGCCCTGGAATTTGTTTTGTCTTCCTGCCCAGGAAAATGCTGAAGTTAAGTCACAATAAGAAGCTACAAATGTATGTGTAAAGAATACAGGGAATATATAAAAGAAAAAAGGTAAAAACCTTTTAAAATAGGCATCATCACCATCCCTGGAGGGATTGAAAAGCTGTGCAGATGTGGCACTTGGGAACGTGGATTAGTGGTGGCCTGGGCAGTGCTGGGTGTAAGGATTGGACAGGATGATCTCAGAGGGCTTTTCCAGCCTAAATGATTCCAGGAATTTGCCATGGTCTTCCATTAGAGCAAGAAGTGGAGTCTCCATAGCCAGTCCTGAGCCTGGGGGATGTTGGGTTATAATCCAGCTGTCTGTGTTTGGGATCAATCCCCTGTTGGAGAGCTGGGACAGGGGAAGGATGTGATCCTTGCACTTTCCAGGTTTACGTGCCCCACTTTGAGAATTCCTGGCGTCCCGCGATTTGAACGTGGATAATCATTGCATCCAAGCTTCTCAGCTGCTCCATGGCTTGGAATCCCTGCAGCCATGGACCACACAGGGGTCACACTCATCGTGTCCTGTATCACAGGTCCCTCAAACCCTCCACACTCTGTGCCTGTCTGGGATGCACCATCAGCTTGGGTTGATTAACGTACTCCAGACTCATAAATCGAAGGAAGTGGATTTGGGGAAGAACTTCCCTGCCACCAGTAAAACTTGCCTTTAAATTATTTAATGAGCTGCTTAAGCGACTCAGCCATTTTGCATGGAATTTGTCAAGGCTCCGTGGGCTCAGCCCAGCGCGATGTGACAGCCATACTTTTATTATGAGCAGCGTATTAATCTTGGAATAGTGCTATTTGTTTTCCCCTCTTGCTTTTATGGTGCTTAAAAGCATGTATCTTCTCCTGAAAATCAATAACTAAAGCTATGAATAATAAAAAACACTGCAGTGAATGGCTCGTAGAGATCCTACGGCTGGAAGTTGCAGCAGTAATGACTCTGTTTGCTATCCATTAAGTATGTGAACTCAGAAGAATTATGCAGATTATAATAGCTGTATCAACATAAGTATGTTTTGCTGATAGACTTTCCTGATTGGATCCACGGGATATAAGCCTGCTAATCCCTTGTGCGGAGGACCTGATTATGTTAGAGTGCTCTGCAGATTTGCAGATAGGAAGTTAAGAAACAATTAAAAAAAAAAAAAATGTTGGCTGGTGAGCGGGGTTTCTCAAAAACGCTGTATTTGGGTTTATTTGTGAGGTAAAAGTGGGGTTTTCTATGTCTTTGGTGCAAGCCAAAAGCCCAGCTCCAAGGCCTGGTGTAAATGTAGATGTTTTGTGCACAATAAGTGCAAGTTGCCCTGTGCTGAGCCTTAAATGTCACAGCAGAGTTGCACAGAGCAATGATTTGGGGCTGGGAGGGGACCTCAGCCAGTGCACATGTGGTAGTGCTCAGCCAAGTGACCACCTCGCAGTTGTGGGGTTTGGGTGCTGCCAGGGACCCTCCTCACCCTCAGCTTCTCAGTGACGTGGCTGAAGCACATAATGGAACTGCAATGGGGAAAGGAAAAAAAAAAAATCCCACCCTGTAATTAAAATAATCAGCTTGCTGCGCACTTGGCACAAGGTTAAACGTCACTGCAGTTCCTTGGGTAAAATTCTGCATTAATGTCACCTTGTTAATACAGTGTGTCACCTCGGGAGGTGACAGCATGAGCTCAGGAGGTGACAGTGTGCTCTCGTAAATGACAACACGCTCCACAAAATCCGCTTCCTTCCTTTTTCACTCCAACTCCCTTAGAGCTGGGCAAGCTGAGGCTGTGCCCCAGGGAAGTGATGGATCCTCCTCTCCTGGCTGGGCTTTCCCTGGGCCTCGGGTGCTGCGTCCAGGTCTGGCCCCTCGCTGGAAGAGAGACACTGAGGGGTGCGAGGGTGTCCAGGGATGGGAATGGAGCTGGGAAAGGGTTGGGGGAGTCAGTTCTGTGAGGAGAGGCTGGGGGGGCTCAGCCTGCAGAAAATGGGGCTCAGGGGGGACCTTCTCCCTCTCTACAACTCCCTGACAGGAGGGTGCAGCCAGGTGGGGTTCGGGCTCTGCTCCCAGGGAACAAGGGACAGCACCAGGGGAAACTCCTCAAGTTGCACCAGGAGAAGTTTAGGTTGGATATTAGGGGGAATTTCTTCATGGCAATCGTTGTTGGATGTTGGAAGGGGCTGTCCAGGGAGCTGGTGGAATTTCCATCCCTGCAGGTGTCCAGGGAAGGCCTGGATGTGGCACTCAGTGCTCTGGGCTGGTGACAAGGTGGGGATCGGGCTCAGCTTGGACTCGATGATGTTGGCTGTCTTTTCCAGCCTCAGTGACTCTGTGAAGATGCTCTGATGTAATGACTAAAGCAGCCGAACCATTTCAGCCCAGCCATGTGTGACACGTGGAAATCCCTCACCCCTGTGCCCTCTGGGTCTCCTTGGCCCTGTCAGTCCTGCTGCTGCCCTGGGCTCTTTCTCCTGAGCTCCTGGTGCCTGACAGACACTTCGGCTCCCCTCTGCCTTTTGCATCAGTGTCTGCAGAGGCTTTGGCAGCTGGAACGAGTGGAAGGGACTTTTTTTTTTTGCAGGAACGAGTGGAAAGGACTTAGCAGAAAAAAAAACCCCAGTCAGCAGAGATGAATACAAAATTGAAATGTTATGAAAGCATCTTTCCATCTTCTCTGCTCCATGCTGAGGGAGGGGGAGCAGCATCACAGCTCGGCGGAGTTTTGGGGATTGCAGTGGGAACTNTTTTAATTTTTTTTTTTTTGTGGTTATGAAAGCATCTTTCCATCTTCTCTGCTCCATGCTGAGGGAGGGGGAGCAGCATCACAGCTCGGCGGAGTTTTGGGGATTGCAGTGGGAACTTGTGCTCTGCGAACTGGATGAGTCTGTGACAGTGTTTGCTGCAAAACTCCTTTGCTTTTTGGGAGAAATCAGCCCTGGCATGGGTGGCTTTGGCTGTCTTTCGGTGTGGGGGAGGTTTGCAGCTGGCAGTGCTACCTGGAGTGGACCTTTTGTCCTTGTGTCTGTCTCTTGGCCCCCACTCAGCTCGAATTTTCCCTCAAGTATGGTCAAAAAAAGGAAATTTACAGCTTGACGGTGCTTCAGGATCAACAGGGCAATCATTTATAGCTTGAATTCCATCTGGGATGTGAATGCACCTGATTCTGGTGGGGGAACTCCAATGAAGGGAGCTGTGTCTATATTACAACATCAGCCATGGGGCTGCCCTCATCTTCTCCATTCAGGAGGAGTGCAAGAGCAAAGCTATGGATTGGGCTGGATGAGGAATTTATAATCAATACTGGTTATTGTGTGGCTGGGGAACCCATTCTGCTTTGTGCCATGAAGGTGTTGCCTCATGCAGCAGCCTCCCCTGCCCCAAGCAGCATCTCATTAGCAAATAAAATTGTTATTTTCGGGCTAATGCTGTGAGTTAATGCGATGTGAGCGTCACGAAACCCCAAACGTGCCGCGTGCGGAGTGGGCCGCGTTGCAGTGATGAATGTCATGCAAAACTCCCAGGCACTAATTGAAGGTGGTTTCAACAGAATATTCAATTAATGCTCCCTGCGTCACAGACAGTCTGGAAAAGGCGCTGTTTTCTCCCGAGGATCTGTGTTACTGTGCAGCAAACAGATGAAAATGAACCGTTTTACGGCCTTCTAATTGAAAGTCGATGCACCGGTTTTATTAAAATTTTCATGGTGGGGGGAACTGGATGCCTCAAGGGCCCGGTAACGGGATGAATAAGCTCCCTCTCCTCTGCTGCCTCGCATCCAGCCTGGGGGCAGAAACGACTGAAAATAAATTCCTGCGATATCCCCGGTGGGATCTGTGGCCTCGGCATCTCTTGTGCGCATGGATCCGTTTTCTGTGTCCTCTGCAGGATCCTGGGAAATGTTGCTTTGTGGGGACTGCTGGGTAAGGAGAAGGAAATGGCTTCTGCCATCATTTTTTTGAGGTAAAAAACTGGGTTTCTTCCAGCTTTGAGTCTTTCCCCCTCCTTCTTGGTGCCCTGGTGCCACACATTGAGGAGTTGAAGTTTATTAGTAGGAGTATGGAGCAGAAGGAGCTTCTCTGCTCTTTCCTATCATCTCTCCAGGGCAGACTGCCCCTTACGGTGGGGAATGAAATAATTAAATGGAGACTAAAATAACTAAAGGAACATTTTTCTATTTCTTTTCTCTTGTCATCCTGCTCCTCTGCATTTTCTAGCCAGTGTTTGGCTGCCTGGGTAGCTGCAACTCTTCCCAGCCTGCCTGAGGAGCTATGGAAGCACTTGAGGACATGACTGGGAATGACTTTTTTTCCTCCCTCCATAATTTTAGCAGCTCCTTTCTTGCCTGATCTATCAATTTCCAAACATTATTGGCAGGGATTTGCCATATATGTTAAGGAAAATGCCTGGACCAGTGTGGTTGCAACTTCTGGGTGCTGGGAAGCAACAAAAGGAAGATGTTTTCCATGCAACTTCTAAAAATCAGTGTGTTTGATGAATGGAAGCTGCTATCTGAGCCATTCTGTGGGGGTTCATGTGACTATTAATTTATATTCTTGCCCCCAATGATGATTTAGCTATTTTAAAGCCTTATTTATGATGAGTTCCTATCCCCGTTTTGTCACAGTGATGTTGTTGTGACAATGGGAATTTACAGTTCTTCCCGACAAGAGCCTGTAAACCAACCGGCTGGATATTTTCTGTATTCCTACAGGCCTAATTTGTAACATAAAGCACTTAATAATTGTTATTAATGAACCTGCTGTGGTCGGTCTATAGACCCAGCTGGAAATCACATCTGCCATCAGATTTGCAGCAAACTCTTGGAGATGAGGGAGGTGTGAGCAGCCAATGTGGCGCCCAAGGATCAGCGGGAGCTGTGCTTGGCCTTTGTTTTTTTGGGGGAGAATCATGGAAATTTTAAAATCCAAATGGCTGCTGGGTGAGCAGGGAGGATCATAATAACGAGGATTGAAACCCCAGCTGCTGGTTTCTTAGGGACAGAGTTGTTGGGACAATTAAATCCGTGCTGATAAACAATTGCCAGGGACTTTAGTAAACATCCTTAGGGATTTCCAGAACCATTCCTCATTTGCACGGAAAGCCGCCAAGATTTTTACAGCCAGTTAGGGATTTCTGACCGGTTCCAGTCTTGGGTATCCAGCCTGGGATGGAAAGATAACAGATGCTTCTCATTTATCCCCATCTCCCCCACTCGGCTGTGTGTGACCTTGAGCAAGGTGTTTAATCTTCATTCCTGGCTGGAATAAGGTGATGTTGTATTCCTTTGGGTTATGGCCAAAAAGGTGTAAAGGTACAGGCAGCGTGGGCTTTACTGGTAATATCTTTGATTAAACCCTGCAAATCTCATTCCTGGTAGTCCCTCCTGTTTCAGGATATTCACTGACTTGGGATAACGGGCTCGGCTCTGAGTGGAAGCATTTTGATTACAAACAGCAAATTAAAATGTTGTTTGTAAGTGTGCAGACGCTTTCGAGCGATGATGTCAGTAATTAGACGGCTTCAGAGGGTTTAATCATCTGAGCATCCCCCAGCCAAGCCCTCCTTTCCCAATCCACATCCCCGTGCCTTGACCACGGTGTTGGAAACGAGGTAATCCTTTGAAGTATCACGAGCAGATCTTCGCGGGGAGGATATTTTGCATAATTGGTTTCTGACAAGGCCTAAAATACTGTTTAGAGTTACAGGGCTGAGTGTTAATTTATGCCTGTTCTCCTCGGCGTAACTTCGTTACACGGGAGTGTAATTTATGGTGCTGGCTCAGATCTATTGTGTGTTGGTGGGAGCGCCGGGATAATGGAGATGTATCGCTCGTTGTGTAGAGCAGCCATAAAAGAAATGGGGAGATGCTTCTCTGCAGTTATGGACTTAATTTTTTAATGTGAGCTATGGTAGCGATTGAGAGTGATGTGATCTGATAGTCAATAGCAAGCAGGATGGCACAGAGTTTTTATTCTTTTTTTTTGGGGGGGGGGGAGGAATGACTTTCTTCTTGGAGATGCTTTCGAGCCTCCTCGCTTCTACCAGCATTTGAAGTGGTTTGAAATGGAAATAGTGGGTATTGACATGTCACTGCTTTGTTTCCCTTTAATTAAATGTGAGAATTATACTTAAGCTTAAATCACATGAAAATTTAATCCTGTATATTTAATATTATAAAACAGCCTAGAAGAGGTGAATAAATGGTGTTTTGCCGTCATCAATTTGATGCTTCTTGACTACTTCAAGCACTTCCACTTGATGGAAAGGGTGACTCTGTCGTCATCCGATTTTGAAATACATTTGAAACACATTTTTATGCCCTTCTACCAGTGAAATTCTGTCTTCAGCTGCGAGTTTTGGTGATGGCGGCTTTGATTTGAATGGGAGCAAAAAGCTGCGTTTCCTCACTCCTTTAAAACATTACAGGCAGGAACATATCTTGGGTTTGCATTACCTTATTTATGTCTTTGTTGCAGAAGCACAACAGGGAAACAATTGAGGGAAAACGAGACTGAGGTTCAAGTTGTTTTGAAACAATGCAAATGCTGGATTTGAGGAGTATCAAAGCAGGATGATTCAAAGTTGTCGGATGTGATTTTTTTTCTCCCTCTTCTGTGAAATGAAATTTCTGCAGAAAAAGACCTGACTCTGCAAAGCGCTTCTCTTCCAACAAATCTCATTTCTCTGATGGAAAGTGGTTCCATCCCAGCTTTTTCCAGTCAAACTTGCAACTTACCCTTTCCTGGGCCAGATTCATTTCTTTGCTCAACATGTTTCCTTGTAATCGAGGCGTCCCCAAAGCTCCGGGAAAGGAATCAAAACAGCTCCGGGTACTTGAAAGGGTGGAAGTCACTCTGGCACGTCGTGTTAGATGTCCTGTGACAACTAATCTGGCTTGTGATGTGACCCCTTTCCAGGTGTCCCTGCCTCTCTCAAAGACCTTGAAAAGAGCCCTGATAGACTGAACTCAACTCCTGCTTAAATCACCTGCCTATGGTTCTGTCCCTGTGAAAATGCAGGGGACTGGGGGATATGAAAGACGCACGAGGCAGATGAAATGAGAAACAAGGGGAAGCAGGAAACACGCGCGGGCAGGGAAGGTGTGAGTGAGGGAGAGACTAAAGGCTTTACTGCAAACGGTAAAAGCCAATGTGAAACAATCAGGCTGGACATAAAGCCAACAATTTACCGAGAGTCCCGCCGCAGTAAATCACGGCTGAGCTCCTTCTGATGCGGAGTGCTGATGTGAGCATGGGGAGCAAAGAGCTCTGCATGAGCAGGGAGGGGGAAGAGGAGGGTGTATGGGCTGAATATGTGTAAAATATTTCTCTGGAGAAGACACTGAGGGCAGACCTGTAGTGGTTTGAGTTCACACACTTGAGTTTCTGGCTAAACGCCAGCACACCTACCAGATTTTATTCAATTTTGCTGTGAGATAAGCATTAGGAGTAGGTCACTTGCAAGATTCACCCTTCCTGGGCAAACCCATGACAAGACCTCATCTGGGTCTGCAATTTCCTCCTGAGGGGGAGCTGCCATCTCTGCTCTCTGTGAGCAGGGGCAGGACCAGAGGGAACGGGTGGAGCTGTGCCAGGGAAAGTTTTGTTGGATATCAGGGAAAGGTTCTTCCCCCAGAGGGTGCTGGGCACTGCCCAGGCTCCTCAGGGAATGGTCCCGGCCCCGAGGCTGCCAGAGCTCCAGGAGCGTTTGGACACCGCTGCCAGGGATGCACAGGGTGGGATGGTTGGGGGTCTGTGCAGGTCCAGGGTTGGACTCAATCCTTGCAGCTCCCTTCCAATTCAGGATATTTTATAATTCTATGAAAACTATGGATCATCCTGGCTCGGTTCATAAAAGGCAGATGATCGACTTCGTGGGACAGCCTGGAGAACGCAGTGAAACTGCTCGTTCTTGGCTTCCCCGTGGGCTTTCCTGCAAACTCAAAATTTCCTGGGAGCTACTTGAGGGAGTAAAACCACACCTGTGCTTCAGTGCACTGAGGCTTAGAGTAACCCCCATAAGAAATGGAGGGAATCTATTGTTTAGTCTTGAAATCTCACCCCCTAAATGATGCAGAGGATACTTGTTAGTATTCTCTTGGAAGGCTGTTTGTGATGATTCTTCACTTTGCACATTGCATTTAAAAATTTTCCTTTAAGGGTTATCACTTAAAATATTCTTTGCAATTATGGTTGTTAAAAAAAACCCACCACAACTTAAAATCCCCAAGGTCAAAGCAGTCTCTTCTTTATATGGCTCGCAATAAATTACTTGAAGTCTATTCATAGCATAGGGAAGACCTTTTTATGTAGAAAGGATCATTATAGAGTTGCCAGGTCGTTAATTACATTGGGTTCTTCTACTTGCTATGTGAGTCATTTCCTTGAAGCGGTGAAGATCCTGGTGAGAGATAATGCAGTAAAAAGTGCATTAAAATGCTTCAAATGTCCTTTTGCTCATATCTGTACATCAGTCAGAACGACAACTGATTCTGAAAGGGCACTGCCAATTTAAATCAATAAATTTTTACTGGTGCGACTGTGACCCGTACAGATACTGGGAGTCGAGGCAGGGGGCTGCGAACACGCTCACTGTTGATGCTCAGAAGTATTAAAGTTTAATAGACTCTTCAGTCCCATCCTGGCTGTCTGTCACGTTGGTGCAAATCCAGAGTCTCTCCGTGGCTGCCGATGGAGAAATGCAGGTGCAAGAGCAGAATCCGGCCCTCGGTGCCTTATTTACCAGCCCAACCACCTGCTTGAGGAGATAAAGCAGCTGCTATCTTTGCAGCTTTAAATGTGACATTCAGCCAGTTAGATGCCTGGTCCCCTCATCACTTGAGATGCTTGTTGATTTTTCTTAAATGTCAGAAGAGTTTTTCAGCTGGGTTTGAATTCGGCTGCCAGGCTTGGGTGGCAGTGCTGTCACCTCCCGCGTGGCTCTCCCGCGAGGTCCTGTCAGCGTGTGGGTGTCGATTAAAATGTTAAGGTGAGGGGAAATTAGCCCCTTATTTACCTACAGGAAGAAATATTTTTGCTGTGATTTACCTCCCTTACCCTATCCCTTTCCATAGGCATGGGTGTGGGGGCTGGGACTGGGCTGCTCCTACCCCGTTTTCCTTCCTGATGGTCAGAGATGGGACCAGTAAATAAGTGCAGTGTGGTTTTTTTCTAAGGTGGTTTGTTTTTTTTTTTAATGGTGCCCAAAATAAATGTTTTGCAAGGCAAAACTCAGCCCCTTTCCTCTAAGTTTTTCTCCTTAAGCACCCTCGGAGTAATTCCAATGCATTCCCATGATCCTCTTCCACTTGCCTTGGAAATGATGGCATCGCTTGGTGGTGATGGCATCAGGAGGAAGAGGAGGTTTTATCTTTCAGTCTTGCTTTCCAGAGGGATCCCTCATGTTTGTGGGGAGAAAGAGCCGAGGGAAAGCCCTTGGAAGGTGTCAGCTCTGTGTCTGCCCGCTCTCCCTTCAGGTTAGGGGTCCCCCGGAGCCTGTGCAGGAACACAGCCTGTCGGGAGATTAATTCTGGCTGGAATAAGAACCAAGCAGCAGCTCATCCAAGCAGATCCAAGAGCAGGCTCAGACCACGAAGCCGTGAGGTGAATCCATTCCGCATTTGGCTCCCATGAGAAGGGCTGTGTAAGGTGGTTCCAGGTAAAGCCAGGCAGGATTCCTCCTGCCTCCATCACCTCTGAACAAGGTGGGTTCTGGCTGGGAAGACAATCCGTGCTCTCCCAAGGTCTCCAAGCCCCTGTGGCTTGTCAAACCCTCAGCAGGGCTTTGAACCTAGCGGGGAGACATCCTGTGCATTGGAAGGGCCATTGTCATCATCAATGTGGCTCTTTAGGACAACTGACACTTCAGATTATTGAGGTCATCAAACCGTGGAGCTGATCAGCTGCTCTAAATCAGCATTGCTCTGTAGCCTTAAAGCTTTGTCACCTGGAGACTGCCCCAAAGCTGGAAAATGTTGGTTTTTTCAAAGGCTGTGGAGACAGAAGTGTTCAAGGCCAGGTTGAACAGGGCTGGGAGCAATCTGTTCCAGTGGAAGGTGTCCCTGGCCATGGCCAGGGGTTGCAATGAGATGGTCTTTGGGGTCACTCCCAACCCAAACCCTCCTGGGCTTCTGTGACGTGGGTTGTGAGGAAGAGGAGGAGGCAGAAACGTGCAGCCACAGAATCCACAGAATCGAGCAGCGTTTGCAGCCCTCAGAGTCTGACAGGAGCTTTGCCCTCCCCTTCTGAGGGGGCCAGGGTGGCCGTGGGGCAGGACAAATGTGCTGTGTCTAATCACGAGCTCGAAGCCATCGCTATCAAACCTTCAGCCTTTCACAGCCTAATTACAACTTGCCTGGTGCATTGGTTACGATGAGCAATGAAGATATAATCACTGCTGTTATTTGTCCTTCCTGGCTCCAGCTGTTAAAACAATTCCTCCTTCATAGCCCAGACAATTTCATGGCTTTAATGTGTCCCCACCGCCCCCAGCCCGCTGCCGAGTCCTGTGTGTGAGGAGCCATGCACCCGAATCTCCATGAAAGCAGCCTATTTCCTGCGTGAAGCCCGTGAAATTGGGGAAGATAATATTTTCAGAGCTGCTGGTACCCTGATTGCATGTTTGTTTGAAATGACAGTTTATGTTGTCTCTCTCTTTCATTAGGGAGGTTCAGCGATCGCGATGTTATTAACTAACAACAGCACTCACTGCATATAAACATGATTCTGCAGAGACACTCCAAGGAGCACTTGAAGGCAGAGGGGAGGGAGATGGAAGAGAGATGTGATGTTTCTTGCTTCTTTTTCTTTTCTTTTTTTTTTTCCTTTCCAGAAGAGGGAAGGTTTGGAAGAGATTTTTAACTAGATTAGAAGCTCGGAAGAGTTTCATTTTGTACTGAACGCCCTGACAGCGATGGGGAAGAGCAGCACTGGCTCCAGGGTGAGATGTCTGGCATTCCTGGAGTGCTGGGCTCTTCCAGGGCTCCAGGCAGAACTGGGAAGCTCCTTTCTGTACAGCCCAGGGTCTGAAACAAAACTTTCCATCTCCAAATGCTTGGTGTTGGCGTCCTTGGCCGCTCATAGCACGCATCAATCCATGTACCAAAATAACATGAACAGTCATGTCTTGTAATAATGACACATTAACAATCTTCATTACAGCAAATGATATAAAAGCAGGTATTTCCCCAAACTTGGATGTGATGGAGAATTTAGTGGTTTGCTCTTGAAAGACCTTCTAAAACTTTGGGGGGAAAAAACAATTAATCTGCCTCCAGACCCTCCAACACAGTGGATGGTCCACTTTACTGTGATTTTTTTCACAACAGAAAGTAGCAAAATTTGTATTATGTGGCACTTTCCTGACTTTTTTTTCCCCCTTGTGTCATCAGTTTGGACAGGACCAGGTGCCCTTCTCCATCAGGGTGGGAGATGAGGGATTATGTTGCCCGAGCAGATCCTCTCCAGCTTAGAGCAGCGCCCGGTGAGAGGCTCTGTGCTGCAGCTGGAGCCACCTCCCAGCGTCTGCAGCATCTCCTGAAGCGGATCCTTCCTCCACCCCCAGCTCTGTGTCAGGCAAATGCTGTCACTTAATTACCAGCCCGTGACTCCATCCCAGCAGTCCCTGTCCAAAGGCTCATCACAGTCCTGACAACTCCTGTGACAACTCCTGTGACAGGCCTGCTCTGCCTGGCGCCTGCGAGGGGAGCCGGGGCTGCAGGGTTGTCTTGCCTTGATGCAATTGAGAGATGGGAATCAGTGTGGGCTAATGAAACTCTTGCTGGGGGGAGGGAAAGGAAGCGGGGCCTTTCAGGTTTTATAAGGATGTTATTGGATGATGAGTTGCTGGAGTTTTCACGGGCAGAGGCTTCTGCAGCTGAAATATCCCACTGAAAATTGCAGCAGCACCTCAAAACATCCCTGCTCAAGTCTTGCTGTGCAACTTAGGGGCAACTGGCCTGTAAAAATAGCATTTTCCCCAGGGTCTCCTGGGCTCCATATGGAAAAACAGCAGTGTCTGGGGGCTGATAGTGAGGATGGAACTGAGCTCAGCTGTGGCATTTGCCCTTGAAATTGCCAGAAAGGCAGCTCTGGGCATGGGGGCCAAGTGGTCGGAGCTGTGGTTGTTGCACCCCTTGCTGGGATTGCTGGGAGAATAGGAACTGGTTATCCTGGCAGGACTGGGGCTCGTTGGAGGGCTTTGCCCTTAAGTCTGTGTTGTCTGTGTGGTGGAGGAAGAAGATGAATTGGTTTGGTGTGTGCACCAGCACCCAGCCTGCGTGGTGGATGTGCTGCCTCTTATTAAACATAAATAGCTGTGAAATGGGCTTGGGGAGAGGAAGGGGGGGGAAGATCTATCCTGAGGTATGGAGTGAGCTTAAAATGAAGCCAGTCAAGTTGTTTATAGCCAAGACTGCCCATTATAAGATCCTGTTTGCAGCGAGTTAACTCTCTGCCAAGCGATAATTGTTCAGGCTAAAAATTTCCATGCTGTAAGTCTGCCTGGGGCTATGTGAAATTGGGGGAGAGGGGGTGGGTTTTGTCTGGTTTAAGGAAAAAAAAAAGAAAAAGTAACTTAAGGGAGCTGAAGAGATCCAGTCTCTCCATGAGATGGAGGCAGAGACTTGGAGTTTGGCAGGGGGATGTGCAGGAGCCAGGATTGAGCAGCGGGAAGAGCAGGGAGAGAAGCGATGGGTCTGGAGAGAGCTAAGTGTCTGTTTTCATCTCTACCCCCTCGTAAACAGGAGACTTTGTGTCTCTAATCGCTGTTGTGGTGTTCAGCCCTGCATGGGCTGGCTGGTTAATGTGGATCTCCTGGCTAGACAGAGAAAAGGTTCAGAGAGATTGTTAAAGGGGTTTGATGAAAGGTATAACAATTTAGGAAATGGCAGAAGGCTCCTTTGAAGCCTTAATTTGGCCATTTGCATGGGTTTGTTCACTGTGATTGCTCGAAATGATGTAATTGGGTGTTATTTTCTCTATGGGAGAGCTTTGTCTCCTGCCAGGAAGTGCCAGCTCCAGTGCAAACGCAGCTCCTGGGTCCTGGTGTGTGTCCATCCTGCCTGCAGGAATAACCTGGACAGCAAAAAGACAGGAAAGGCTGGGGATGTCCTTGGATGCTGCTTTCCAGCAACCTCTGGTTAGGGAATTTCCGAGCTGGATATGTGACACTGCTCTTGCTCCAAATCCCTTTTCTCCCAGAATTTGATCTCTTACAGATTTTTCCCACACTTGTGGCTTTCACAGCACTCTGGTGCAACAAGTTTGAGCTAATTAATGAGTTAATGAGAAAACTCTTTGGTTTTGCACTTGAATCCTGCAAAACCCCAGTGCCCGAACTTCAGAGCTGCTCATCCCCCACGGTGCTGGTGGAGGAAGCCAGGGAGCTGCATCCTTTCTGTGTCCCTGGGAGGAATGCTGGGCTGGGGTGGTACCCAGGCCTGCTCTGAGGGGTGGGCTGGCACTGCTGTGGTGGAGCTGGGCTGCTGGATCCCTCCCTGCGTGTGCCAGCTGATTAGAAAGCAGAAGAATGGCAAGAGAAAATGAAAATGGGAAGGAGCTTGACAGCCCATGGAGAGGTATTTCAGCTGCAACACAAAACATTTGGTGGTAATTATAGAATAACCTTCATTTAAATGCAAATAAGCCTGTAATTAAGATAAGGGCTCTGTCATTTGCCAGTGTTCCTCCTTCCTTCCCCTGCCAGCCATGGCTTTGGAGACGTTCCCCATCTCGCTCTGGTGCTGCCTATTTGTCCAGGGGCTCCTCTGGTGAGGGATGAGTGATAAAGGGATCCAGTTCTGCTGCCTTTGGAGCCCATCCCAGCTGAGCAGAGCAGTCTGGGATGGCCTTGTGTCCTGCTTGGACCCTGTGGCTGACAGCTTCTGCTAAAACCCCCACTCCAAACTCATCTCAGCTCTCTGAGACTCAAAAGCTGGAGTTGGGCTGTGCTTGGGTATTGTTGAGATGAAGATCTCCACAGGCCGTGCTGAGGGGTCACACTCTGCAGTGTCCAGAGGAGGGCAACAAGGCTGGTGAGGGGTCTGGAACAATGTGAATCACGGCTGAGGGAGCTGGGGTTGTTTAGCCTGGAAAAAAGGAGGCCCAGGGGAGACCTAATCACTCTCCACAACTCCCTGGAAGGTGGTTGTGATCAGGTGGAGGTCGGTCTCTTTCTCCAGAACTGACAGAATGAGAGGACACAGCCTCAAGCTGCACCAGGGGAAGTTTAGGTTGGACATCAGGAAAAAAATTCTTCTCCTCAAAGAGTGATTGGGCACTGGAATCGTCTGCCCAGGGAGGGGCTGGAGTCACCATCCCTGGAGGTGTTTAAAAAAGCCTGGATGTGGCACTCAGTGCTGTGGTTTAGTTGATGAGGAGGTGATAGATGGGACTTGATGATCTCCAAGTTCTTTTCTAACCCAGATCATTCTGTGATTCCGTGTCCTGCTGCATCTGGGAAGAGCTTGGGGGATTGCTTTGGAGCCCAGTTCATTCAAGGTCAGGGTGGTCCACAGCTGCCACTGCCAAGGTGAGGTGGAAGCAGCGTTGTGGAGGGTGGTCACACCTCCTTGAAGTGGGGGCTGGCCTTCACTGGGAGAGAAGGATGTGACCCTTGGTGTGAGCCACTAAGAACCACGTGAGGCCAGGTTGGCAGCCTGAGCTGGAGCGAACTACGCGGGTTTGTCCACCCAGGGTGTGATAACGGAGTGACAGCGCTTACCATTCTGGTTTGGAAGCATCAGTGGCACAGAGCTGACAAAACTCTCGATGGTGACTGGTAGTCCTTGGAAATTTCAGTGTGGGGAGGCAGCACCCTGCTATTATTTGCTGGAAGTGCTCGGCCAGGCAGGGGCTGGGCCTGCACTGTTTTCCTCGCTGGGGAGGGAAAGCAGAGTGTGGCAAACAGGCATGACTGGAAAGGTTAACCAGCAACCTTTGCTTAAACTGTCTCAGTCTGTGTGAAATGTTATCTCTCTGCCTGACTAAAGATATGTGAGCCGAGGGAGCGGAGATGCTCCCAGATTGTATTTATCTAGCCCTTTGAAAGGGCGTTTGAGGAATTAGCTCACGGCTTAGGAGAACTTTAATGTTCCGATAAGCGGCGTCTCCACCTGTTGTGGTGTGAAACCTGCACTGGAGCAGTTCCACGGCCTGGTCAGGAGGAGGAAACTCTTCATCCCAGTTGTACAAAAGCTGCCAACCTCCCCAGTACCGCTGGTGCCACTTCCTTGCCGGGCTGCTGCCCTCCCATCCCGCCGGGAGCCAGCAGTGCTGTCTGGGCCCATCCCTCGGAGCTGTGAGCGGGTGTTGCTCGGGCTGAACCGGCTTCTCCGAGTCCCTCTGTGTTGCTGTTGAGCGGATGTCGAAACAAGGAGAACTCGAGATTAAGTGGTAAAAGAGGTTAATTTATTTATTAAATTCAGCTTTTATATACAAAATGGACTCTCACTTGATTGGCCATTAGCTGTACACCTCCCGCAGCTAATTGGCCACCTGGATCCATGAGAGCGGAACACCTTTATCTTAGTTTACATAAACAAATAGATTCTTTCTCACGAGAAAGAGGTTTTTGTGCTGTCACACCTCTGCATTGCAGATTCCTGTGGAAATGATCCCTGGTATATTCACTTATTCCCTTTTCCTTGTCCATTCCTTCTTGGGAGGCTTCTGCAGGTGCCAGAGAGGAGGAAAGGCGGGGTCAGACCCCACTGCTTTGTCAGTGGAGGTGATAGCATAGGGTTAAAATGTTTCCAAAATCGTGGTAATTAAAATAGGCCTTGGGAACGGGAGTGGGCATTGTCTTTGCTAAAATCAGGTGAACCTGTACCTGTGTACCCACCTGTATGGTAGATAATGCGATGATTGCTTAGTAAATATAATTGATCACAACAACAGTCACGAGAAAAGAACAACAATCATGAGAAACGTTGTGGGGAAGGAGGCTTAAACTCATGCTTGGGTGAAAACAATATATACAATAGAGCAATATTAAGTTAATGATTAACATATGATTGTACAACAGTTATGTAAAGAAAGAGTATAAAATGTGTCCATTCCGAATCCATGTCAGGATCATGATTTGGGTCTGAACCCCTGATTCCCAGAGAGCGCTCTCAATAAAAGCACCTGCATAATCATCCAGTGATTCTGTGTTTCTGCGCTAACAGAGGTGACTCCAGCCTGCTCCAGGAGCAGTGTCCGGGGTGCTTTCTTGGGATCATTCGGGAGTTGAAGCTGAGAGTTTTCCATTCAGTGGCTCCTGGGAATGGAAGGCAACCAAAGCAGTTGGAATAGGTGGTGGTGTAGATTATTTCCTCTGGATTTCTCCAGGAGACGTTGTGGTCTCTAAGGTGTGAAATAAAGAGGTCACATTTCTCTTACATGCTGGCAGCAGGATTTGCTCTGAGACTGCTGAGCTGAGCAGGGGAGGTGGGAGAAGCTGGACTGAAGGTTTTTCTTGCTGGAGAAAGCCAGAAATTTACAGCCTGCTGGGCCAGGTGATTTATGTGCTTCCAGAAAGTTCCAACCGGAGAGAGAGTGTGTGGGAGTGTAAAGACGCAATTAAACAGCAAGATACAGCAGCAAGCCCTCAGGCTGCTCAGGAAAGACTCCAAAGGAGCAGAGAGGAAAAAAAAAAAAGGGCAATTTGCTGGTAAAAGTGTTGAATATACAAAGAATATGTCGATACAGCTCTGGTGTTAATATTTAATACTGGCCTATGAATAATTCCCCTCAATGCACAGCCAGCTCAGTGACCTGTGAGGTGATGCTGCGTGTGCTGGGGGAGCAGGGGATGCCTGGACACGGGATAAATGCTTGAATCGGACAAAGGGGAGAAAGAAGCCCTGCGGGAAAAGTCTCCCAGTGCCCACGAGATGGCAGACGGTGCCCACGCAGCTCTGAGCACCTCCCGGCTGGGCTGGGGGTAAAACCACGCCTCGGTCTAAACTGCAGGGCTGGCCAAAAACTCAGCACTCGGGGCTCCTTTAGCACATCCGAAGTCATGAGTTGCTGTGGCAGCCTGAAAGGTGGGAGAAGCTGAAGAATCATAGAATAATTTGGGTTGGGAGGGATAATTAAAGCTCATGTCCTTGTCCCCCGGCCCCTGGCATGGGCAGGGACACCTTCCACTAGACCAGGTTGCTCTAAGCCCTGTCCATCCTGGACTTGGACACTTCCAGAGTTGGAAGGAGATAGAGAGGACCTTCCATCACTTTGTTTTCTCTGAGATGGAGCTGATGCTCCTTCCCGCTGGCAGCTGGCTGATGGGCCCGCTCAGGAATTCTGAGGTGGTGATGGCCATGGGAGGGGAGCCCATTCCCTGGGAGGGTACTGTCTGCTGGGGGTTCCCATCATTAGCGGCCTAATTGCTCCCCCAGGCAGACTGGAGGGCTCGGTGTCAGGCTCCTGATGCTTTATTGATCACTGCCACTTGTAATTCTTCATTTTCTTTGTTTCCTCCCAATCCAAGTCGCCGCTGGGTTTTCTCCTCCCTGCTCCCAGCCTCCTTGAAATCAGTTCAGAGGTTTGTGATTTCCTGTGTGCAGATCTGGTTTTAAGTGGAAAAAAAGAGGAATCCAGCCCTTTACCTGCCTGCAGAGGGGAGGTGGGGGGTCCAGAGGAGGGGGATGGTGGGGTTTGCAGCGGGAGGAGTGTGGCCAGTGCTCCCTGACGATGCATTGGGGGTGCAATCCCATCCCAAAAGCAGCACAGGAGGCCCCCATCAGCACAGCAGAGGGCAGCAAGGCCCTGCTGAGCCAGTCCCTCCTGTTCCCCTCTCCTTGCTCCATAGTTCATGTGCTACAAACAGCCCCAATTACGGTATTGATCTCCTACACGCTGGGAGCTGAGGGCAGGTCCCTCCCCAGCTGGCTTGGGAAACAGAGCTCTCCATCAGCAGGCACTCCACGAATGTCACAGAGCAGCTTCCACTGTGAGGAGAGGAGGAACCATTTGGGGGGAGTAGGAAGAATTTGGGCCACCCCTTGCATGCCCACTGGGCATTTTTTTTGTGGTCCTAAAGCTGGATTTCTTCACCACAAACATCCATGGGAGGCTGCAAGTGGCAGATGGGTGATTGTGTCCTGTTCATGCTGTGGGGTGCTTTATGGGACTTCCCATTTTCCATGGGTTATTAAATGTGCTCCTAAGAAAAGTGAGTTCTACCCACCAGAGAGGTGGAAGAATGGCAGAATCATTTTGTTTGGTGTAAAATATCAAGTAGAACCATTAACCCAGCACTGCCGAGGCCACCACTAACCCATTTCCTCAAGTGCCACAGGCACTTCTTAAATCCTTCCAGGAATGGGGACTCGCCCACTTCCCTGGCATCTGTGTCAGAAGTCATCAGCCCTTTGGGTGATCCTTGCTCGAGTTCAGGAGGAAATGGGATGTGATCCTGGTCCAAGTTGGGGGATCCATCTTTTGGGGTTTTTTTGCGTTGCATCACATACCTGAAAGTTAAATTAACTTGCTCTAACCTCATGGGTTTTCATCCCCATCAATCTCATGTTTGTTTTGGTGAGGAGAAAGTTGGTTTCATTTGGCTTGGTTTGGTTTGGTGTGTGCCAGCCTTTGTAGCTTTCATGGCTGAGCCAAAATAATTCATCACTTGCAAAGCCCTGGCTGCAGGGTCCTTGAGGACAGGGAGCAGAAAATCCGTCCTGGAATGTCTGAGGTTCAGATGGACGTGAGCAGACCGGTGTGATGGGTAACAGCGGGTCATGACTGGATGAATCTGCATTTTTTTCTGCCTGGTAATGCAGTGCAAGGCATGGAATGTTTGACTCTGCAGAACCCAGCAGTGTGTGGGGCATATTAATGTGCCAAACCTCTGCCTGGAACCCTCCGTGCTCTTGGGAGCTGGATCACAGCTCAGGAGGGTGCTGCTGTCTCTGCAAGCCCAGGAAAAGTGATTTTTTTGCTTTTCTCATTTTACCCATCTGGTCACCCTGTACTGCTGATGTGGGTGAAAATTAGCAGAGTGCAGTGTTTGCTTTAGAGCTGGTTCCTTGTGCTGTGGGAAAGCTGCTTCCCTGCTCTGTCCCCATGCAGGGGACACTGTGCTGAATGAGTGCAGGTTTCCAAACTCTGCTGGAGCTGCTCACATGACCCTGACTGTCCATCCCAGCCAAGGAAAACTGTGTCTGATAAGAAATGGAGTCCACAGCTGTGTTTTCACTGTCTATATTTAAAGTATTGTGGAAGGACCCAGGGACATCCATCTCTCCTTGGAGTGAGAGTCACCATCCCTGGATGTGTTTAAAAAAGATTGGATGTGGCACTCGGTGCCATGGTTTAGGTGAGGTGTTGGGGCATGGGTTGGACTCGATGATCCTGAAGGTCTCTTCCAACCCAGTGATTCTGAGATGCTCGAGGAGCAGAGAGGAGGGCTGTGCTCCTTGGCAGTGCAGGGTGACCTGGTACCTGCTGCTGGCATCGGCCTCGTGTCCCTGAGCTGTGCAAATCCATTATCTGAGTGTGCACGAGGGGACAGGGGCACATGGGGAAAGGGACAGGGAAACCCAGGTTTTGTCTTCCAGCTGTGCTTTTGCACCAGCTGAAAAAAGTGATCCCGAGCTTGGCTGTGCAGTGCTGGAAGGGGCTGAATTGACCTCAGCCTGACTCCTGGTGTGTGTCTGGCTTAAGTTGTCCCTTAGCAGCTGTGGGGAAAAGTGTCCCAGCAGGGGTGAGATGCCGTGGGTGATACTGAGCATTAATGTCTGCTCTGTAATGGGTCTGCTCATGACCCTTTGGGGTGGGAGTGTGCTGCGAGCCTGCAATGATCCCATTCTCCACCCACCATGGGGTTCTGAAGGCTTTGCAGGGCCCCCTGAGTAACCTCAATCGGATCAAGCCAACGGGGCAGCTCTTGCATTGTGGGGGGATTTACCAGGAAGGTTGGCAAGCAAGAAGGATTTAAAACTCCATTTGTATTCGGCCACTGTTGCAATTTACAGCCAAACTGTGAGAGTTGGATGCCGAGAGAAATCTGTAGTTGCCATAACAACCAACAAACTATAATTAGTCAAAGAGTTGAGGAGAGGGGTCCAAAGAATGGATGGAAAAAAGAGCTGCTCTTTGAGGGATGCTGATAGAGATCAGAAAGCCTGGTCACGAGCGTGTTACGGGAGAACTAATCTCTCTAGAAGCTGTTCCGACTTTGGGCCCCCAGTAGAGTTGTTTGAAGTCACATAAACTCTGGGTTTTCTGATGTTTTCACTTCCAGAGGATTAGAAACACCCCATGTGTTGAGGCTGTTGCTCTTGATGCGTGACTGGGCTGTACTGGTGCAGCTCTGCAGGCTGATCAAAGGGGTTCCAGAGTTTTTCCTTGACCTGGAGAGGTGGGGTGGGAGGAAGAGCAGAGCCTGGGGAACCGGGCTGAGCTGCAGGAAGGACTCCTTCAGCTTGGCACAGAGATGAAGAGTGAAGTTTTGGCACTGCTGAGTAACCAAAATGTGTGTTCTTGGTGGGTAATGGGGATGCTTTTTCCTAGCTCCTGTGGTCAACACCAACCTCCTGCTGGGGTTGGGGTCAGTGTCCCAGTTTAACTGGGGAGACAGATGGGGTCTGGCAGGGGGGATTCCTGGGCTCAGCTCTCCAGCAGCCTCCTGAAGGCTCATGCCCTTGGCTTTGCTAAAAACACATTTTCCCTCTTTGTTTTGCTCATCTGGACTTTGCTGTTCTTAAGACTGAAATCTGCCAGTGAAGTCACCAGAAGAGGTGAATTTTAGCAGAAGAAAATCCAGTGGCTGTTGAGATTGGGATTAGCAGAAAAGTCCTTTCATGGAGCCTGGGACCAAAATCCCTGGTTGCTTATATTTTTCTGTCATAGCTGCATCCTGAAGTGGCACAGGCCACTCTGTTATTCCCTTTCCCAGTCCTGCAAAGGGAATGCTGGCAACAAACCACGTGGAATGGAAAAAGATAATGAATTCCATCGTGTCCCTGAGCAGGGTTGTTCCAGCCCCTGCCCTCTTACCCCTTCTCATGCTCATTTCTGAGGATGCTGCTCCCATGTGCACAGGGGCAAGAGCAAGGCAGGCACCATCCACGTGGAAAAAGTCATGCTAGCGTGGAAAAAAAATTACCATGGAGCACCTCACAGACAATATAGAACAGAAAAAATAATAAAAAAAATTTCTTATAATATGTCTGGAATACAATAGAAGCAAAATCTCCTGGCAGCAAACATTCATGCACTTGACTGCCAAGAAAAAAGGACTTTACAGAAGACGAGACATGAAAGGGATCCCTGCACAAAAACTAAAAGTCGGAACACAATAGTGTGTATTTCAGGCATATGAAAAGGAAGGGCGACAGTAATACTAAGGAGACAAGATACTCCAACAGAACCAGGAGGTGAGGAGGGAACAAACTCAATCAACAGTGACACAGGAGGCCTGGAGAAGGCAGCTCTTTGAATGGATCGGAGTCCCTTTTAAAAAAAATAAAAAGGCATAAATCCTGCTTGTTTATTTTATTATTTTTTTTTCTAGGGAATTAATCTTTCTCCATTTTTCTCAGCTCGTGCAGGAACTAATGAGTGCATGAATAATAAATACATTGCTCAGACCAGAAGGATACAAGGGGCTGTGTGCACGGGAACTCATGGTATAGATAAAATATTCTGTGCCCAAGGAGGGTGCTGCTGGATTTTATCTGGGGAAGGGCTGTGCAGAGATGGAGGCTGGGGAGATGAGGAGTGGGTCTGATTCTGGGTGAGCTCCTTGGGAGAGACTGGGAGTGTGTGGAGGAGGAGTGGAGCCGTGAGGGGCTGGGTCCAGGGCGGGGCCGGAGCTCCTTTCTGCCCTGCATTGTGCCTATCAAAAATCACAGGACCCCAGAGTGGTTTGGGTTGGAAGAGACCTTAAAGCTCAACTCATCCCACCCCCTGCCGTGGGCAGGGACACCTTCCACTGTCCCTGTCCCTTCCAAGCCCTGTCCAACCTGGCCTGGAACACTCCTGAGGATGGGGAAGCCACAATCTCCCTGGGCAGCAAAAAATCAGCTTTTTTCTGTCAGTGAAGAATTACAGCAGCTCTTACTGCAGTGCCAGGGATTTGGGGTCTGTGTGGGATCTGCAGTGGTGTCTGCAGGAGCCTTTCAAGTGCAGGAGGTGCTGGGGCTGGGAGTGCTGGTGCTGTGAGGGAGGGAGGCTGAGAGAGAAATCCCTGAGCTGCCTCCTCGCTGCCATCCCTGTGACAAGGAGGGAATTCCCAGCTGGGCGCCTTGTACATCTCTGCTCTGTCAAACCTCAGTAAGACTTGCAGCCTCAGAAGGTTTCTTTGGTGTGGGTATATTTAACAAAAGAGATTATTTTTGTTCCACTGCAGTGACTTGGTGCTTCAAGGGGGAGATCCTATCACTGAGCTAAAACTGCAGGAGCTGTCAGGGCCTCAGCTCTCCTGGTCAAATGAGTTGGTGCCAAAGCAGTACAAGAGCTGACTTTTAAGAAAAATTAAATATTCAAATACAGTTGAAGGGCTTAAACCTGGAGTTTTGCTGTCCTTGAAAGGTACAAGAGCCCAGAGGCAGAGAGCAGGGCTTTCCAACGGTTTGATAGCTCTACATGAGAACTAAATTCCCTTTTAATAGGTTGTTCTCTCTTTCCAAGATCAGAGAACTCTCCTTTCCCCTCGCTCATCCCTGGCACGGCCCCGCCGACTGCAGTTCAAGCACATACATTATTTTTAATGATGTCCTGTAACAAGAAGCCTCCTGCAATCATCCCGTTTAGATCTGGAACCTCTAACGGATGGCTCGGAACATCTGAAGGGCTGAAGCACCTCGGGAAGAATTAAAAAACCTCTACCAGGCATTTCCATGCTATGGCAGTGCTGGTCCTGCAGCACTGATGCCACAGTTGAAGGCTGGAAGGGGGAAACAATTTCCTTACCTGTGATTTCCCCCACTGAGCATCATTTTGGGGCCCAGAGGGCAGCCAGGAAGGTTTTTGGTCTGGTGCTATTTGCCTTAAAGCAGATGTTTGTCTCCACTCTTGGAGGCTGGCTGGTCTCAGAAACCAAATCCTTGGTTCAGGGTAGTTTTATTCCTGGTTTTTTGGTTTGTTTTTTTTGCCTGTTTTGCAAGGAGTGAGTTTTCAGAAAAAAATTCCTGGTGCCAGTTTAGTCAAATTTACCCCAGAGGGCAGAAAGGGAGTAGGCAAGGATGAAAGCATCCCATTCCCAGGCTAGAAATTCTCAATATGCAGAGATAATACCCAGAGAAGCTGTGGCTGCCCCACCCCTGGGAGGATGCAAGGCCATTTTCAATGGCACTGGAGCAACCTGGCCTAGTGGAAAGTGTCCCTGCCCATTTTGGGATGTGGAGCTAAATGATCTTTCAGATCCTTCCAGTGTTCTGAATTCACTGTGTCTCTCACAGGGGGCTGGCTGGGAGTTTAACCTGAATAATCCTGCAGATAAATCTGCAGGAATGTGAGGGACTGGCAAAGGCGAGCCCAGCTTGTAGGAACACAGGACCTTGTTGGTTTGCCTGGCTGTTCCTGTGTTTGCCTGTCCTAATGCTTTTTATGGGGTTGCCATAAAAACCACTCATTAGTGTTGATTTTCATTAATGTTGGTGCACCAAAAGCTTAATCAATCTTCTGTGAGCAGCGACCCCCACTCCCAAGGGAGCACAAAGCTGTTGAACAAATTAGCCTTACAGATTGGAGGCAGAGCTTGCAGATGCGACAGCCTGGCTACCAAAGCACGGGGATTCCTGCAAAATGCAGAGAAAAATGACACTCAGAGGCTTTTTTCCTTTTGCAATTTACACCTTGACTAAGTCATGCTGGCAAGGCAGCTCAGCCCTTCCTTGTCTCACCATCCCTGGTACGAGCTTTGCTGTCTGGGGAGCTGGAACAAGGAGGAAAGTTGTTCATGGAGTAGGGTGAAATGTGGTTGTTCTCAGTTTGCCACCAAGTTCTGTGGTGGTCGTGAAGTCCCTCATCTCTTGCTGCAAGGACAAGTGGCGATGAATTGAGAGCTTTGCCACCTCCTGGGGTGTTGTGAGGACACGAGCACATCTCTTGAAGAGGGGTGGGTTTGGCAGCGAGAGGTTGTTAAAAACAGCCGGCATCGAAGTGTGCCCTTCATCTCTGCAGGACCAAAGTGGTGCAGCACCCTTGCTGGGAGAGGAGTGTCAATATTCCAGTGCTTCCCAGAAATAGCAGGGAACATCCTCAGGCTGTAGCCAGGGCGGGGGTGAGATGCTCTGCAGCATCCCTGCTGGCAGAAGGTGCTGGGAGCTGAGGGGATGCTCCCTCCCACTCCCAACAACTTTGTCACACCCAACTGCTGCTGTGCAGAGGGGCTACAGCCCACTCCTCACTCTCCTGGTGCTTTGAGCCCCACCGACTCATTCCACCCCGGCCATCAGCTCGGTAATGACTTCCCTCTCCCTCCCGGGCTGGACGTGAATGGCTGGGCTGGAGGTGAAAGGCCCCCGTTCCCATTACCGATCCAATTTCCTGGACTTTTACCGGCTAGATAGGAATTGCCAGAGCGGAACAGCCTGATGGGCCATCGAGCCCGGTGTCTCCTCTCTGACAGCAGCTTGTGTTTGGCGTGTAATTAAAAGCCTTTGTACTATTTGACTTGTAATTTAATATCATGCTGCCACATCCATATCTCATTCAGGAAAGAATAAGCCCTGACATTTGCAAAGACAGAGACGAGCCCTCACCCACGCTGAGCATCGCTCGGGGTGCTCGGCCAGGGACTCTGTGCCCTGAGCATGTCTTTCCTGGAAGGTTCAGCACAGCAGTAGGGATGCTTCCCTCCAGCGAGGGGGAAAACTCTGGGAAGAGCAGCGTTTGCAGGGAGCAGCTTTGTGGCTGCCGGCAGGGGAGTTGTGCTGTGATTTATTGGGCTCTGCTGCAAACACCGAGATTAAGGAAAGTGCCTTAAATGGTCCCTAAAAGCCGGGTTTGGGAGCAGAGATGAGGCCGTGTGATTACACCCGGCCTGCCTCAGCCTGGCCTTCCCCAGCCCCACCGCTGCCGGGCTTGGAGCTGGAGCAGACAAGGAGAGGGCACAGCCCCATCCATCAGCGCTGCCACGGGGGCAGGAGAGCAGCAAGGAGAGCTCAGAGGGTTTGCTGGCAGTCGTGTGCCTGTTCCTGTTCCCAGGGAGGGGCTGGGCTGTTCTGCTCTTCCTTCACTGGCTGCTTTCTGTCCATGCTGATCCCTGTAGATCCCTGTAATTTGCCCGTTGTTCTGCTGATGGGTTGGTGGCCGCCTCCAGAGAGAGTCTGTCCCTCACAGGAGTCGCACATCTGGAACCAACTTGAGTCCAGGTGGTTTGATCAATGAACAGAGGGAGTTCAGCCCTGCTGAGAAGGACTTGAGGGTGCTGGCTGAGGCCTGGGGATGTGCACTGGCAGCCCAGAAAACCAAGGGTGTCCTGGTCTGATCCCACAGCGTGGGCTGCAAGGAAAGGGGGGATCCTGCCCCACTCAGGTGAGACCCCACCTGCAGAGCTGCTTCCAGCTCAGGGGTCCCAGCACAGGAAGAACCTGGAGCTGCTGGAACAAGTCCACAGGAGGCCACGGAGATGCTCTGAGGGCTGGAGCCAGGCTGGGAGAGCTGGGGGTGTTCCCCTGGAGAAGAGAAGGCTCTGGGGAGACCTCAGAGCCCCCTCCAGGGCCTAAAGGGGCTCCAGGAGAGCTGGAGAGGGAATGGGACAAGGGATGGAGGGACAGGACACAGGGAATGGCTTCCCACTGCCAGAGGGCAGGAATGGATGGCATTTTGGGGTTCCCTGTGAGGGTGGGGAGGCCCTGGCACAGGGTGCCCAGAGAAGCTGTGGCTGCCCCTGGATCCCTGGAAGTGTCCAAGGCCAGGCTGGAGCAGGCTTGGAGCACCCTGGTGAAGGGGAAGGAACAGGGACTTGGAACAAGATGATCTTTAAGGTCCCTTCCCAACCCAAACCATTCTGGGATTCTAAGACGAGACAAGCTGGGCTCAGGGGGCTCAATGCGAAGCCTTGCAGGTTTGAATCGCTCTGCTGGTGATGGGAAGCAGAACAAAGTTTTGAACCCTGCGTTAATTGGGAAGGAGGAGGTGCTGAACACCTTCTGCTGGCTGTTCTGTAAGGAGCACTCTCACCTCAGCGGGGTTGCTCCGTGAGGGTTTGCATTGGCACCAGGGCTCGCCAAGCCCCTCTCCATGGGCGGGCTCTACTTAAGACTGATTAATTTACCCACCTGAGTGCTGCTCCTTCTAATTGACTGAACCTACAACAAAACAACCCCGGGCTGATCAATAGAGAAATAATTTGGCAAATTGTGGCCATAAATCATTCCTGATCGACGTGTTAATGAATAAACCAAACGAAATCAATTTTCTTTATTAAAACACATTTCTTTCATCCAGTATTACTTTAGGCAGGTGGTGTGAGGAGGGGGATGGGGTTGTTTGCCTGCCCACAAGCTGCTTGTGCTGAGATGTGACCAGGGAACTGCTGGGTCTGGTGTGTGATCCCAGACAGGCAGACGGAGTGAGGAGCATCCTCTGGGAGGTTGTACTTCCAGCAAGCCAAGTGTTGGGGTGTTAATTAGCCTAATTATTGCAATGTTTCTACCTGTGAAGAGCCAATAAAGGAGCCAGGTGGCTGTGTTGGTGTCCTGTCACTGCTGCTGTCACCCATCGCTCACACTCCTGGGGTGATCTTCCACCTCTGAGATTTTTGATCTTCCAGCTCTGATATTTTGGGTGGTTGTCCCACTGCTCCCTTTCCCTCTGGGAAATCTCCCTCCTTGCTCTGTGTGTTTTGTTGCTGCCGGAGCTGGAATTTGTGCCTTGCTCTGTCCTCGGGCCTTTTCCATGGCCAAACGGGTGGTTTTTCCTCCCAGTTCCAGGCACGAAGGGGCTCTGATCTGTATCTGGGCATCCAAGGTGCTCCCCTACTCTGAGCTAAAAAGCAATTTTCTATTCCCGCAACAAGAGGAGCAGGACCAGGGCTGCTTTGTGCCTTGATTTACAGCCTTCCTGGCCAGAAAAGCTGCTCCAGGTCGTTTGCCTCTTGCTGTGTGCGACAAGCACCTTGGAGAGCCATGTGGGTGCCTCAAGTGCCCGTTTTAGGGACCCCAATCCTTTTATTGACTTTCTGAATCATATAAATGAACAAATAACAGGGGGGATAAATAACCTGGGACTTTGCACGCGGCTGAGTGAAACGTGACGCAGCCACGCTCTCGGAGAAGGTCAAGTTTTTAAATCTAAACTGGAGTTAAGTAAAATATCGGCTAACTAACTGGATTCCAAAGCTCATAAAATGTTGATAGTGCTGAATGTCAGCTGGAATATATCTCCTCATCTTTTAGACAGAGAGCTGGTGCTTTCCTTGATCTTCCTTTCCTGGGGAAATGTTCCTCTGGAGCAGGAGGGAGCCTGTCAAGTGGCTTGTTTTGCTCTGTGTTGGCAGGGCAGAGCTGGAAAGGTCGCTGGGGTTAAGAGCAGCAGCGAAAGCTACGCTGGAAGCGCCGCCTCGAGTCGCCGTGCTTTGACTTCCTAAGCTGAGCAGTGGCTTGGGATGGTTGTGGAGGGTGCTTGGGACAGGAGCCCGGGGCTCAGACCCTGCCTGGGCATCTCCTGCCGGTGCCGAGTGTAAGGAGGAGGGTTTGGTGTGTTGTGTCTCCTCAGCTTGGACCTCGTGTCCTCCTGCAGCACCCTGGTAGTTCAGGTCTTGGGATTTGTCTGGCAGGGACTCACCCTGAGGACAGGCGTTGTTCCACATGAGATTTCCCGCTGGATCTGCCATAGCTTAATCCCAGAAAGGTTTGGGCTAGGAGGGACATTAAAGGCCATCTCATCCCACCCCCTGCCACGGGCAGGGGCACCTCCCACTATCCCAGGGTGCTCCAAGCCATGTCCAGCCTGGCCTTGGGCACTTCCAGGGATCCAGGGGCAGCCACAGCTTCTCTGGGCACCCTGTGCCAGGGCCTGCCCACCCTCACAGGGAAGAATTTCTTCCAGTCCATCTATCCCTGCCCTCTGGCAGTGGAAAGCCATTCCCTGTGTCCTGTCCCTCCATGCCTTGTCCAAACTCCATCTCCAGCTCTCTTGAAGCCCCTTCAAGTATGGGGAAGATGCTATAAAATAATTAATAAACTTGAGTGTTTAGGTGGAGGAAGAAACAGCTTGTACTGCCCCTTTTCCACCCTGGCATTGTCCCCCAGCTGCCAGGACAGGGCAGGAGGGCACCCAGGGCCCCCCCTGCTCACTTGGCTGCTGCAAACCCCAAACCACAGAGCCCTCAAAGCTTCGGGTTGGGGCCTGAACCGAGCTGCTCCTGCAGCACAGAAAATAACAGTGCTACCACAAAGGGGTGTTGGGAAGACAAGTCAGCTAATGTTCGTGCCACGCTTTGAAACGGGGAGGCTTTTGAAGTGGGGATTTGGTTCTTTGCTTTCCTTTCTCCTTTGTTCCCTTCAGTGCTCCGCGAGGAGTGCGGCTCAGTGCTGTGCTGGTATCAGGGTTTGATGGCCTCCTGCTCCCTGGGAGAATTGCGTTCCCTCTCGATGGCTTCACTTCAAGGCAGTGTGTTCAATTGGTATTCTCTGTATGGCATTTGCTCTCGTACATTGTGCATTTTTATTCAAATAGCGGTATTGATCGCGGAAAAAGTAATGGAGAAAATAAATGGAAACAAATAAACACAGAAGATTTGTACTGAACTTCTTCAATGTCTGGTCCTGAAAGTCAAGGAAGCGTTGGTGTCCTCTGCAGGGTGATGCAGCTGGTACCTCCTCTGGTAGCATGAAGGTGGAAGATGATTTTGGCAGTGGGAGGGGTTTAAATATGCAGATAGTTCTCCCCTGGGAGGAGAGGTCAAGCCCTGGCACAGGCTGCCCAGACAAGCTGTGGCTGCCCCCATCCCTGGAAGCATCCAAGTCCAGGTTGAACAGGGCTTGGAGCAACCTGGGATAGTGGAAGGTGGGATAGAAATGGTCTTTAAGGTCCTTTCCATCCCAAACCACCCAGGGGTTCTATTGCTGGGCTGGCACCTACTTGTAGGTACTGATCACAACCACCTCATGTGAAGGTAACTGGCACATATTCCTAGAAAATTGTGTATTGCAGCAGCTCAGCTCAGGGAGAGGCTGTGGAAGGCTGTGTTACTCCTTCCCTACAACTGACATTTCACTGCTGTTTCTTGCTCCTTTGAGAGTTTTGTGGTGGGGACAGAATCTCCTCTTTTATTAGAAATACTTCCAGGCCTTGTGATTGATATGAAGGTAAAAGTCATTGCCTAATGCTGTTGGAAGGAGTTTAATTTTCAACTTGCTCGTGGTTTTGATCTTTTTTTTTTTTTTAAACTAGCCAGACACAGGGAGGTGTTTAATGGTGAGTTGCTTACGCAGTGCTGTATCTTCACACCCAAAGGACTGGAACTCCTTTCTCATTCTGGACTCCAGCCCATTCCCCACTGTTGGGAACTGTCCTCTCCCAGATCAGATGTGGCCTTCAGGTGGTCCAAGTGGGAATTTCACCTTGAGTGGCTCCTGCAGGGATTTGGGAGTGACAGAGTGTGCTGTGGGAGCTGGCCGGTTCCAGCTGACAAGATAATGAACTACTAAATAAAGCATGGGAGAAAGGGAAATCCGTGATAAATCCACCTCTCATGTGCCGCAGAGGAGACGGATAAACTCCCTCTCCTCTCCTGACAGAGGGATTTGTCTCTCCTGTGGCTGTTGCAGGAGATGTGGTGAGGATGCTGCTCCATCCTTGCCCTCCTCTGCCACCGGTGGGCAGACAGACAGACAGACAGACACAGGGGTGGTGCATTGTGTCCTCCTGGAAGGCTGGGCACAGCTGGGGACATGTCCCCATGGCCCTTCGTGGGGCTGTGTCCCTAAATGCTGGTAAATGACCATTAACCAGTAAGGATTCATTTTGGGGCCATTGTCTCTCTCCTCTGGCATGGGAGGGTTTTTCCCCTCTCCCCTCACTGCACTCCAGCTCAACGCCACAAACTGCAGCTCCAGTCCCAATTCCCAAATCCAGACCCTTCTTCTCCTGCTTTTTACCGTGATGTAGCCTTAAATTCTCTCTGAAATCCGTGAAAGAGCCGTGCTGGATTGGAGGAGTGCTGGAGGGGCAGAGCCGGGGGCTTTGGGCTGCAGATTGCTGTGCTGGCAGTGCATTAAGGGAGAGGCAGGGAAGGAGTTGAGGTGTGTCAGAAAAGCACTTGGATGTGCGGGTCACAGGCTGGAATAACGGGGAGGGGACGGGTCAGTGCTGGGATGTGTCACCGGAGCGAGCAGTCCCAGCCAAGTGCCATTAGGGATGTTCTCCAAGGCGTGACGGAGCCGGGCTGGGGTCAGGCTGCCTCTCAGCCTTGCCCAGCAGCTCGGAAGAAGTTGGCTTCTTCTTTCCAGTGCACTCCCTCTCCCAACTCTTTTCTCCATGTTTGATTAATAAATCATGTAGTTTGCCCAAGACTCCCTCTGTCCCCACCCAAATACAAACATTCCCCGTCACCACCACCTCGCGACTGGCAAAGCTGCTCCCTCTGACAATCAATTACCCTCCGGAGATGAAATTATTGTTTAATGGCTTTTGGAACAGGCTCCTGCTCTGACATTCATCACAATCAATAATGCATCAGCGGGGACAAAAGAAATTACCTGCCTCCTGCTAAGTGAAAGAGTCCATTTGTATTCCACACGGCCCCTTCACGCCCACTGAGCCGGCAACCGCAGGTGGATCGTGCTGGCGGCACCGAGGGCAGCTGGCTCCGGCTGAACTCTGCAAAAGTTGGCTGCAACTTCATCATCAGGGCTGCTTTTAGCAGGGCAGGGTTAGGGGAGAGGATTCAGAGAGACAGGATTGGGGGTGGAGGTTGCCGTGGGATGGGGTGTGCAGGGGAAGGGGAGGTTTGGGACAGGGTTTCCTTAGGATGAGGTTAAGATTTAGGTTGTGCCTTGCTGCGAATACAGCCGGGATGGGAATCCTGGCTGCTGGAGGGCTTCAGGGGTGTGGAGTTCATGTGCTGAGGCTGGGAGGGAGCGGCTGGGATGGCTGGAAGGGTAGCTGGGGTCATGGTGGGGGCCCTGGGGATGAGGCCGGTATCCCTGGGCAGCGATGTTATCCCTTGCAGGGATCCCTGCTCTCCCTGGCTGTCCTTTGGTCCTTATCTCCAGCACAGCGGGAAGCTGCTTTGGTCTTCACCCAAAGCCCAGAGGGCAGATCCTCCTCTGAGGGTTGGCTCTGATCCCTGCAGCTCCTCTCCGGGCTGGGGAGTGACATCAGTCAGATGTCCCTGCAAAGGGATCGGCGCGATCGATGCATCCGCAGTGTGAGCAGCGTGTCCCTTAACGTCTCTGCAACACGGAGACTTCCCAGTTATTCCAGGGAGGAGCCGCCGGGTCGGGGATGTGAAGCTGCAGGGCTGCATCCCAGCAATCCCAAAGAAAGCAGTTGTTGCAGCAAGCTGGGTGTCCCCAGGGAATGCTTTGTGTTTTCTGCCTTTAAATAATCAGCTAAAAAGCCCAAATATTCACCAGGCAGAGGACGATCCTGGTGCTGCTTCCTTTAAGGTGACTTTTAAGGTATCAGTCCCCCAGAGGATGCCATGGCTGTGCCTGGGAGGATCTCAAGGTGATTAGGCAGCATTATTTTATTTTAGACATCCATCCCAATTAGTGCTGAACTGAGGAACCTCATCAGCTCAGCGCCCTGAGCACCTCTTGCCTTTGAGCCACTTGATCCCTATTGTTTTCCCACCTCGGCTGCTGCTTTGCCCTCAGTGTAATTGTGGGAGTCGGGGTCAAGGTGGTGGCGGATCAGCTGGGATCAAGTGTTCTCAGCAGGCAGGTCCTTGTTTCTGCAGGGCTCTGAGCAAGGTGAGTCCCTGCTGCAGAATCCTGGGAGGCAGGAAAAACCTCAAATTCCCTAATTTGTTCCTTTGTTGCTTGAAAAATACAGTTCTTCGATAGGGAACCTGTTTTCTCAAAGACTTTGGGAATTGGGCAGCCTCTGGGGCTTCCCAGGACATAATTGGCTCCCACTGGGACATGGTGTATGACCAAAAGCACTGAAGGTCTTGATTTGCCCGGTCTGGCTCATCGTGGGGCTCGTTGCTGCTGGTTTTATTGCACAAGTGCCTTTGGGATCAGAGGTACAATCCCCGAAGGGCCTCGTGTGCAGCACCCTGTGGTCCTGAGTGACTCCACACCCTGCGAGGGGAGGCTGGCACAGCAAACTGGGCTAGGGAGGAGTCTCTCTGTGCTTTGGGGGTGTTCACCTGGAGAAGAGAAGGCTCCAGGGAGACCTCAGAGCCCCTTCCAGTGCCTAAAAGGGCTTCAAGAGAGCTGGAGATGGAGTTTGGACAAAGCCTGGAGTGACAGGACATGGGGAATGGCTTCCCGCTGCCAGAGGGCAGGGATAGATGGGATATTGGGAAGAAATTCTTCCCTGTGAGGGTGGGGAGGCCCTGGCACAGGGTGCCCAGAGAAGTTGTGGCTGCCCCTGGATCCCTGGAAGTGTCCAAGGCTGGGTTGGACAGGGCTTGGAGCACCCTGGGATAGCGGAAAGTGACCCTGCCCATGGCAGGGGGTGGCACTGGATGATCTTTAATGTCCCTTCCAACACAAACCGTTCTGACCCTATCGTTTTCCTTGTCTTTTTTTGGGACCCCTAAGTGGCTCCTTGCTGAGGGTGTGTTGGGCAAAGGGATCCACCTCCCTGCTTGGCTCCGAGTGCACCCCTTTGAGCAGAACCCCATCGTTCTGGGGGCTGTGACATCCCCAGGCAGCAGCGGGAAGACAAGGAGCGAGCAAACCGTGAGGCCGCGGAGAGGAGGCGCTGGGAGACACGGACACCTTCCCGGGGGTGCCGAGCTCGGCTCTCATCCAACACGACGCTCCCCTCTGTTGGCAGGGGGTGCACGTGGCGGTGACATTCGTTACCGTGCCAGCCCCGGCCGGCTGCCAGCACACATCTGCGGCGATCGAGAAGACGCTGACTTCACGGGACGGTGGTGTCCAGAAGAAAGGCTTTATTGTGTAGTGAAAATTCCTTATGTACCATCACACAAACAGGAACTGGTTCTACACCACAGCGTGTCCCAATCACCCAACTTGGTTCCAAGGTATTGCCTTTTATGGTACCAGGTAAACAATGCCTTTTAAGGTAACAAATGATATTTCTCACTTCTGACAGGTCCAGTAGCTCACAGACCCACAATGCACTCCTGTGACAGCACACACTCTTTCCCATGGGAATTCTTCTTCTTCTACTGAAAAGTTTACTAAATACAAAATAAGTTTCGTGTTACTGAGAGTGGCTTTTGGAAACGGGCGGTCAGAGCTCTGCCCAATCGGTCCCGGGGGGGTGGACTGATCTCAACCAATCCGAATAGTCCTCCCACGTGTATATAAATCTGTTAATAATTAAATAAATTCACTTAGCATTCTCTCAAAATTGCTGTGTCCCTTCGCTCCGCTATGTGTTCAACAGCGACACACTCCTCTTCCACATCACCCATGACCTGGCTGTTTTTCATGGGTCCCAGGGCTTAATCCGGACCAAAGACAGAAGGTCCCTCTGGCTCTCAAGGCCTGCTGCCCCGCTACCTACATCCTGTAACTCCACACACATCGCGCGTCCTCCCGCGACACGCGGAGCACTGACAGACCCCGGTCCCCGCTCTGAGCCTCCGGAGCTGAGCGAGAATGGAATGCTGCTGAGGTGGAAGGCCGGGGATAACACGGGAATCAGGGTCATTGCCAGGTGCAGGGGTCCCCTCCGGCTGCCGCTCGCGGGATGGGGTGCGGCTGCACGGGGCGCGGAAATAAATTAATAATAAAAATTAAGGGAGGATAAGCGGGGTGAAACAGGAGTGATGATATTCATGTCTGTGAGTGCAGGAATGTGCTGCAGGAGTGTGACTGGAGGGGAGCAAGAAGAGGGGGACGAGGCAGTGTGATTGCTGAGGGTGGGAAATGCTTCCTGCAGTCCTGGAGGATGCCCTGCGTCGTGGATTGTCTCTGGAGCCAGGGTGGAAAACAGGTGCTTGTAAAGGGAGGAAAAGCCTGCAGAAGAGAAGGCTCCAGGGAGACCTCAGAGCCCCCTCCAGGGCCCAAAGGGGCTCCAGGAGAGCTGAGAGGGACTTTGGACAAGGGCCTGGAGGGACAGGACAGAGGGAATGGCTTCCCATTGCCAGAGGGCAGGGATAGATGGGATATTGGGAAGGGATTGTTCCCTGTGAGGGTGGGGAGGCCCTGGCACAGGGTGCCCAGAGAAGCTGTGGCTGCCCCTGGATCCCTGGGAGTGTCCAAGGCCGGATTGGATTGTCCTGTGGCCAGAGTGGAAAACAAGTGCTTGCAAAGGGAGGAAAAGCCTCTCTGCTCCCTCTCTATGCAGTAGGCAGGGAAACTCCTTTTCTTCCCACAGCTCAAATTTATGCCTGGCCAGGGAGAGGAAATCCCTGGGTTTCCCTGCACAGGGGTGATTATATGGATATCCAGGTATCAGCTGACCCTGCAGGCGAGTACCAGTGACTCCTCCTGCTCCTCACCTGCCTGGTGCTTCTCCCCCTGCTTATTCCCCCAACCTGGAACACCTACAGACTTGTCTATCCAGGTAGCCCATATTAAGAAGTCCCAAACTTCCCACAACTCTTTTGGAGTGCAGTTCTGATGAGGAGGAGCTGGGGGGGCTCAGCCTGAAGCAGAGGAGGCTCAGAGGGGATCTCCTCCCTCTCTACAACTCCCTGAAAGAGGCCGGAATCAGGCGGAGGTCAGGCTTTGCTCCCAGAGAAAAGTGACAGGATGAAAGAAAATGGCCTCAAGCTGCATCAGGGGAGGTTTAATTTGGATATTGGGAAAATTTCTTCATGGAAAGGGTTGTTAAACACTGGAAAAGCCTGCCCAGGGCAGCGGTGGAACCCCCACTCCTGGAAGGATTTAAAATCCATGTGGATGTGGCACCCGGGGACACACTTTGGTGGTGAGCTTGGCAGTGCTGGGGGAAGGGTTGGACCCGATTTTACAGACTTTTCCAGCTTTAATGATTCTGTGGTGCTCTCCGTGTGTAAAACAATGCACCTTTGTCCCGCCTGCCCCCAGGCTGATGCCCCTGCAGCTCCCCAGACTTTGCCCCAAGTCCCCATTGATCCCCGGGGTGATGAAGCTGTTGAATCAGCGCTGCCGTGTTTGTTGTGTCCAGCTGTCATTTTTCTCCCGAGATCTTAAAAGGATTTTTAACTGTCAGCTCTACCCCGCATCTTTGCTCCTAATAATCAATATTGATTTCCCTGTAACGCCGTCCATCTCGGTGCCATGCCTTATTTGCTGTAAGATTACAATCTCGATGAGCTTATAAAATAGAGCATGGGTTTTCCTCGTGTCTCTGCTCGGGTGCGTATGCAGAAAATGCCCTGGCAAGATGATTATCTGCTGGGAAAAAAAAATAAAATAAATAAAATAAAGAGTTATGCTCTGCAACTGCAAAAAGTATCCATTTTGCTCACTTGGCTGTGCATTAATAGGTGGAGAGGGGTCCCCTGCCCACTGGGAGCTGGTCAGGGATGTGAATCCTGGCTGCTGTCATTCCTGGATTTTTTGTACATTTTATCCTGTCCAGGGAAGATTTTGGCTGCTCGATTTCAAGCTGGGCTTTGTAAAAGCTTTTAAAACAGATTTTCCCTCCATGAGGGGACAGAGTTTCATAATGATCATCCCTGACATTCATTCTTGCTGCAACTTTGTGTCTCTAAGTGGTTGTTTTTTTTCCAATGGGAAGTGGTGTGGTGTTGTTAGAAACCATGAAACTGGTTTTACTGGTTGTGTTGAATCCCCCAGTGCCTTGGGGTTGGCCAAGAATCCAATTGTTCTGCTGAACAATGAACACAAGACATAAACTTTACCCTAAATATGTGGCTGCTATTTCCTGCATGGCATCACCTGCCTGAGCAATGAGTGATATTCCTACACGGGGTGTGTTTTTCCAGGAATCTTGTTTATTATAGTTTTAGGTCAGAGTATTGTAGGATTTGACTGGAGACAAGCTCCTGTTTCCTAAGCAGGACAAGATTTTCTGTAAGGAGCCTCAGCAGAGATAACATGAAAACAAAAGGTGATTGAATGTGACTGAAAATGGGCCTCAGAAATATAGGGTTTTACCAAAACTGCTGGAAGAAAAAGTCGATTTTCCCATTTTTGACAGAGGCCTGCCAGATAAGATGCTTCAAATCGGCTTATTGAATTATAAACCACCGACATTTTGAGGCAGAACGCTTTGCTTTGAAGTGAAATGCTGAGATTTTTCATTCTGACATCTCCCAATTGATGTTTTTGGTAACTTTCTGCACACCTGGTAAAAGTGAGATTGGGGGGGAAAAGTTCAAGGCATTAAAATACCGAATTGCTGAAGGGGTAAAAAAATACCTTTTTCTAGATAATTCTCATTAAAACCAATGTGTTCAGCTTCTGCTTCACCTATTCGTATTTATGACCCCAAACGCCCTTTACCTTGTTTTTTGGGGGGTTGTTTGTACTTAGTGTGGCAAAGATCCCTTTGTGTTTTGCATCTCTGACCCACTGGAGAGGGTTTCCTTGAATATGATGCTTTTTGTTCCATTCCACTCAAAACTTCAGGATTATTGAAATCAGCTCCCAAGGAGGGGAGATTTCATGAGCTGCTTCCTATATATATATTTTTTTTTTTTTTCAGCTGGTATAAACAAATATTGTCTCCTTCTGGGCTTGCTGAGAGAAGGATTTCTAGGAGAAAGCTTGATATATTTATTTTTTACTCCAGACAATGCAGTTTGGATAATAAAGTTGATGTTCTTGCTGGAAATAGCTGCTGCAGATGAGACAGGGACACCTTCCACTAGACCAGGTTGCTCCAAGCCCTTTCCAGCCTGGCTTTGTTCAGATTTTGTCCTCCTTGTCCCTGCTGTGGACTCTTGGCTGTGGGCTGGGGTTTCTGCATCAGGGATTCTTTTCCAGCATCCCAAAGAGGGGAGTGTGCATGGAGAGAAAGCTGGAGGGTTGTAAAATGCACCAAAATGTGCCTTATAAAATAAATGTAAAAGAATAAATAAAGCTAAGGAGGGAAGGAAAATGAAACATCAAAAGAAATGAAACGACAGCACAAGACCAAGTGAAGCTCTGCTTCTTAAGCACCTTTTGTGGCTCTCCCTGCACATCCCGCTTGGATTTCCTCTTGGTTTGGGGCTGGAGGAGGGGGCAGAAAGCTGTGGCTGAGCAAAGCTGAGCCAAGGATGCTTCATATGGTAATAACCCCTCCTGAGAGGCCCCACATGAAAGCCCTGCCCCTGGCACTGCTGATTAGACAGCCCTAATTGTCTCCCATGCCTGGAATCCTGGAGCAGGGAGGAACCCGGATCCTGTTTGCTGAGCTGGCCAAACTAGCCAAGCTCCTGAAATAAACCCCTGCTGGATGTGGGAGGGAAGATTCGGGTACCGGGAGCCACAGGTGCTTCCCACTGGAGTGGATGTGGGGCTGAGCACAGCCCCGGGCTGAAGGGAGGTGCTGAGGATCCTCCCAGCCCGGAGCCTGCAGGGGAAGGATTTATGCTTGGGTTAGTTTTGGGAAAAGCCTCAGCTTTAGCTGCATGTGCTCAATAAAGCTTTTAGTTCAATAGCTGTTAATGCTGAGCCTCGGTGTATTAACTCAGCCTTCCCTGGGATCGGGGCATAAACATACAGGAGCTCTTACTGCAGGGAAAATCCTGGATGTTTCCATCAATATGTGAGAAAAGTGGGAGATACCTTATCTTCCTCTGGATATTCTGTAGTGAAGCTGCCTCTTCGCTCCAACTTGCGTCTGGGACCTTTTTTGGTCCCCAAAAAATACCATCCCACAATGGTTTGGGTTGAAAGGGGCCTTAAAGTTCTTTTCCTTCCACTATCCCAGGCTGCTCCAAGCCCCATCCCAAGGGGGGGATACCCCAGGGCCTCCTCACTCCCAGAGCCTGTTTGCAGCACTCAGCTCCCCGTGACAAATATTTCAGCCAAGTGTTGCTCTCACGTCGCCTGCATTTGCAAAGGAGCAATTTATCAGAGTGATTTTTATTCTCATTAAGGCAAATTAAGCCCGCAAAGCTGGCAATGGATGGGGGAGAGAGGTGGGAAAAAAAAAAAAAAAAAAAAAAAAAAAAAGGAAAAAAATTGGTGTTCATGAAATATTTATTTAAAACAGCCATTGTAATAAATATTTGAAACCTGGTTATTAATGTTAAATCATATCAACGTCAAGTGTGTGTTTCACATGGTCTGTTCTGCTAATTGGGTGCAGGGGTTGGCAGACCCGTGGTGCCGTGGGGTCAGCTGGCACCGGGACCAGAGGAAAAGCCTAAAATGCAGGAGCTGATGGAAATGAGGGGAGGAAGAGCAAGTCCCAGGGCTTGCCATGGGCTCGTGCACTCGTGTTCCCCGCGGTCGTAACCCGGGTGCCTCCGCCTAAAAGCTGCTGATTATTTTCCAATATGGAATGAGCACCCTGGCTCGTCAGTGGGGCGAGATAATTATCCCGAGGAGGAGGAGAATGAGGGCTCGTGCTGCAAACCGCCCGTCTGCACACGCTGCAAAACAAGAAAATAAATCTTTAAACCGGGATAATAGCGCAGGCAGTAAAATCAATATTGATTATTAGGAGAGGGGGCAGCGGGCTGTAAAACTCCCTGTGAGGCACAGGGAAGGGTTTTGGGGAGAGCTCTGGGTAAGTGAGGACATGCGGGTGGGGGGGTGGGTGAAGGATTTTCCTGGGGGACGCAGGGCTTGGCTCATCCCTGGGAGCTTTGCAGGAATCTGGGAAGGATGAGAGTGAGGAGAAGGACGGGCTGTGTTTGAGCCAAGAGGCTCACAGAGGGTTTGGGATGTCCCCGCTTCTCCTGGGTTAACCCTTGGACGGAGGCAGGAATCAGGTGAGGAGGATTTTCATAGGGAAATCTCAAACGTTTGGCGGCTTTTCATGGTTTGTCTGGGAAAAATCAGTTTTAAAATGTATTAAAATCTCCATTATTAATGGCAGCTTTGGTTCAGCTGACCTTTTGTTTGGATCATTGCTTTTCCCTTTTCCAACGAATGGAAAGGAAAAAAGCTTGAAAGGGACGCAAAACACTTGGTAAAATCCCAAACCTGATTCCCCTCTCCTTGCAACGGATGTGAATGCGCTGCCTCAAAGGGGTGGGGCAGAACTGAGGGCAAAGCTATTCCCCCCTTACTGTAAGGTTTTTGGTGAGTGAACCCCCTCCGTGCCTCAGTTTCCCTGCCTTGGAGGTAGTTATTGAACTCGACATTATCCAGAGAGGGGTGGCAATTATTTCATGTGTAATTATTCAGAGTGTGGGAGCACGGAGCAGGCACAGCAGCCGGATGGGCACTCTGGAGCTGCAGGGATGAAGCTCCCGGCTCCACCTCAGCCGCGTCCTGCTCATCCCTCACCGGGCGGGGAGGGCGGATCCCAGTGATGGATCGGCTCAGCTCAGCCTCCCCCTGGCAGAGCTGGGACCCGTGGTGCCTCTGCTCCATCCAGCCCCTTTTCCAACGCACTTTTCGGGATGCCAGCCCTCCGAGCTGAGCAGCAGTGGCGTTTTATAGAAATATTCGAAGCAGGCAAATAAATAAATGGTAATTTAGGCGTGGACCCAACCCAGCCTCCCATAAAAGCTGGTGCAGACCAGATTTACAGCAGCGTGCTGAGATGCTTTTATGTGAAACAGAGCTGCAGAGGGGAAGCCATCTATCAGGCAAGGAGCCCGAGTGAATGAGATTTAAAAGGCAGCTTCCTTTTGTTCCCTAATAGTTTGAACAATTCGGTGTGAAAGTGGAGGAGGCGGGAAGGGGGAAATCAGGAGGTGTTAGGAATGACATTCATAATGGCAACACCGTGCACCTATTTTGGTAATAGGCTTTAAACTTCTAAGAAGGTGAATCCTCTTATTTCCAGCGTTTATTTTCTCCTTTGCTGTAAATTTATCAGTCGGGGTCGTGTCTGCTGCAAGCTGTGAGGAGCCTGACGGGAAACGAGAGGCCTGGGTCCCTGTTAGTGCAGGGAACCTGGAATTTCCCAGGTTTCAAACCTCCTGGGTTAATTTGAGTTGGCTTTTTCAACTTAGTCATCGCTGCCTGGTGACCACGGGCACTTCTGCTGCTCCTCAGCATCCCTGGAATCCCTGCTCCCTGGAATCCCTGTTCCACGGAATCCCTGCTTTCACGCTCTCTGGACTCCCTGATCTCCTGGTCCCTGAAATCTCCGCTCTCCTGCTTCCTGGGATCCCTGCTTTCCTTCTCCTCAGCATTCCTGCTTTCCTGCTCCCTGGAATCCCTGTTCCACGGAATCCCTGCTTTCACGCTCTCTGGACTCCCTGGAATCCCTGCTCCCTGGAATCCCTGCTCTCCTGCTCCCTGGGATCCCTGCTCTCCTTCTCCTCAGCATTCCTGTTCTCCTGCTCCCTGAAATTCCTGTTCTCCTGCTCCCTGGAGTCCCTGGAATCCCTGCTCCCTGGAATCCCTGCTCTCCTGCTCCCTGGAATTCCTGCTCCCTGGAGCCCCTAGAATCCCTAGAATCCCTCTTCTCCTGCTCCCTGGAATCCCTGCTCTCTCCTCTCCGTACCTGGCAGGTGAGACCCCTTGGCTGAGGGTGTCTGGTGCACCAAGGCAGGGCCAGGCATCGCCCCAGCCCCTGCATTTACCGGTAAATCTCCTTCTCCTGCCTTTTGGCTGGGAATTGAAGTTCCCTCATTTAAATACAAAATAATTCTCCCCAGGCTGTTTCACTGCCTCGTGTTTGTTCTGAGGTTGGGGCAATGCTGGTTGCCCCCTTCCTGAAGCCACCTTTTATTTCCCCTTTCCACACATGCAAAGGGCATTTCCAATGTCATTTGCAGTTCCTACAGGGTTTTTTCCTCCCAAGAAGTGCAGGCCAGCAATTCCAGCCTGCCAAAGGGAGAGGGGGAAAAAAATCCTCAGCTTTAATCTTTGTGCAGGGAGAGCAGGTGAGGGAACAAAGAAATGGGGAAGCAAGGAAAGAAAGGGGTGGACACCAAGGTGTGGAGGGAAGCGGAGAGATCAGAGGGAAGAGGCAGCTTTTGTGGGCAGGGATGTGAGGATGAGGACAAAGGGCTGAAGGCGGAGACTGATGGTGTGTGGGGAAGCAAAGCTTCAAGCAGGAGGCTCCTGGGATCTCTCATTTTGGGGGAGCTCTGTCCCACCCACACGGGCATCACCTCCCCTGGCTCCTTCCCAGCACTGGCAGGATCCAAACCCGTGGGCATCGCTGCCTCTGAGCTCTGCTGACTCCCAGACCGTTCTCAAACTGTCATTCCTAAACTCCCTGGGAGTTATTTATTTCACATTCCCTGGTAGAGCTGAGGAAAGGAGTGGGGAAATGGATTCCTGCTGGGAAAACTGGAAGTTGTAGCTCGTGAGCCTGTGTGTTTCTCCGCTGTGATGGGAGCATCTTGCTTTGTCACCAGCCCTCAGGGTGGTCCTGGAGAGCTGCTCCCTCTGGTCCCTCCTTCCATAGACCTGGTGGTCAAGGAAAAGCAAAATCTGCTTACACAGGAGCATCATTCCCGTGTGTCTCCACCCAGGGATAGGATGGGAAAACCAACATTTCTGCTGGATGTCACACATGTCCAAGGCATGGCTGAAAGGTGCTCGGTGTCAGGGATTTCACCTGTTCCAAGAGACTCTTTAAGGGGCAGGTGTACAAGATCTGCTGGGAAATAAATTTTCCCTACAATACAGAATCCAGGAGATGCAAATTGACACAAATCAGCTCCCTGAATGAGCCAAAAGCTTCTAAAAAAGACAAAATGCGTTGGCTTTATAGCTTAGATTTGAAATGACTCAGCAGTGCAGGTGCCTGGTTTTTCCCTGCTGGAGAACAGATCAAAAGAGAACGCGAAAAGGTGGTGGAAGTGCAGCTCTTTGGGCTGATCAGAGGCTGGTCCTGGCTGCCCTTTGGTTTTCCCTTTCTCCCCACTTAGACACGTGCCAGAAATGTAGCATTTTGGCAGGATTTGTCAGGTTTAGGTTACCTCTGCCCTGGGATTGAGGTCTCTGAGGGCAAAGCAGTTCCTCATTGGGCTCAGAGGAACAGGCTGGAGCAATGTCTGGAGGTGGCTGAACATTTACAGGATATGATTCCCACTATTATCATCACTATCCTGTATTGCATCGTCTAATAAAGACATCAATTTAAACCCCTTACAAGTGGCAATTACCTAATAAAATGCAGTAAGGATCTTCCAGCTTGGCAGTAAAATTAGCATTACTGGGTTCTAATTAATAGCCCAAGCCTGAATGGCTCTTCTATGTCGTGTGCAAGAGGAGTGGCTGCGTGACCGCGTGTGTGGACGGGACACGACTGGGAGAAGGAAGTCAGTGAGCCCCGAAAGGGCTCCGTGCCTGGGAGGCAGAAGGGAGGGTGTGGGGCCAGGCTGTGCTGGGGGAGCACTGGGACTGCTGTGCTCTCATGGAATTCCAGCATGGTTTGGGTTGGAGGGACCTTAAAGTTCATCCTGCTCCACCCCCTGCCACGGCAGGGACACTTCCACTGTCCCAGGGTGCTCCAAGTTCCGTCCAACCTGGCCTTGGGACCTTCCAGGGATGGGGCAGCCACAGCTTCTCTGGGCACCCTGTGCCAGGGCCTCCTCACCCTCACAGGGAGGAGTTTTTTCCAGGTATCTCATTCAAATCTACCCTTCTTCAACTTAAAGCCATTCCCCCTTGTCCTGTCCTGATGCCCCTTCCCCACGGACCGAGCAGCAGTGCTGTTAACACCACAGCTCCCTGGCATGAGAAATCCCTGTGGGATCCCCGTGAGAGCCCCAAAGCTCCTTGTACCCGAGTCAGGGGCTCGGGGCTCTTTGCACAACCCTCGCTGGACACTACCTGACTTTGCCATCACCGCTCCTCTGCGAGGAGGGGGTGATGTCCTCTTGTAGCACTTTTCCCCAGATTCGCTCAATGTCCCTGATGCCCGCAGGGTGCTGAGCTGTGTGAGGACGCTGTCCCTGGGGCAGCAGGTGAGATCTCCCTGCTCTGCAGCCGCACGCACGGACAGCGTCTGACCCGGGCTGCGACGGAGCCGACGTGTCAGAAACCCCCGAGCACGTTTGCCGCGGCAGAGTGACTTTACTCCTCGGTGGCAGAGCGACTTTATTCCTTGCAAATTTGTGATGGCACAGTGACTTTATTCCTCGGTGGCAGAGCGACTTTACTGCTCCTTCCTGGCTTTTATGGCATAACTGCAGGATTTTTGATGTGCTACAAGGAGCCCTAGAGCGAGGCTGGCTTGTGCTGTCATCCCCCATCCTCTCTGGCCTTTTCTCTTGCTCCCCTTCCCATTTTCCTCTGCTTGCTGGCAGGCTGCCTGGTGGAAGCAAATAGCAGGGATGCTGCGCCGATGGAGGGAAGGACCCCTGGTGTGCTTCCCAGGAGGGTGTCTCCATCAGCCAGAGAAATCTCAGTGCTCCGGCAAGATTGCTTTTCCGGGGAAAGGGGGGAGAGCCCAATCTGCCTGCAAATGTGCATGCTGGAGAAGGGAAAATCAAACTGCGGCGTTTAGCGAAGCCAATTTCCTCCAGGAACAGGGCGAGGGAAGCGGTGGCTCGGATTGGTGCTTCCCGAGCTAATTGTATTGACAAAATAATGAAAGTATTTGTATGCACTTGTTCTTGTTGTGTATAAACTGCAGCAAATAGAAATCCACAGGATTATTTTTTTTGCTGTTGCTGTTCTCAGGCAGCTCAGAGCTGGGAAATGATGGGAGTTCACTGCACTGGCAGGTCAGTCTGACTTCGTGTGCCACCCAGGGCCCAAGGAGGGAGGGATGGGGTTGAGTCCTGCCTGTGCCACAGGCACAGCTCACACACCAGCTGTTGTCTCCCGGGATGCTCCTTAATTTGAAGGGTGGTTTTTGACTAAGGAGCATGGGCTGGGGATGTGTTGGCTCCCAGGCAGTCCCAGTGTGGCCGGGAGCGAATTCCCGAGCCTGTGGGATCTGTGTGAGTATGGGGCTGGTTCCCAGCGGAAACTCCATCCCAAAACACACGGCTCCCCTCCAGCAGCTGTGCTCCTTCCCTCTGTCAGAAAACCTGGCCACTTCTGCTGAGCCCGTACTACAGGGGGAGTTTTGATGTGTTTTTTTTTTCTTCTTTTTGGCAAATCTGCTCCTTTAACCCATTTCTGGTCCAAATTGAAATCATAGGACCCCAGACTGGTTTGGGTTGGAGGGGACCTTAATGCTCGTGTCATTCCTCCCCACCTTCCACTAGACCAGCTCCAAGCCCCATCCAACCCTGGAACACTTCCAGGGATGCAGCAGCCACAGCTTCCCAGGAATCCCTTCCCTTCAGCTTCCCCTGCTTTATGGAGTGGTTCATCACATTCTCGTGTGTGAGTGAGATGATGGAGAGTGGTGCTGCTGCAGAGGAATTGTTTAACGTGCTTGCTGATCCCACACCTGGGATCAAGCTGCCAATATTCCGCAGGTTTGGAGCCTGGGGTTGATCCTGCAGCTATTTATGGTCTGTTTAGGGCTGTGCATCACTTGCTGTTTGTTACCAGAGCTGCAGGTGTGGCTCCATGGGGAAGGGCCTGGTGTCTTTGGCTCATTTAGGGTTGTGGAACCCAGACTGGAGACTCCTGGATGTGGGATGAGATGAGGGATCTACTCTGGGAAAGCCTTGGAGATGCTTGAGCGAGGGGGTCACTGCGAATGCCTCAGCTTTGTGGCTGAGGGGATGGAGAGGAGAGGAGGAGGAGGTAAATGACCTCTGCTGCTGCCTTTCAGCCACTTTTTGGTCTTTTTTTCTGAGTTCTCAGCTCCCTCATCTTCTGCCAGGTCTGCACAGGAGGGAGGCCTGCTGCTGAACAGCCCTTTTGGCAATTCCAGCCACCCAGCTTGTCCAGGCCAGCGCTGGCAGAAGAGGGACCGGCAACTTTGGAGACAGTGCAGAGAACCAGGAGCCCTTCATAAAGTGTCACTGATGTGGAAATACAGGATCAAATGAGTAGCAATTCGTGTGTCACCGCATGACAGAACAAAACCCTCTACCGAGGAATTAAAGCCATAAATATCCTACAGGGCCCCTTCCTGCTAACATGTTCCTGACATCTGGAGTGGCAGCCCACTGGAACCTATCTGCTGTCAAAGAGCTGTTGCAATTAAGTCGTGAATGCAGAGGGGAGAAGGGGGAAAACAATTTTTTAAATGACTTGGCAGGTGATGGAAAACCAAAATACCCTTTTCCATTAACGTGAGCAAATTTACCTTAAAAGGAATTGGGTTAGAGGCTCAGGAAGTTAATTGCCGGAGTCATTCAGTCAGTTTTTGGTCTCCTTGGGGCCGGTGCGGGAGCAATGGAGGGCCTGTGGTTGGGTTCCCACCTGGCTCTGTGCTGCTGCAATATTTAACTCTTTCTTGGCCTCCAGCATGGCCTGGTGGGCATGAGATGGTGTGAGGATCCAGCTGGGGCCAGCGATGGGAATGGTTTTGGAGAGGCAGTGATGGGATTTGTGGTGCCAGGCAGGAGCTGTTGGGAGTTTTGGTGTGGGGCAGCACCACAGCCTGGTGCTCCCATTGTGTGGATGATGGAGGGGCTTAGGAGATCGTGGAATTATTATTAAGGTTGGAAAAAACCACTAAGATCAAGTCCAGCCAGCGAGCTGCCGTGTTCACTGAACTGTGTCCCCAGATGCTGGAGATTGCTGGGTCTGGATGTTGTTAGCTGGGACGAGAAGGAAAAGGGTGTCAGGAAAAGGGTGTTGAGTTGTGCCCTCAGACGCTGGAGGACACATCCTGTGTTTTGGGCTTTCCAGGAGCTCGGTGGGTACACAGAGCCAAGACCCAGGGATCCCTCTCTGGCTCAGCATTACCCTGGCTCCAGTGGGAAGCTGAGGCTTGGAGATGGGAAGGGCCATGTGGAAGTCCTGAACTGCTGTTCTGACAATCAGGGAGGTTTTTCCTGTGCCAGCCTTAGCAGCCCCTTGCAGGTGACCTTCACACCCATCCCTGCCACGCCGCAGGCTTTGGGATGCCTCAGCCAGGTTGCAGCCACCCCTCAGAGCATCACTGCCACGCCCTGTGCCAGCCACCCACCCATCCCAACCACCAGCACACGCTGCAGGAGCAGGAGCCTCATTGGGATTCCGGGCGGCTGCTCGGTGCCACCCTGCTCGTCGCCTTTCGGTCTCTCCGCAGAGGTGGGACCGAGAGGCTGCAATTTGCATTTCTGGAGTTTGCAGGAGGTGTCACCAAGCAGATATACTGGCAAGCTGCGTCTCGCAGAGAATTCATTTTCGGGGGGTTTCGCTCCCTCCTTCCCAATCTGGCTGGCTTGATCTCGATTGAAACATCCTTTGCTTCATTCATTGCAAGACACCAAGCCCGGTGCAGGCTCTGTGTTGGGCTGGGTTTTCCTCCTCGTTGCCCCATGTTTGGCTCCTCTCCAAATTTTCCTCTCTGGCTATCTAAAAGTCAGGAAGCAGAATTGATCCCGAATGCCTCCAGATGACCATGGTGAGCTCAGAAATAAAGAATCGTGGTTGACAAGAGGCTGAGCATCTCAAATTGCATCAGTGACTTTTTTTTTATTTAAGATTTATTTATTTAAGATTTTATTTAAGGTATCTGAGTGGACCCAATTTTCAGAAGGGCCCTGGTTGAAGACTGATCCTTGTAAGAGACTATTTGAAAATTGCCCATCACTTTGGCTGCAGGTTTGCTAAATATTCAATGATTCCACCAGCAAATTTGTCTTGAGCAAACTGTTTTCTGTAATTTTTCCCTCCATAATTTACACAAATGAGGGAAAAAGACCTAAACTGAAATAACGTGTGGCCAACAATTGGAGCTCTGCTTGTGTTCACTCCTTTTTGCTTTAAAATGGTATCTTCTTCCCAGCCCCATGTGCTTCAGCACATCCTGTTTGGGTTTGTTGTACCAGAAATAAGGGCTGAGCATCACCTGGAGAGGAGAGGTGTTCTTGCTCTCCTCCCGGATTTGGGTCTTAAAACTAGGGGAGAAACCCATCCCTTCTCCTTGAAGTTCCTAGGAGACCTCCCTGCTCCATCCCTGCTGCCCTGCCTGAGGTTTGATGCTCTTTGAATTTGCTTTAAAAATGGGCAAATTGTGACCTCAAAGGAGTTTCTTCATGGTTTTGTAGGAGGAACGGGGCTGGAGCAGTTCCCACTGAGTCCTGCTGTAGATGCTCGTGGCGTGGAGGGGCTGAGCAAGGAGCAGGCATGGGGAGTTGTTCCAAGGGTGATGCCTGCACTACCCACCATCCAAACTCTCACCTGAGCGTGGGATCCATCCCTGAACTCCAAACACCCCCCACAACCAGGCAGGAATTTTCCCTCCTTCAAACCTCACCTTGCAGAGCCCGCGCTGGAGCAGCAGCCAGGTTGCCTGGGCTACACAGCCATCCTCTTGGATTATCCCTGCTAAATAATATTTAGTTTTTCACTCGGAGCGAATGGCCTCGGAGTCCATGGAGTAATTTCGGGCCAGCTTGCAGCGCCGGCGAGTTTAACTCTCCAATTTGGCCTGCAGCAGCGCCGGGCAAATTGCTCCCAGCAACTGCTTTATTCATCCCCAAATGTGGGTTTGTGCTGACCCAAGCGGTCGACTCAGCACATGTTTTCAGCCAGGAAAAAAAAGAAATTAAAAAAAAAAGAGGCAAATTGTTTCCAAATGGTGCATGTTTTCTATAAAGGCAGCTAACCAGGATGTTTTTGAAGGGGTGGTGGGAGAAAAAAGCCACCTGAAAGCGGGGTGTTTCAGCTGCTTCCACTGTTCTGCTCATGTTTGCTGCACTAGAAACACGGAGGGGTGTTTTAAACTGACCTGTTGTGCTGCTTGCTTGTCCTTTTGAGATTTATCAGGAGGCCAAACATCCTGGATGTCTTCCCTGCACGGGAAAATTGAGGGGAAGGATTTATAACAGCAACAATCTTATTTTGTGCTATCGGAGAACTCTTAAGACCAACTTTAGATCCAGACCTGGGTCTTGCAGCTCTCCAGGCATCACCTTGATGCTTTTTTTTTCCCATGTGAAGACCCACTGACTTTCAGGGAATGGCTTAACCCTTTCCTTCAGCTGCAAAGATTGAGGTTCATTCCCTCTCCAGCTGTTTCCCAGCTGTTTTCCAGACCAGAACCAGCCTCGACTGTCTCAAGGTCACCACAGGGGTGGCACTGAACACTTGGCTGCCCCAGGAGCCACCCTGGGGTGGGTGTTTTGCCACATACAGCTGGAGGACATCTCTGTCTTCTCCCCAAAGCCCTTCAGGCTCACACCAAACCAGCTGTTTGGGAGATGGGGAATGGCAGATCCTTATGGGAAAGGACCTGGAAACATGGAGCGCTGGGCCTGTGGTGTAGGGCAGCGTCTGGACGTGGTTTTGTGCTGACCCTGACTATTTTTAGGCAGCTCTGGAAGTCCTTTGCTCCTTCTTGCGAACCAAACCTGATGTTTCCTCCAAGAAGGGCTGCTCAGACCTGTGCCACACCCCAGGGCTGGCACTGGGGGCCCTTTCCATGCCAAAGGCTGTGATCCCTGCTCCTGGGCCTTTCTCCCTGTCCTGGGGCTTCAGCTTCACACACCGCTCCAGGAACTGATCTGTGGGGATCTGAGCTCTGGGGGATGCACCTCAGCACGGTCTGAGCAGCACTTGCACCTGCTCCTGAAGTTTTGTGGGTGTCCTACAGCAAACAGGCTCCCTGGAGAGAGGCAGCTGCGGAGATGAGGCGCTTGGAAACGGGCGAAACACGGCGACAACGGCTCTGATTAAAAAAGGAGAGCGTGCCTGATGGTTTTGTCTTATTTAATGCTGACATCCTGAGGTCAAACTGTTCCTCTCCAAGGAAAGCACAGCCCCATTAGTCAAACACAGCAATCTCCAGCTTTGTAGTTTTGTTGCATGATTTATAAGCCACGGAGGTAAAAAAGAAGTTTTTCTCTGAAAATACCGGGGAATATTTCTATCCTTGTTGCGTTCCCTTGCTCATTTTAACTTCACTTTTACAACATCAAAGCTGGAGTTGAGCTCTCCTGGCACCCGTTTGCAGGATTCAGTATCCTACCACGGCTGGCTGCTGGCAGAAATACATCCCACATCCCTCTGGAATTCTGTAAGTGAGCACCTCCTGCTCAAAAGAGGTGGTACAGGAGCAAGGAGTCCATCTTTGAGTGAGTGGCTTGAGCTTTGTCAGCGCTCAGAGAGTGGGGTGGCTGAAATCCAGGTGTCAGCCAGCACTGGGACAGAAGTTCATTTTCCAGTCCTGATTCCTGTTGGGAAATGTCAGATCATCCCTGCCTGTGACCTCAAAGTGGGTGTTTAAGGGACAAAAACACCTCTCTGCTGCTCTCACCTGGCATTTCTGCTCTGTGTGAACTCTTGATCAGGTCAAAAAGTAAAACTCCCTTTTAGGAAAGATTTTGAGATGATGGAGGGCTTTGTTTCATTCTGCATTTGCAACTCTAATGTGTTCTTCCCCTGCGCTCCCACCCACTCCTCACACTCAACCCCAGCCTCTCTACTCACATGGCTATCAGTGTCACTTCTCAAACATGTCTTTCCTTGGAAATCCAGCTTTTCATCAATTAAACATTTTTGACAGCTTTTCTGAAACAAATCTTAAAAAAAAAAAAAAAAAAAAAAATTAAAAAAAAAAAAAATCTTTGCCTTCCTGCAAAGTTTTGGTGGTTTTACCTTAAAAGACTCCAGTGAAGGTGATCCCACAGGATTTTGGGGCAGCTTTGGGCTGCTCCCATGGGCGCCGTGGGGCACAGCCTCGTGCCTGGAGCTTGTCACTGTTGCTGTTAAGAGAATTCAAGTGCGAGTTCCTGGCAGGAAAGGCTGGAGGGAGTTGGGATGGAGGTGCCTGTGCCGGGTGTTCCTTGCAGGACACTGCTGGGATGTCCCTGGTTCTTTGCAGGATGTTTGATTTCTACTTCTCTCCTCCCCTAGAAGCCCCCCAGTAACAACCCATCCTCCTCCCCCTGTAGCTGGAGCCCCTTTCCCCACCCCTCGCCCACCTCCCAGTCCCTTTGCATCACTGCTCTGGTTGTGGTCTGGCCTTTTCCCAGTCCAGCCCAGTTCAGCACTGGGCTCTCCTTGCAGTGATTTCCGAGCACAGACAGCAAGGAGCTGCATGGTTTAGAACGAGGAGCACATTGCTGGATCCAAACTCCCATGGCATGAACTGTGTGCAGGTGTGAGCCTTGCCCAGGGCTCTGGTGAGCTGGTTTTCTTGGAAAAACAGGAAAATATTGCTTCATCACCTTTATCCTCTTCTGCTGCCAGATTTCAGCCCTTCAGTGGGACACAAGACTTTGAGCTGAAATCACTTTAAGTGTCAGTGACCTTCTCCATGGGTCCCTCCTGTGTTTGGGGAGCAGGGGTTGAGAATCACATCCCAAACACAGCAAATGCCTTAAAACCCATAAATACAGCACTGACATCCCCTTGCTAAAAAGCAGAAAATCTATGAATAGACCTGCAAATGTAATAACTTCTGTGGCCAACTTTGCCCAGACCTCGCCCTTTTGCCTCAGAATAGGCCCCGTGTGTTTTATCTTCTCTAAATGCAGTGTGAAACAGTCTATTCCCTTTCCTGAAAATACTTGTCTTTGTCATCCATCCTTCTCCTCCCCTCTGAATCAGATTTAATTTTCTTGCCTAGTGGCACTTAGAAGCCCCTAATGAACAGAAGGTCCCATCCCTTAGTGCCAATCATACAAAATTGGTTTCGTGGGCATACAAATGCTTCAGTGCTAAGACTGAACTGGCAGGACATGATGGCTTTTCAATGACTTGCAGACTCCTTTAATTAAGGTGAACATGTTTAGCTGGGGAAAAAAAAAAAGCACTGTCCATGAAAGTATGCTAAGCATGTTGATTTAATTGGCAATTACTGAATTTAAAATAAGCATTCAAGTGTAGCCAAGCCCCCTGTAAGACAAAGTCCGGGCCCAAAGTCCTCCGAGGCAAAGCACCAAGAAAATGAGGCAGAGAAAGATTAAATGCCTTGTCCAAGGTCATGTGGGAAGATGTGCTGGAGTTGGGAACTGAGCTGGGTTTTCCTGAGGCTGTCCTTCCTCCGCAGCACCCCTCGCATCCAGGGACAAGGGGGGATGGCCTCCAGTGGAAGGAAGGCAGGGATAAATGGGATATTGGGAAGGAATTCTTCCATGTGAGGGCAGTGAGGCCCTGGCACAGGAGAAGCTGTGGCTGCCCCATCCCTGGAAGTGTCCAAGGCCAGGTTGGACGGGGCTTGGAGCACCCTGGGATAGTGGGAGGTGTCCCTGCCCACGGCAGGGGTGGAATGGGATGAGCTGTAAGGTCCCTTCCAACACAAACTCTTCTGGGATTCGAGGATTCTCCCCTTCAAGCTGTGCTGCTCTGTCAGCATCGTGGTGCTCAGAAAGGCTTTTTGAACATAATCTCCTGTGCCTTGGTTCCAATGTCTTGCTGTCCTTCCCTTCCCCCTTTGCAGCGGCACTGGGAGTGTCGTCGAGCAGCTGCTGCGGGGCTCGCGCTCCACCTGGACCTGCCCTTTGTGCACCAGCCCCAGACACCCTCCTGCCATCCTTGCCCCCAAGTCCATCAGAGTTTGGGATCTGGGGCCATGTCTGCAGTGGGCACAAGGCAGCACATCAAATCCTGGCCCCTTCACCTCACAGGAGCTCTTTGCTCAGCAGCAGCGGCCGCGGAATTCTAATTACGCTCATTAGGGGTGCTCACGCTCCCCTCGATTTCCGAGCGTCCTTCTGCATTAAAAATCCCTCACAAAGCAGGTGGGGAGAGCTACTGGTCCTTTTCATTCCCTCTAACATAATCATCTCCCGGGCAGGGATGTGATGCTGTGGCACTGGGCATGTTTGGAGGGACATGTGGAGCCAAGCCGGGACCGTGAGCACCAGCCAAGGCCTGGCAGAGCCTGTTGGCACAGGCCAGACAGAAGCACTTGTGGTTTTTATTCAAATATGGATTTTAATTTTGGGGTTTTTTTGCTATAAATCAGATTAATTTGTGAATTTTCTTGAGGTTTTGCCACACACTCCCCTTTGCGGAGGAAAGTTTCAGAACAAAGTTTTTTGGGAGCTCCAGTGGTGCTGAACCCTTTATTTCTGCAGAGGATCATTTAAATTCTGCCTTTTTAATGCTTCCCTAAGCTTTGCAAGGAGGGAAACTTCCTCCAGAAACAGGGAAACTTGACTTGCACGGTTTCTACAACTGCCCTAATGCTTGCTAAAGTAAATGTGAAGCCTTGCCTGTGTGCCAAGGTGTGGGACAGCCCCCACAGCTGCTCCTCTGTATCCATTGCGCTTCCGACTTTCCCTGCTGAGCTTCCATTGAGGAAACGTGGAGAAATCAATTAAATCCAGCACTGTTTAAATTTGTTTTCTTGTTCCTCCAAAGAGCAGTAAGTCATGGCATGGCTGGGGAAAGCTCTTTGCAGTTTGAAGCTTTGCATCCTGCATCTGGCTGGAGTGGGAATTGTGGATAGCAGCAGGAGGGTGCTGTGGAGATGGACCAGGGTTATGCAGGGACAGGGATGATGGAAAGGCTTCTAAAACACAGTTACTCCTGGAATTATCTACTTGGGACCTAAAGGAATGAGGGATTTGTGTGCAAAGTGCTGACTGCAGAGGTGATGATGTGAGGAGGGTGAAGGGACTTAGGGCAGCGGGACTTCCAGCCTGGCGAGGAGATGTGCCAGGGAAAGGGGCCAGAAATGCAGGGAACAGGGCCAGGGCAGGGGGTTGTAATTCCTTGGAGGATTGATTTGCCAGCTTCTAGCAAAGGCCAGCAGGACCCTGAAATGGAGACCAGCAATCAGGTGTCACTGCCCACTGTGGCTTTTGAGGGCAAACTGAGGGGCAGGGGAGGGGAGTGCCTGGCTTGGTTTGGGGTGGGCTGCTTGAAGGCCTTGCTGGTGTGTTGGGAATGTCGGGAATGTCCGTCAGATGGGAATGTCCATCAGATGAGGATGTCTTTGTGGCACGAGGCTCAGTGTAGGCAGCCTTTGGAGAGGAGGAGGCTGTCGCTGTCCCCCAAAGGGAGGAGCCGCCGTAGGGTGCTGGGTGAGATGGTTTGAGGTGGAGTAGCCAGGGATGGGACCCTCAAATTAATAAATCAGATCCTGCTTGGTGAGATCCTGGGCATCAGTGAGGGAGGGGATGCTGCTCCTGCCTGCAAGGGCTCCTCTCTCCCCAAGACCCTTAACCACAGCACCTCCAGCAAGCCAGGAGTTAAATCAACACAGGCATTTCTACTCCAGGCACATCGTTACTGCAAGATGCCAGCTACAAGTGCAACATATTTTTCTATGTGTGCCACTTGTGTTTTCCACCATGACTGTGCACATGGGGAAGGTGTCCCGGCCTCGGCGCGGAGCTGCCGGCGAGGGAAGCACGGGAGCAGTCGGTTGACGGGGGCAGGAGGCTGATGGCAGGAGTCTCTTCTTTTTACAGAAAGTGAAAAATCAATCCTTGACCTTTAAAGGAGTTTATGAATTCCTGGCTTAGGGATCGATGTGCATTGATTTTTGTGTGTCTGCGTGGGCTCGCCGTGTACACGATCAGGTGATGGAAGCTGAGTTTTGCTGAGTCTGGAGCAGGCAGAAGCAGGTGTTGTCTCTGTTGAGCTGCCACGAGTGAAAACATTATTTTTCCTCCTTTTTCCCTACCTGTTCTGCGTGGCAGCTGGAGGTCGAGGTCACTCAGAGATACTATGTTTGGTATTTCAGTGGCAGCACCTCCCTCCCTCCTGCCCTGCTGCTCCCCATCACCCTGGGAAGCATCCCTGTGTCTCCCGGCCCTTCCCAGGGATGTTGCCTCCTGTCTCTCCTCATTTGAATGTTCTGGAACATCTCTGTGTCTCCCATCCCTGCTCAGAGGTGTCACAGCCTGTCCCATGCCTTTTAAAGCTTCTGCAAGAGGGGGAAGCTCCAGGCTGGTTTGGGGGGCAGCATCACTGTCCATCCCCCCAGATCACTCAGGATGAGGCTGCAGCTGCTGGTTCAAGGGGTGATTTCTGGCAGAGCTGGTCCTGTGGGTGCAGAGATTTCGTGGCAGTCGGGGTTGTCACCCCTGGGTGAAGCACCCCAGCCCAGACTGGCAGAGGAGGTGCTGGTGGGAACCCAAATTCCAAATGACTGGGCAGCAGCAAGCGAAGCTTTCCCATTTCCACCCCAATAAAACAGCAATTTCCTCAAGACTGCAGACTCAGCCAGCACAGAAGTTAGCTTAATGAATTAAAACTCAAGCGTGGCTTGACCTCGGAGGTGTGACGTTCCTCTTGTGAATGAGGATTTAAGGGAGGAGACGTGCTGGCAGCCCATTTCCCGACCTGCTCCCACGAGACGTGTGAGCAGAAGCAAAGCCCTCCTGTGCACATTTCTATATCTGTGTGGTGTGTCTTCGTGCCCGCCCACTGATCTCCCGAGATGAAGCCGTGCGAGCTGACAGCTGCCGAGGAGCCGAGAGGTGCTGGGGGTGGGATGGGAACAGAAGGCTCCAAAGCCTGTTCAGCTGCCACGGGCTGGGGAGGGGGGCAAAGAAACAGAAAGGCTGACGTGTTTCAACTTGCAAATGGTGGGGAAAGCGTGGCACGAAATAGCAGCTCCCGACAGCACAGGCCTGAGTGGAGCCTGCGGAGCAGTGTGGGGATAATTGCTGTTTTCTGCAGCAAACCCCCTGCTCCTGATGGGCCAAAAGCACCAGCTGACACTGCAGAATCCCGGAATGGGTCAGGGAAGGGACCACAGAGGCTCAGCTGGTGCCACCTCCCTGCTCCAACAGGGTCATCCCAGAGCACAGGGCACAGGAGTGTGTCCAGACAGTTCTGGAACATCCCAGTGAGGGAGACTCCACAGCCTCCCTGGGCAGTTTGTTCCTGTGCTCAGTCACTGCACAGGAAAGGGGTTCTTCCTCACGTCCAGGTGGAGCTTCCTGGGCTCAGTCCCTGCCTGTTCCTCTGGGGCCACTGCTGGGCCCTGGAGCAGAGCCTGGGCCCTGCCCGGAGTCCTCCCTGCACCCAGGGACACCCAGGGACACCCAGGGACACCCAGGGATATCCAGGGACACCCAGGGACACCCAGGGACAGACAGGGACACCCAGGGACACACAAAGACACCCAGGGACACCCAGGAACCCACAGGGACACACAAAGACACCCAGGCACACAGAGGGATGCCCAGGGACACCCAGGGACACACAGGGACACCCAGAAACCCACAGGGACACCTAGGGATGCCCAGGGACACACAGGGACACCCAGGGACAGACAGGGACAGCCAGGGACACACAGGGACACACAAAGACACCCAGGGACACCTAGGGATGCCCAGGGACACCCAGGGACACCCAGGGCTGAGCACCCCTCTCAGCTGGGGCTCCTCTCAAGGCTGAACAGCCCCAGCTCCCTCAGCCTTTCCTCATAAGGGAGATGCTCCAGGTCCCTCTTCTTCATCACCCTTTGCTGGCCCTGCTCCAGGAGCTCCAGGTCCCTCCTGCCCTGAGGATCCCAGAGCTGCATACAGGACTCCAGATGTGCCTCCCAGGGCTGGGCAGAGGGGCAGGATCACTCCAGATGTGCCTCCCAGGGCTGGACAGAGGGGCAGGATCACTCCAGATGTGCCTCCCAGAGCTGGGCAGAGGGCAGGATCCCCTCCCTGACCTGACAATGCTCCTCCTAATGCATCCCTGGATCCCTTTGGCCTCTTTGCCCCCGGGGCACAGGGCTGGCTCAGGGACAGCCCTCAGCCCTCCTTGTCTCCCAGGTCCTTCTCTGCAGAGCTGCTCTCCAGGTCACCCTCCCCAGGAGCAGGACCTGCATTTGTCCTTGCTGAACTCCTCGTGTAGTTCTTTCCTGCCCACCTCTCCAGCCTGTCAAGGTCCTTCTGAAGGGCTGCTCTGGCCACTCCTCCCAGCTTTGAACGACTCCATCTGCATCCCGTGAAGTAGATTGGAAATTAGGAAAAATGGTTTACTGAAAGGGTTGTCAAGTCCAGGGAAATGGTGGAATCACCATCCCTGGAGGTGTTAATTGTGTAGAGGTGGTGGTGGGGAACATGGGTTAGTGGTGGCCTTGGCAGGGCTGGGTTAATGGTTGGACTCTGAGAGCTCTATTCCAACCTTTATGATTCTAAGTGTGGGAAAAGAAGATTATGAGGCTTGTCTTGGAATGGGGAAACTGAGGCACAGAGAAAGAATGAACCCGTAGATTCTGCAGCAGAAGCAAATTCAGGCACATCTTAAGGTATTTTTTTCCCAGAAGATCCATCTTTTCTCCTTGCATCATCTTCTTTGGCGTTTTCCAAATCTTTGATCTATAATGAAATCCGGTAGGAAATGTGCTCCCGTTTGCTTTAGGAATCAGGGGATGGGCGGTGGGTCCTGGTGACAGCAGGGGATTTATTCCCCACCCCAGGACCGTACTGGGGTCTCCACGGTTGGTGGTGCCTGGGCAGGGATTGGGGGTCCATGGGGTGGGAGCTGTGAGGGAAAGCAGCCCCCCTGGCCAGCAGGGATTCTGTCCCACTTTATTTAATCCAACAGTTTCTCCAGCCTCTCCTACTGTCTCTCCTAATGTATTCCTATTTGTTTGATCTCCTACAAACTTCCCCTCTCTGATCTTCTGATGAAATAATAAATCTGGGGCCCTTGAAGACACTTCACGGCAGGAGACTCTAAACGAAAACCCTTTTAAGCATTTAGAGGTTTTTTAATGTGACAATCCCCTCCTGCAAGGGTACAGTATATCCTGGATTGCTCCTGGCTGCTCCCTGGGCAACACAGGGCCGTAAAACTTCCGTCTGTGGGAGCATGAGGATGTGGAATATCCTCCTGCCGTGTGGCTAAAGAGCAGATGAGCGGCTGCAGAGGATATTTGTACCTCTGGAAAGGTGCACACCTGTATCCAGACTGTGCTGGGCATGAGGTGGATGTGCTGATTGCAACTGGGATGGGGAGGAAAGAGGAGTTAGAGGGGAGGTATTGCTCGTTTCCACTGCTTCAACTGCTTTAAAAGATTAAACAAAGTCACCACAAAGTGTGTAGGAATGTTTTTTGTGACACCTGGCTGGAGAATGGAAGGAATAGGGGTCATTATGGGCAGCTCTGCTTGTTATCAATAGTGATATCAACCTGATCTGTTTGCAATCCTTGCTGCTCCAATTATAAGGCAGGAATTAATTAAGACCAATAGCCTGGGCACTGCGGACAAGCTGGATCCATGTGCTGGGTTTTACTGGGAGCTCCTTAATGGCATAAAAGCTCTTGGAGTACCCACAGGTGAATAAAAAGAGATTTAGGTCCCAAACAGAGACAGCAGAAAATGCCGAGTGCTTGGTTAGACATTGGTTCTCCAGAGAAGCTGTGGCTGCCCCTGGATCCCTGGAAGTGTCCAAGGCCAGGCTGGACAGGGCTTGGAGCATCCTGGGATAGTGGAAGGTGTCCCTGCCCATGGCAGGGGGTGAAACAAGATGGGCTTTAAGGTCTCTTTGAACCAAACCCCTTCCGGGATTCTGTGGTTCCGTGTCCTGCCCACAGTGTGATGGAGAGCCGCGCTGCCCTGGGCTGAAATGGAATTTAAATGGTGCAGTTCCAGACAGGGCTGGAGCTTGGATCCTCAAAGCTGCCGAGCGCTGACCCCGGCCCTCGGGCACGGATCCTCTGCAAAGCCTTTCCTGAGCCCTCTGTGCTGAGCTGGCAGCAGCTTGGGAGGTCCTGACCATTTTCCTGCACAACCTGAGCAGTTTCGCAGGGGGAGATGCTGCACTGGGTCCGGCAGGGCCAGGCACTGCTGCAAAACGCGCTGGAATCGGGGAGCTGTGGCAAACACACACAGTGCCATCCCGTGGCTTTGCTGCCGGGCTCGGTGTCCCCGCGCAGCCCCGCAGAGCCGGCCCCGGGATGTGTCGGCGGTCCCTGATCTCTTCAGGCCGTGTAACGATGTTGGGTCTGTTCAGTGCTTGTGGCTGCTGCTGCTGTTCTTCATTGCATCGGGTGCCTCAGCCCGCGGCGCCTGATCGCATCAGCGTCCCGCAGCTCCCTGCCTGGGTTTGCTGCTGTTGAGGATTCGTGGAGGAGGAGGGCAGGTTTGGGGGATCTGGCAGCTAAAGAGCTTCTAGCGCTGGGGAATAAAGTGTCTCTGCTCCAGGCCGCGTGCTTCTGCAGGGCAGAGGAGGGAGTTTAGGGAGTGTGGAGTGGGAAACGTGGAATCGTTTGGGTTGGAAAAACTTCCAGCACCATTGAGCCCAACTGCTAAGCCAGCACTGCCTAAACCATGTCCCCAGGTGCCACATCCACGTTTTAGATGCCTCCAGGGATGGTGAGTCCACCACTGCCCTGGGCAGCCTGTGCCAGGGCTGGGTAATGCTTTCCATGAAGAAATTTTCCCCAGTATCCAACCTAAACCTCCTCTGGCACAACTCGAGAGGCTGTTTCCTCTCATCCCGTCCCTTGTTCCCTTGGAGCAGAGCCCATCTCCTACCTGGCTGCCCCCTCCTGTCAGGGACTTGTGGAGAGGGAGAATCCTGAGCCTCCTTTGCTCCGGGCTGAGCCCCCCAGTTCCCTCAGCCACTCCTGGGGCTCCAGATCCTTCCCAGCTCCATTCCCTTCCCTGGACCTGCCCCAGTATCCAGCCTGTCCAGATCCCTCTGTGGACCCCCTCACTCCCTTTCACTGCAGGATGGCACAGCTCAAACGTGCATAAAAATTTTAAAATCCTTCATTTCTAGTGAAGGGGGAGGTTCCTTTCCCTCCTCCTGCCTTGGGGTGGAGATGACAATTCCCTTTCCCGTGCTAATGGAAGTCTCTAAGTGCTTTCCAAATGCATGCATGGCTGCAGCAGTGCCAAGCTGTCATTTTCCCCATCCCAGTGGCATTGGGAAACTTCGGTCAAGAGCAGGAGGAATCCTTTGTGCCGGGTTCTGCACACGGCTGGCACAGCTCTGCACAGAGAGCAGGGGAGGCAGCAGAGAAAGTGCTGCACCCAAGGTCACGGAAGGAGAGAGCAGCCCAGGTATTTTATTTCCAGGACCAGCAACCTTTCCTGTGCTTCTTTTTATCATTCCAGTTCTTTTTTTTCCCTTTTCCAACACTGGCACTTGCCTGTTTAGATCCCATCCATCGCGAATATTCGGGCAGTCAAACACCCAGACTGGCTAAACATCCTTAAGTGATTTTAAAACGAGGGGAAAAACACGAGCTAGGAAGAAAATAATGAAGTTTGTGGCTCTGAATCCTAAGCAGTCGCTCTGGTCGGGGCTCTGTGGTGCGCAGGGATGAACTCATCCCGTGCCAGCCAATTGGTGGTTCCCTCAAGCCAAGCTGCTTTATAATTAAGTGATAATTGTTTTTGCTGGGGAGCACACAAGAAAGATAAACAGCTTGAGGAATCAATAAGCATCAAGGTCATAGGCTGAGTTATTTACTGAATCATCTGCAATTTATCTCCCAACTTTTCTGTACAAAAGAAAACAGTGGCTCCTGTTTCACAGAGGGTTTGGAAGTGCCGGGTGAGCATCGTTACTTGAAAACAAAACAAAACACCGCAGATTTGGTGCTTTCATCTGAAAAACCTTCAGGATTAAGCAAGGAAGGTTTGGGGGCAGACTGCCAAGGAGCAATGCAGTCATCCAGGCACACGCATCCCCAGACCCACACACACACTTGCTCTCTTACATTGCTTTAACCAAATCGATGCAAAGCCCTGCCTGGACACTTACTCCTCATTAGCTTGAATTTATCCCTAATTGACGTGGACCAAGCTGCCCTGAACTCGGTGTGCTCTGAGTGTGAGCAGCCCCTCACATCCACGGATTTGCACTGCTTTGAAGCTGAACTGGTGCTCGGCAGGGGCTGATGTGCAGCGCTGGGCGGTCAATGAGTGTGGCACAGGGGTGGAAGGAGCAGGGACACCCTCAGGGAGAGAAAGCAATAGGTCTTTTTCTGGCTGGTGGCAGCTGGAAGTGGCCTCTCCATGCTGTGGTGCTCCCAGCTTCACTCTTGGTTTGGTCCAGTTGCAAAGAACAACAGGGAATGGCTTCAAACTGACAGGGGTAGGTTTAGATTGGATATTAGGAAAAAATTGTTCCCTGTGAGGGTGGTGAGGCCCTGGCACAGGCTGTCCAGAGAAGCTGTGGCTGCTCCATCCCTGGCAGTGTTTAATGCCAGCTCTTAACCTGGTCTAGTGCAAGGTGTCCCTGCCCACGACAAGGGGGTTGGACTGAGATGAGCTTTAAGTCCCTTCCAACCCAAACCATTCTGTGATTCTACCCTCAGCTGGGACTGCTCCTGCACTGTAGCTGATTTACTGATGCCTGTGGTTTCAGGTTTGTTATCCCTTCCCTTGTGGTGTCTCAGCCTTTGCTATAGACCCTTCTCTAAGTTCTTCAACCCCTACAATGCTGATTATGGAACGCTCTTCACTGCGAGACCTCAGTTCTGGTTGGTATCCCTATTTTACTTAGAAGAAAGCAGAGAGGATGCAGTGGGGGGTTAAAAATCCTCACGGTTTTCTACAGAACCAGTACCAGAGTGATGACCCCAGGTCCCAGCCTGGTACATTACCCACTGGACAGCACTGACCCCTTGCACCAAAGAGGAAGTTTAATTTACACAGCCTCAAGTGAGTGCAGGAAAGGCTTTTCCCTGGATAGAGACATTCCAGTATCCTCATTACCTTACATGAAATCCAAATAAGCTCTGAGCTGCAGAACTGATAAATGAATTAATAGCACAGATACAGAATTGTGCAGTCATGGAATGATTTGGGTTGGAAGTGACCTTAAAGCCAATCTTGTTCCGCTCCCTTGCCATGGGCAGGGACACTCTGCACTAGACCAGGTTAAAACCTGGCATTAAACACTTCCAGGGATGGGGCAGCCACAGCTTCTCTGGGCATATATGACCCACGTTTCCAGCACTTGGGTGCCTGCAGTGCTCTGTCTGAGTGGGAGAACATTTCAGTGTAAAATCTTTCCCTTTTTCCAAGGGTTTGGAGGAAGGTGTCGCGTGCTGCTTCGCCCACGGCAGCCCCGCGCTGCCGGCTGGCCCCGAAATGGATTAATGAGATCAAAATCCATCTGGCAGCTCACTTGCTGTTGTGGGAAGGGTTTGCCAGCAGCGGGGCTGCGAGCAGCTCTCCTGCCGTGGTGATCTCCTCATGCCGAGTTCCTCCTCCCTGGATTGACTGGGTTTGGTTTAGATTGGGTGAGCTCATGGATGGCAGGGAGCAGGGAACGTGCAGGGGTTCCTGGCTCTCATCCTGCCAGGGGATTCTGGAAAAGCTTGAGCTTGGCCTGCTGCTCTCTGATCACTGAGCCTCACTCAGCTGCAGGACCCCGCTCTGAGGCTTCTCCTTTCTGTGGGCTTCCTGCAATGCCCGTGGAGATGGTGCTGGACCTTCCAAACCCTCCAGGTTTTAGCATCCCTAATCTCTTGCTGGCTTTCCGTGCTCCTTCCCCTTCTCCATGAGAGCATTCCTCCCATTTTTCACTCCTGCTTTGTGGTGCCCTGTTGATCTCCATCGCTTTGCTCCCATCTCCAGTGTTTATTGTTCTCCTTTATGTGGCTGCCAAAGCATCCTCTTATTTCTTTGTCCTGGTTCTCTGTGAGCCAAACCATCCGAGCAGATCCTTGGCACCTGCCGTGCTCCTTTCCCTGTGGCAGTGGAGCTGAATTTGAACAGGCTGGAGAGGGCTGGCTCAGCGAGCCACCAGATCCTGGGGCTTGCAGGCGGAAGTGCCAGGAGCCGGTGGGATAGCAGGGATTTCACAGCCTGTGGCTGTCACTCCCCACTGCCCCATCCTCTGCATCCAGCCTGGACAGCGCAGCAGATCTCTGGGATCAGTTTTTGCATCTCTGCCAGCAGCACTTCAGACAGGATCCGTGGTTCCCCTCTGCTTAGGGGTGTGATATTTCAATTTCCCCATGTCTTCCTGGGGCATTTTGAGATGCTTTCCGTGGGATGGCATTCACAGGTTCAAGCAGCTGTTGGATTATTACGTGGTTATCTCAGAGGGGAAAAAGTAGGAGTGCTTGAACCAAAGGTCCCTTCCAGTCCCCTGTACAAGTCTCTTTTGTTCAGTTCTGTGCTCTAATGCAAACCATGAGAGTCATGCTGTGACCCCCTTCCCTGCACATCCGTGCCACCAGATGCTTTCCAAGTGCTGTTCCTGTTATCTCGGGTCCCTTTATCTAATGAATTTATCGTATCGAGGAAGCAATTCACACACCTCCTTCTCTCTGCAAAGGCTGGAGCGCATTAACTGCCACGCCACCGTCCGAAATTACAGCTCGGCATAGATCAGTCCTGGCTTTTGAAATCTATTTAAATGGATGGAGCGATCTCCAGCGAGAGGCTGGAGAGAAGAGATGCTGTGTTAATCTGTAATGAAACACGAACTAACCCTGAAGGAAAGACAAGAGCGGGTGAATGGGGCCCTTGTTGGAATGAGCATTTCCCGCGATGCTCTCATTCTCTTTCCATTTTTGCTGTATATCCTCCGCTCTCTCTCCCCTTTTCCCTTTGGAGATGCTCTCTATAATGATCCCGTCACTGGAGTTTTCACGAACAGAAATGAGTTCTTTTATTTCATTTGCTCACGACCTGAAGAAACTTTAAATGGAGCTGGTGGTAGTGAAAAGCAAGCTGTAAGCGTGGAGATGACAACCTTATATTATATTTATAAAGTCTGCCTTCAGATGAGTTGGAAAATACTTTCTGTACTTCGGGAAAGAAACTTTTGAAATTACTCTCCCACATTACCATTAATTTAATTTCTTAAAGTTGAAGTGTTTGCAAAGTCAAAAAAGTGCTTCCATTCGCTGTATCTCTGTGTCATAAACTTCGCTGCTTTATAACACAAATTAAATTGTTTTGAAGCTCAGGACTGAAATTTTCAAAAATGCCTAAAGCACTTTGATTAGAGCAGGTTGGAAAAAAAAATTCTAATGAATCAGGTTTCAAAATGAAAACACAGATTCACCAAAATCAAATCATTTTGTGGGGGCCATCACCATTTTCTCATTTAAAATTTCATCAAAGTGTTTTATTTCAATGAAGCCAAATCCCCTTGGTTCAGTTTTGCGTGTAGGTTATGCTGCAGTTTGTAGTAGGGAACGGTGTTATGAGATGAAAACAAAGCCTTTGATGAGGCTCTTGTGATATTGCTGAGGTCAACTCTTTGTTAAAAAAAAATTATTGGCGGTGGGAAACTTGCTTTTCCTGGTTAATGAAGAATAAAGGCAGGTTGGAATTTCCCAAGGACGAAGAGGTGGTGGTTGCTCCAGCAGAGGTTTGGTGCCTGTTTCTGTGGAGGTTCCTCCTGGCGCTGACCCCATCCAGCCAAGGCTTCCCATCTCCCCTGTCACAGGAGCTCAGCTGTCGCCGCAACTCATAAATCAAAACTTGTGCTGCTGGGGCGAGATTGCTTTGAAGATTAATTCCTTTGAAAGATTAGGGCTGAGGGCAAGAAGGGGACCTTTGTCACCCCTGGAAATGGCAGCAGTGCTGTGAAATGTCTCGGTCTGAAGGAAAAGTCAGGGCTGGGCACTTGGGGATGTGGCTGTGGTTGTGTTTGGGGAGGGCTCCCCTGGAGCTGTGTGGCCCCAGATGTCCAAAAAGAAGAGGTGGTGCTGTGTTCTGGGTCACCATAGGCCATTAATCTCTGTCTTCCTGATCTCCGTCTGCTCTTGAGGAACATGATTCCATTGGAAATTTGGGAATTACAAGCTGGAGGATGTGCTCCTCCAAATCCCATCCCCATGGCGGGAACCTGCTCTCCTCAACAGTCACAGACATCCCAGTGGTGCTTCTCCAAGTGTCCTTTGATTGAAACCCATCCATGTGGTTCCACCAGCTGTGCACCACAGTCTCTCCGAGTGCAACACCAATCTCTAATTCTCTTTAAACACAGAATATTCTCTCCTGGGGTATGGTCTGTGTGATGGGACTTCACCTGAGGTCAAATCCTCCTGTGTTTGTTGTAAAAAATTGAAGAAATTATCCAAGTCTTGGGGAGTTTCTTGTCCTAGTAGGTGACCAAAGCCTGGAGGGAGGACTGGAGAGTATTGCAGCCCTTCCCATGCCCTGTGAAACAGCATTGAGCCGGCTCAGGCAGAAGCCACAATCCCAATAAAAGACTTTTCTGGTTTCTTCAGAGCTTGACATTGCTCCCACTTGTTGCACACCCAGTTCTGGTACATTTCTCCTGCCCATGACATTGATGTTTGCTAATTTCCCCCATTTTTTGCGTGTTGCAGTGTTGGAAGAGTTGAAGTGAAAGCCCCATCCCTGAGATCCTTTCCTACTACAGCTTCTGGTGGATCTTGACACCCTTGTGCTACAAAATCCCGCGGGCACTGGGCTGGCCAGGAGGCTTTTCCATTCCCAGTGCTGGCAGGTGCAGCGTGAGGGTTGGAATTCGGGGCTTGGCCCAGCCATTTCTCCTGCCTGCTTGCCAATTAATCCCCTGCCGAGTAAATACATTCCCCACGCTTTATCGTCTTGCGAAGAGTCTTAAAAACAAACAGAAAAGCAAGAAAGAAACAAACCAAGGCACCCGCCAATAAATTCAATGCACCAAGGAAAACACAGAAAACACTAAGCAAACTCCGAGCAGCCCCTTCCTCTGAGTTAATTAATTGGAGCCCTGTTTGAGAACAAGCACCCTCTTAAATCCCCCATTGCTGAATGCAATTTTCTCCGTACAATCGCTCGGTGTCCCTGACGGACAGGAGCCCAATCACTTCTCGACAGAAGGCGAGTGCTGCCGCAGTGCCCGAGTGAAAATAATAGATTTTTAACACTGCTGCAAGGCTTGTAAATACCCAACAGGAACCAGTTCCAGTCTCTGTGACTGCCTTGTGGTCTCTCCGAGGGGCCCCGCTGACAGTAGATGGTGTTGGGCTTCAGCTGGTGTTTCCTGAAACAGGAGACCCGGTGGTGGTGATGTGGGTTGGAATAAGATGAGCTTTAAGATTACTTGCAAATCCAAACCATTCCACGATTCCATGAATCTATGAAGTTCTCTGACTTCTCCCACCAGTGCTTGCAATGGGTGTAGGAACCTGTAAATGGCTGGGCTGTGGATGGGGAAGATGATTTTTAGTGGAGGCAAAGACCTGGAAGAATGTGAGGCTGCTGGAGCAAGTCCAGAGGAGCCCTGGAGATGCTCTGAGTGCTGGAACCCCTCTGCTCTGGAGCCAGNGCCTGGAGTGACAGGACAAGGGGGAATGGCTTCCCACTGCCAGAGGACAGGGTTAGATGGGATATTGGGAAGGAATTCTTGGCTGTGAGGGTGGTGAGGCCCTGGCACAGGTTGCCCAGAGAAGCTGTGGCTGCCCCTGGATCCCTGGAAGTGTCCAAGGCCAGGCTGGATGAAGCTTGGAGCAGCCTGGGATAGTGGGAGGTGTCCCTGCCCACGGCAGGAAGGGTTGGAATGAGATGAGATTTAAGGTCCTTTCCCACGCAAACCATTCTGAGATTCTAAGATGGGTCAAGCTGGGCTCAGAGGACTGAATGTGAAGCCTTGCAGGTTTGAATCACTCTGCTGGTGATGGGAAGCAGAGCAAACTTTTGTAACCAAGTTTTATTGGGACTGAGGCAATGCTGAACACCTTTTGCTGCCTGTTTTGGTTGGGACTTGGAGCAACCTGGGGGCTGGAACTAGATTAATTTCCAGTTCCCTTCCAACCCAAACCAGCCTGAGTTTCTATGCCACTCCCCTTCCCATCCCTGGGGTGGGAGCACAACACCTTGGAGTGTGCAAACAAGGAGACAGACTGGACAGAACTCGTGCACATGCGAGCAAATGGATGGAGGATAACTCGGGATGCGTTTTGCTCCGCTCCGAGCGGCTTTTAGCTGTTAAATTGCCGACTGCGTCCTTGAGCATGAACCAGCCCTGAAAATTTTGGTGGCTGCCAGTGCTGGCCAGCTGGCTCAGGGCGCGGGGTCAGCGCTATTAAAGGCCTAATTCCCAGGCACCGCGCTAACGACTTAACTATGTTTATAATATCAGCGAGAACCCATGTCAAATCCATTGTTGCATGATGTGACCAAATCCATTACTGCACACATGGAAATCAATTACTGCACATTAGGGAACATTTAACACTTGAGCCTTTTCCGCCGCCTTGTTTGCGCGCCGTGGCCGGAGGAATCGTTATCTGCCACTCTGCAAATGGATTTGCTTCTTATTTTTCGTAGCCTCTGTAGGGGATGTGCACAGGTACGGGGTGAAAAGCATGCTTGGTTAATGGTGAGGGGCTGAAGCAGAGCTGGATGGTGCCAGGCTGGCGCTACTACCAACGGGTTTTATCCCAAATGTGTGGGAATAAATGTTTTCCTCCGCCGTATTCACACGAACTCCTCTAGCTGATGCTTCTGCCTCCTGGAGCCACCTCTCCCACGCAAGCAGCGCTCGTTGGCCCATGCTGCTGTATCCCTTCTCTGTTTTCTCTGTAGTTAACAAAAAAAAAAAACCCTCTGGCAAATAGAAAACTGCATGTTTACTCTGGAGTCACAGAGGATCAGGCCAGGAAAGGTGTGTTGGGATGTGCTGCAGTGGCAGTAGGTGGGAGACAGCCCATGCTCACCGAGCTTTGGCTTCACCTTCCTCCTTAAAAACGCTCACCTCCCGAGGTTTTCGTGGGATTTGATGACAAGGATAGACAAAATCAATGCATAATAATAGCTGGAAAAGAGCATCCCCCTCCTGTGTAACGGGACTGAGCAGAAATTTCTCCCACCCAGGAGCATCCCTTTCCATCTCGGGGGTGGGCTGGTGCAGCTCTGCTTTTGCAGCACCGCAATCCTGGCACCCTCTGCCAAACAGTCAGGTTTTCCCTGTCTGTAGCTGCTTGCACATCCCACCTTTCCCCCAGCTCTGTGCCCTCACTTAGCAGGTGCTCTCCACCTTCCTTCTCCTGTGCACACCCTCGCACACGCTCCGAGATGAAGGAAATGGATGAAGGTTAATTTTTTCGGTCCCTCTCATAATGACTCATCCATAACGATTTCCATTGGTTATATTTCCTTGTGTGACAGAAACAATTTACTGCATTCCTGCAAAGCCTATTTTCTCTGCATGATCTGCTTGTGCGGAGGTTTGGGGAAGTAATTTACAGATATTTTGCCTCAAAATAGCTTACAAAGACAAAAGAGTCCTGTTGACACCAAGGTGCACTCCTCGTGAGCTGGGGAAACGGCATGAAACAGCTTAAAAATAAAAACACTTTATGGTAGTCACTCAAAGTCAAATTCTACACCACACACTGTGGTCAAAAGCTCTTTTTGCTGGTGGGGAGGCGCAGGGCTTCTCCCAGGAATGCTTTGATTCGGGTTTGGGTTGTAGGAGGATCCTCAGTGACATAAATCAGCGGGAGTTTCAGTGGGGGGTTGAGATGCTGCTTATGGATCTGGCGCGGGATTTTTTGTGATAGGGGAAAGGCAGCCATGGGGCTGCCATGGGGTGTGACAGCACAGAGCTCTTTGATCTTTTCCGGGTAGGATTTTGGTGGTTTTGCTGTGGGATCAGGGCCAGAAGCCCAGGAGGAAGCAGGGGGTCAGGGAGAGATGTATCTTGGCAGAGCCCAGGTTTTCTCTGAGTGTCAGTGCCCTGCTGTAACCTCCCCGCCCGGCCAAGCTGCTGCCTACGCCAACAGCACTTGGATCATGACTATTCAAGGGAATTTGCTCAGGCAAATGTTTCTCCTCATGTCAATGCTCTCCAGCTCATCACAGAATACCCTGAGTTGTGGGCTCGGTGTTTGCGATGGATAGCTCCATTATTCCTTGTGTGTCCACTCCTCCAGGACGTAATGCCCCCTCCCTGCTTGTTCCCACTGCCCCACGAGCTCGGCTGTGCCTGCCAGGGCACGGGAGTCACCTGTGGCTGATTCAAATGGGAGCAGTGGGGAGAAAAATTTCATGCTCTCTTCTCCATCTGCTCACTTGGTTTGAATTTTGTCAGTAGAAGCGGTGGCAGAAGGTGAGGAGTGTCATCCATGAGAGCAGGCACCGTTTTGCCTTCCCCTGCAGTCAGTGGTGTAGATAACTCGGATAACACCCTGCAGGCTGGGAGCAAAGGCCACTGGCACACCAGAAGCTGCAGGGTGAAGGCAGGTCCGTGTGCCAGGCACGGGGGATAAATTAGAGACGGTGAGTGGAGGGGAGAAGTTTTTATGCCAAAGAACTGAGCTGTGCTGCAGTCACAGCTCATCCGAAGGGAGCAGTTCATGTGATGCATCGGAAAATTGGGAGCTGGAGCAAGAACATGGGGCTGAGAACAAGGGAATTGAGTTAAAACAGCACAGAGACTCTGGTGGTTTAACTCCAAAATGGGTGAAACACGAGAAGATCCCAACTGGCCTCAACTTTGTGTCTTGCCCCCGGACTGAATCCCATCCGGATGCTGGTACCTGCCTCCAAATTGCTTGGGATTTACTGGGAGCTCTTAGTTCCATTTTTGCTTTCCCTCTTTTTCCATGCTCTGCTGTTTATTTTGGAAAGAAAACCCTAGTTTTGTGGAAGATTTGATGCTGAGAAACCAAAACCAACCAGAAATTTCTTAACACGTGATGCTCTTAGCCCCGTGAGCTATTGCAGGTGTCGAGGTCAGGATGAGCATCAAAGCCGTGTTGCTCAAGGGAAGTGCTTGTGCTGCTGTCCTGCAATCCTGGAGAGCCTAAATCAGAGTCCTGAGCTTGGTACTTGCCTCCTGCCAGCATCCAAGTGCCCCTTGGTGTCCCCTGCCAGCGGGGTATTGGAGGTCAGGGCAGCTGCAGATCTGGGAGTGGGAAAGGCGGGCGTGGGTCAGCTGGGAATGCCAGCGGCACCCAACACTGGCTCTTTATCCACCTCCCGCCCCGGGAACATGAGGGAACACAACAGAACACAAGGGAATGCAACAGAACACAAGGGAATGCAACAGAACACAAGGGAATGCAACAGAACACAAGGCCTCTTGTGCTGCCCACGGCCGGGCTGCAGCGCTGGGGCCAAAGGCCATCGCTGGCCCGGCTCTCAAGGGGCCCTTTGTGCAGGCAGCGAGGGCAGATGGCTGCCAAGTCAGGCCCGTTGTCCCTCTGTGTGAGGTCAGACGGCTGCCACGCCAGGCCCGTTGTCCCTCCGCGTGCTGCGGGTGACCAAACGTGCCGTGGCTGTGTCACATCAGCCCCGCTGCAGCGCGGGGTCTGCGGGGATTTGGATGTGCTGAGTGCGCCCAGCCCTGGTAGTGTTCGGTGCTGAACAAGGCTGGGAAGGGCAGGAAGCAGCATCCTCACCCTCCAGATCTCCCCAGTAACGCGTTTTCCCTCCTTTGCTTGGCTACTCAGTCTTCTCTGAGGCTCAGGAGTTGCCTTTGCAGCTCAGGATTTGCATTTGCAGCTCAGGAAAATCCGTGGATGTGTCCCTTTCCGAGCGCTGCAGAGCTCGGTTTGGGCACCTCCAGGAGCTTCCTGGAGGTGAGAGAAGGTGGTGTTTCTCCTGAGAGCAACAAGGGAGATCACAGCCAGGTTTTAGCCCCTCCTTGAGGAAAGGGGATTTGATAGATAAGTGCCAGTCTGTGCGAGTGACAGCGGGAGAGGCCCTGGGGCAGGTCACACGTGGCTGTGGTTGCACTGGCAAGGCAATTGCAGCCCCTCTGGTGGTTGCATGTCTGTGTTAACTCCTCTGCATCCCCCATCCCGTGCTCAGGGTGTCCCTGGAGCAACAGGTCTGTTGCAGCCCGTGTGAATAAGCCCCATCCCTCTGAAGGCAGGGGGCTGTTGGCATTCAGGTCTGGCAGCAGTGTACAAGTGGCAGCAGCAGCTTCTACCAGATCCAGGCTGAGGTGTGAAAACAAGACCATTTCAGGCTCCAGGTTAATAATACTGCCTTTGATTTTTTTTTTAATACCATCCATCCAGCACTGATATGAAACTTTCACCTGAAATCAGAGCTATTGAAAACTCCTCTTTTGAGGACACAAAGCGAATTCCCTGGATGCTGAACACGTTTGTTGCAAATGTGGTTTGAGCCCGTTGCTATTCAGGGCCCTTTTCAAAAAAGTTGCACACAAACCTGGAGGATCTCTTCTTCCTCGAGCCATCCCAGCCTGCTGTGAGTGTTTGGTGCAGTCCCAGATGACGCCTCGGAGCAGCTCTAAACTCCACCTCTGCGCAGAGCTCTGCTCCTGTACTCATCCCTTTTAAGTCTTCGGGAAAGGATTTTAGGGATGTACACACCTTTTGCAGGTTTGTTGGTAAAAGACTGGATTTCTCCCTCGTTCCATAGAATCACAGAACAGTCTGGGCTGGAAGGGACCTTAAACCTCCTCTCATTCCATCCCATGCTGTGGTTGGCAACACCTTCCACTATCCCAGGTTGTCCAAGCCCTGTCCAGCATGGCCTTGGACACTTCAGGAAGCTTTGACCACATTCGAGAGTCTGCATTTAATCTCCAGTTTTTCCCTGTTCCTGTTGCAGCAGGATAACCCCCGGAACCACCAGCGTGTGGAGCAGGGATCTTGTGTAAGAGCCCCAAAAGAGCAGCTCGGCTGACGAGGTTTCTCTCTGTGCTAATTTGAAATGAGGTGAGCGATGGCAAATTGAGTTTCAAGGGCAGCGGAGACAACTTGTCAATTTAGCCTCGGCTCCTCTCCGCCGGTGCAATCCTTGGGAGCTGGAGCTGAGGCTTGTTTACGGCACTGGATATAATAGCTGCAATCCCCCAGGTAGATTAAGCAATTTCTTCATTTAGGACTCGCAAAACTCTATGACATTTTGAGGGATTTTTGTTGACCTTGCGAAGGGCGAGCGCTGGCTTCCCCCCGCTGCCCTTGTTCTAATGACTCCAGGGGGAAAAACAGAGCTTATCAGGATGGGAATTGCAGTGGGATTGGGTTTGTTGGGGAGGTGAGGGTCTGAGCTGTGCTGGAGCACATGGAAGTCTTCCCACCACCCTTTCTGTTAGGTTTTCATGGTTGCATTCCCAGCCAGGGATGTGGCTCTTTGTGGAGTGATGGGTGGGCAGGTCCTGTTTTTTGGCGTGCCTCAGTTTCCCTCTATTAAATCAGTCTAGTGGAAGGTTTCCCTTGGAGCAAGATGAGCTCTGAGGTCCTTCCCAACTCAAACCATTCAGGGATTCTATGATTCTTTGTTTAACAAAATAAAATGCAGAGATTTACTGGCAACACATGTTGGGCAAAAGGAAGGGAAGCTGATTTTCTCTTGTGGTACCATCCAAAGTCAAACAGGTGGTTTGTGAGCACAGGAGTAGCCCCAGACTTAGCAGCAAAACTCTTAAAACAGGGGATGGAGCACTGAGGGGGACATGGAGGCACCAGGAATCCTGGCAGCACTTGAGCAGGTGACGCACTTTTGTCCTGTGGGTTTCCACAGGGAATGAGCACCTCTGCAGCTGCTGGGTGCTGGAATCCCACCAGGCACTGCATCTGCATCTTCAGCTATCTAAACCCCTCTGCAGACCTGTCTCTCAGCAGCTGGCAGAGGGGATCAGAGCCATGGTGTGTCCAGCCCAGGAGGCAGCTGCTGGCACCCCTGGATGCCCAGGGAAAGCTGGAAGGAGTGTTTTCCCTGGAGCAGGCAAAGTCAGAGTAAAGGTCGAATCACCTTCAGCAGGGGCCACGGTGGGATAAACAGGCGATGAGGCCTCTCTGCTTGGATGCTGAAACTCCTCAAGCAGAGAAAACAAATGGAACCTGTGAAATTTTAAGGAAAAATGCCACGGCATGAACGACCTGGAAGCTTTGAAGGCAGGAGCGTGGCGGGTGCCATCCCTGCTCAGCTTCCCGCTGGGCTCGCGGCTGATCTCCGATTGAGGCTCGGCAGCGGGAGCGCTCTCAGCTGCATGTAGGACATGGGAAGTGTCTAATGACTGCTGGAGCTGGCGTAATTCCTAAGTAGCTGTGGCATGTGGCTGCTCGGGAAAGGATTTCGGGAGTGACAGGCTGTGAAAAGTGATAGAGGAGGGAAATGCCAGAGTGCAGGGAATTAAGCACATGCACGGATTAAATGAACTCGGCTCGGACAAGCAGGACTGGGATTGCCTGAGCCTGGCCGGGATCGTGAGGGCAGCAGTGGTGTTTTGGGGTGCAAGCGTGGAAAATGGGTGAGGAGGGAGCAAGCCCTGGTTCACCCCATCCTCATTGTCCAGTGATGCCTCCTGGGGTTTCTTGGATGTTCCAGAGGTTTCCATGTGAAACGGGGACTCCCCAGCTGCCTGCTCTGATGCCTTAGGATTTTTAGCTTCTATTTTCCATGTAACTCTGGAGCTCCTGTCCTCCCATCTTAGACAAAACAATTTCTCTCCAGGCCTGAAACTCAAGGACACCTCACTGTCTTAGACCCCAAAAATGTAAACAGCAGAGAAATTGGGGGGGCAGGCTTGGGATAGGTGACTTCATTACCTGAGGTTATAATTGGAGGTCTGACCCCGATACGCAAATGGACCAAAAATTACAAAGCACGAAAAACCCGTGACCCATCGTCCATTCTGGGTGCAGCCCTGGGTGGGCTCTGACTGCCCGAATGCACCGAGAAGGCCTTTGAATAAATATCTGCTTTTATTCTCTTCATTTTGTCTGGCCTCTGTTCTACGTAAGCCCGGGAAAAGGCATCAGCTGCAGGTACTGAGGGTATTTAGGGTAGGAAGATGCAGGATTCATCCCCTGAGCTTTGTACTCAGGGTTGTCTTGCCAGTTTTTAGAGAGAATTTATAAATCCCTTTCCCTGCCCATCCCAGCAGCTCTCTGTCCTTTCCATGCTCACATCCCTTCCATGCTCACATCCCTTCCCCAGGTTTTCATTATGATAATTAGGGAATAAAAATCATTTTCAATATTTTTTAAACCAAATGATGAACTGATGAGCTGCTTTTGCTCCTGCCATATTGCCAAGTGCCTTAATAGTCCTATTTCCTATTCAAATACACTTCATAAGTCATTGCTCAGATGGTCAATGAGCAACAGCCACTGTAACTGTCCCTGATTTTGCACTGAGAGTGAGGAACCAGGTTGTGGAAGCCTAATAAAAGGAATTATCGGTGTTTTGGAACAGAAAGGAACACCTGGCAAGTTCTGTGTAGTTCAGAAGGATATTATGGGCATGAGGTGATATTTTGGCATCAGGATGCAAACAGAAGTGGGCTCCTCCAGGCTGCCTGTCCTTGGATCACTTGTTTTTATTCCTTCTATCCCTGCCGGCACCGTGGGTGCACCAGGGAACCCAGCAGCAAGCAGGGAGAAGCTTGAGAGCCCCAAAGAGATGAACTCAAATTCATATTTTGAGGCAGGATACTGCTCTGGGCAGAATCGATCCCCAGTGTTGGAAAAACTTACTGGTTTCAAAAAGCAGGAGCTTGGTTTGCTCCACGACTCCTGGGTGCTCCAAAAAATGAGTGGGAGCCCAATCTGGCTCTTAACCTGCAGGACAGGGCCTTAGATGGATTTACTCTCAGCTGGAACAGGATTTTTGCATCCCTCTGGAGTTGCCAAAGTGGTGATGAAGGAAATTATATCAATAGTCCAAAGAAAAATAAAACCAGACCCCAAAAGAAGTTAAAGGCATCTTAATAAAGCATAAAGTGCTGGAATAAATGTTATTAGAGCATCTTCAGCAGCAATAAAAGTATTAATTTGCCATTGCAGGAGGGAAAAAATAACACCCAACAATGTGTTTATGCTAAAAAACTGCTGCCAAGGATTGCTTTTCAGCCAGTGCATTCTGTTTGACTGGGATTTGCCTTTCCCCCTCCCCTTTCCCCTCTCCTGGAGCTGCCAGTGTGGCTGCAGGTGATTGTGGAGCTCTGATCTGTTGGTAGAGTATCGCTCAAACGCTCACACGCAGCTCCCCAGGGCTCCACAAGTCGTG
>VZTJ01004789.1:178150-189096 GCA_013397795.1 Orthonyx spaldingii | reverse complement strand
TTTCCAAGTTTTTTGTTTTGTTTTGGTTTGGTTTTTTTTCCCACCTTGAAGAAACTGCTTTGCCAGCGGCTGCTCTGAGAGGGTTTTACACACCAGACTGGCAACATCTGATGTATGGCCACATTTGGAGCCACAGACGACACCAGCCTTAATAACATTCCTCTTTCCAAAGCGCTTCCCGTTAAATATTTATGAGACGACGCGAGAAGTGCCACCGTCCGTGAGCATCCCCTCTCCCCGCGGTGTAATGGGACTGCTTTTGGAAAGGCAGGTGGGCAGCCTTCCCGTTGTTATCCCTAAATAGCTCCAGGCTGGCCAAGCCTCGACCTGCCCTCACTGATTGCGTTTGCAGTGGATGAATATTGGGCATTACGGATTTACTCGGGGCAGGGGACCATGTGTGGAGTCAGAGGGTTGTGGGTTCTGAGTCCTCTTAACTGCTCCAGCCTGGATTCAGTCCAGGATATGATTTTGGTGGATGTACAGAGGATGGAGGATCGTGGCAAGCACTGAGTGGGAAGAGTTGGAGCGAGACAAGGTCCTGCGCTGAGAAGCTTTTTCTGCGTCTGAAAAAATTCTCAATTTAGGGTCAAACTCTCCCTCTTACCTTACTTAGCCCCTGCCTTCCCTGTGGGAGGTCTCCGAGGCTTTTCCCACCTCTTGTTCCTCCCACAAGTCTTTTAAAGTCTTGGAATACCACTCAGGTGCTGCCAAAGAGTGGCTGGAGAGGACAGAGGTGGCTTTTCTCCGCCCGAGGGGAGGATGAAAGCGCCGCTGCCGCTGGCTAATGATGCCTTTCCTTTGGTTTGGGAGGGTTTGTTTCCACAGCCGCAGATCCCGGCTCCGTTCCCCGCGGTGGGGATGTGTCACTGCTGGCAGTTGCAGCGTTACTTACAGCAGCATTAAAGCATATATTATATCCCAAGGGGAGATGGTCTAAACTCAACACTTCCAATTGTTTTAGGGTTCTCTGATTTTATCCGAGTGATAACGATCTACAAATTGCACTCATCATCTCCGAAAGCGGCTTTTGCTGGAATGTCCTCTCTGCCAGGGAATCGCTTTAATAAGCACAACCAGCTCTGATTTGCATTTCCACCTTTAGGTTTGGAGGATTTTTAGGGAGTAGGTGACTTCCCCTGTTGCCTTACAAAGGGGGTGGAGGCACTGCCAGAGCTCCAGGCTGCCCGGGATCCTGCCGGTGAAGCCGACTGTCCGGGATGCTGTCGGAGGTGCCCTGGGATGCTGCTGGGCCACCAGGGATGCTGCTGGGCCACCAGGATACTGTTGGAGCACCAGGATGCTGTTGGAGCACCAGGATGCTGCCGGAGCCTCGGGATGCTGCCGGAGCTGCCCTGGGATGCTGCTGGGCCACCAGGATGCTGTTGGAGCACCAGGATGCTGCCGGAGCACCGGGATGCTCCTGGAGCACCAGGATGCTGTTGGAACACCGGGATGCTCCTGGAGCACCAGGCTGCCTCGAGGCGCGTTGGCGCTTCCATGGGAGGTGCCAGCCAAGCTCCCGAAAACCCGGCACGAGCGTGTGAAAACTCTCAGAGCAGCTTTAACTCCTTCCAGCGCCGCCCTTGGAATGTTTAACCTCAGCAAGGGGCTTCGGGCTGAGTTTCCAGCCGGTACTGCCTCAGTGCTGTTTCATGATGGGGACACCGAGGGGATGTGAGGGCGTTTGGAGCCTCCAGTTCAGCACAAAGCGATAACGCCGCACGCCTGGGATGCTCCTTACTCCAGCCACTTCCACTCAGTGATAGGGAAAGAGCTCCAGAGCTGGTCATGGAGGCAGAGCAGTCTTTGTACAACGAGCCAAGGCACCTCGTGTAAAGAAATGAGATTACAGCAAGGAGGCTTTTAGGGGAGACAAATTGGGGCGATTCTTTAGCTTCCTGTTCACTACCTCTTTATTCGGGCAATTGGGTGGGTCATAACAATTTACAGGGAATGCTGGATGCGGGGTTGTGCTGCCATCCCGTTATCTCTCCCTCGTGGCCAGCAGAAGGGCTCCCTTAGGATTGCCTGTGCTCAGAGCAGATGCACAAATACAGTCAGGGCTGTGCATTCCCAGCTCGTGATGTGTTTAATGTGAAATCATGGCTTTAATCTCCACAGAGGAAGTTTTCAACCCTTATAAGAGAGAGCAAGGCAACTGCAAGGAAAAGGGAACAAGTTTTATGTACTCTCGTGATTTTTATGATTATCTGAGGACTTTTGGGGCATGGAAGACTGGTGTCTGTATATTTATTTATTTCCTTGGCGTATCCGTATGGATGGTGCCTGATGTGTAGGCAACTCAGTGCCGTGGGGCTGACTGTGCTTGGAGCCTCCTTCGCTTCCCAATGTTTATATTCCCATGCCAGGGGCACGGTAAGGGAAGTCTGGGTGGGTGAAGAGGGAGATAGGGATGAAGGACCAAGCCCTGAGGGTGAATGATTTGGCAGGACACCGGTGCTGGAAGTGTCACCCGGCTTGGAACCATCCCGGTGCTGGCGGGTGAGCCCCCAGGATGCACGTGTTGGGCTGGAAACGGGACACATAATATTCCTAATAATTTCACAGGCAGCTCCGTTCATTTCTGGAGTGAGAGGAGCCACTTGTGCTATTCCGCCTGGCTCTCTTTATGGTCTAATCTCCCATTGAGATTCCAGGCACAGCTCCGCTAATTAAAATGATGAATGCCGGAGGAAGGCTTTGGGTTTCGGGTTGGGTTTTGTAATTTTTTTATTTTTTTTTTAATCCTTCTTCTGGTGGGTCTTGCTGGTATCTGCACACACAGAGGCTGCTTCAGGCAGGGGATGTTTGCTCGCTGGATGAGTACCCAGGATAGATAGAAACGCTCCCGTACCCACGCACAAAGGGTGGCTCAGAGATCCCGAGCCCCACGCGGCTCAGGCGAGGCTGGGAGTTGTGTCAGCCCATGCGGAGCCATCCCTCAGCAGCCATCCCACCTCCGAGGAGGGGGCTGAGCTGTGGGATGAGGTTCCTTCCTGGGGCTCTCCCAGCCTCGCTTGTTGTGGAGGGCTTTAGGGGCAGCTTTTAGGGCTGCTGGCAGGATGTGCCGATATCCCAGGGATCCAGGATCCAGAGGGGCACTTCTCCAATGCTGTTCCATGCTCCCTGGAGTATTTTAGAGAGCTGCCGTGCTGCTCCCTACTGGCAGCCACGTATTGGTGACATTTATTTGCACAAAAATAACTGCAGCTAAAACTTTGCTCATTCCAACCCCCGGGGCAGAAATCGAGGCCCGTGGGGATTCTTTACCTTCCCAAAACACCACCGGGGGGCTGATTTCAGCTGCCCACCAACACTTTTCTACTTTAAATGTCTTGTGGTTTAATTAATAAGAGGAGAGGCTAAATTAAGAGTTCTGATGGGCTCTCTTCTCCTGTAATTAAAGCCTTGTTTTGGAGTAGAGGCACTTGAGAGCAGCGTTTCCATGCGGTGGCAAGATCAGAGAGCAGATGTGTTCTCCGGCGGGTTGTGAGGGAAGGGAATGAACGAGCAGAAACACATCAGGATGGTCCGTGGGGGGGTTTGGAATGTCTGTGCTGTGCTGTCACCAAGGCAGAGCTGTAAAGAGCAGCTCTGAGGTGCAGAACCCGTGTGCTGAGCAGGGAGGCTTAAGGGGAAAAGGGGCAATCTGGAGGAAGCAGGATTATTTCCTTGGGATTTTTCTTTTTTTCTTTCCCTTCTCACACCCCCTCTGTCCTCCCTGTGCTTGTGAAGCAGAGGATGGAAATGATGGGTGGGTTGGGTGCTCCCCTGAGGGTTACACGCAGAGGAGGCTGCCACATTCCCATGCTCCGGCTGGGATGTGGGGCTTGCTGAGAGACCCCCGTGGTGTCCCCACGGCCTGGGACACTCACTGTTCCTTCTCCTCCCAACAAGGTGGCTCTTGTTGGAGCACTGGCTCTCAGCTGGATCATCCCATATCCCACATCAGAGCCATCCCAGGGATGGACGGAGCTACCTTGGGCTCCCTGGGTGGCTTTGCCCACCCTGGAAAAGCTTTGCATTCAGCTCCTCACGTCCCCAGGGTGACAAGGGCTGGAGAGTTCGCTGGCTTAAAAGTAAAATGAGGAAAAACTCCATATCTGAGCCAAAGGGAAAAGGTCCCAAGTGATTTGATCAGTGCCTGCTTACCAATACATCCTCTGGGCACGCAGGGAGCCTCAGGAAAGGGGTGACATGCACTGCCCTGGGATCCCAGCCCAGGATGCAGAGGGGATGAGTCCACTGTCCTGCTGAAGCCTTTCCAACTCTGGAATGTCTCCCTTCCATCTCCTGAATTCCCTCTGAGTGGGTAGTGACCACACAGGTGTTCCTGCTCTTCTTTGAGTTCTGCAAAAACCTGGAAAAGGTGAAAGTCTGGTCCTCTGTGTCCTGGCATAGAATCAGTAGGGTTGAAAATCCCTTTAGGATCAAGTCCAACCCTTCCTCCAGTGCTGCCAACCCACATCCCCAAGTGCCACATCCACATTCCTTCTGGACACTTCCAAGGATGGTGATTCTGCTGCTTCCCTGGGCAAAAGGTGACTTCCCTGTCACTTAAGTCTCCCTTGGGGACACAGCTCAGTGTGGTGACATCTCATCCCCCTGCACTCGGGAATGTGCAGGCAGATAATTTCCAGCTCACGTCTAATTTCCGTCAGTCTTTGGTGAATTTGTAGCTCCCTCCTCCGTCTCTGATCCAAACAGCTGGGCTCGTGGGGGCCTGGGAAGGCACGGAAATCTTGAGACAGATGCTCTGACTCGTGCTGCTCTTTAATTCCGATGATTTAAATGGAAATCGTGAGCGCCTACTGCGGGACGGGTCCAGGCGCTCCACAGCCGTTGAGCGTCGTGCATTTCACGATTGGAAGCGTTTTTTTCAGGACTGGATTAGTTTGTTTTCATTTCTCCTCTTGCCTGCTGATCATCCAACTGTCTCATTGTTTGGGTGAGATGCAAAGATGCTTGGAAATACCAATAATAATTAAAAATAACAGGCAGCAAACCGGCAGCCTGCATCTTGGCTGGTGGCCATTGGAAACAGCTCAGTCCTGAGGCAGCTGCAGGAAAACTCTGTGTCCTGCAGGTTCTGGGTGATGCCAGGGGGATTTCCATGGACAGCAGCACCCAAACCCTTCTCTCACTCTCCCTGGAGCACGTCTTAAGATGTATTTTCTATCTCCATGGACTCACTCAACTCCAGCATCCCACCCTCCGAATCCATCTGGCTTTCTGCCCACAAGATTATGTTATATAAACCACCCCTAAATGCAGTGTCTGGGAAAGGGCCTTTATGTTTTAATTCCCAAATAGGCAGGGAAAATTGAGTGCTCTGATTGGCATCTGCAATCAGAGCCCCATTCAGCGGGCGCTGTGAAGGGAGCTGATTGCAGCGAGTGCTGCTCTGACCTTCTGGGGCCTCCGCTGCTGCCTCGGCTTCATTAACAGGATAAATATTTTTCCAGAAACAACATTTCCGAGCTGCCAGAAGTCATGACAGGCATGGGGACTATTCTGTGGCACGCTCTCTGTCGAGGCAGCTTTTTCACACACTCCGTGGCTGAAGGGTTGGGTGGTGGATGGGTGTTTTTAGCAGCGTGGTGTGGCTGGGGACACCTGGGCTCCTTTCCCGCAGTGCCACCGAGTGGCACAGTGTCATCCTCCCTCCTTCCCTGCTTGCCTTCCCTCAGCAGCTCTCCTCCCTCCTTTTTGCATTGAGTTTGTGAGCGATGCAGAGCAAGAACACCGGGTTTGGGATGTTTTGGGTGATGGAGCCTCGATATGGCCTCAGTGCTTTGTGGTAACAGCAGTGCCCGTGATGGCAGTGGGATGGTAAAGGGCAGCTGGGGATGTTGTGTCCCACAAACACTCCTGGAGCACACCAGGAACGTGGACATGGCTGATAACCCTCAGTCCTGTGCTGTGACTGTGCTGCTGTGCCCATGAGTTGGTACCGAGTCAAATGCCCCGGAGTGCCAGAGCCTGGTACTCGGATAACGGCATCTGCAGCCTCAGCTGAGCCCCTCCAGTGAGTTACAGCCTGGTCTCTGCTCCAGGGGCCTCTTAGCATCCTGCAGCCGGTAATAGATGTTTTTAATTCTCAGAGAATTATTGAACAAACATCAGGGAAATATGTTTTACAGTCCTGCGCTGGCTCTGAGCATCATTAACATTGTTATTGGAGACGAGGTGGATGATTTAAGCAGGGACCTCTGACAAAGACACACACCTGTCCATGAATAAAAGGCTGCAATTAAATACCCGCGCTGGTAATTAAGAAGAGGATGAGGGTCAAGTGTGGTGCCGGTTTCAGAGGTGTCCCCAGCCTGGCAGACAGGGTGGCAGTCCCTTCGCCACTCCTTGGCATGTGGAGCAGCCCTGGCTGCAAGGAAGGGTCTGGGAGGGCACTGAGCATGGGGCACTGAGTGCTGGCTGGGCTCTGGGGCTCAGCTCACACTGAGCTGCAGCAATGGACACGAGCAGAGGCTGCCAACCTAAAGAGCAGCAGCGTGGCTGTCTCCTGTCGGGGCAGAGCAATCCGCCCTCCTGGCCGGGCACTGGCAGCATCCACAGCCCTGGCAGGAGTGGGAACAGCTGGCACATCCTTCATCCCACGTGGGATGGTGCCTTGGCAGTGACAGCTTCCCCCAAACTCTCAGGCTGCCCTGATGCCGCAGGTTGGGGCATTCAGTTTGTTTTGTTTTGAGCCAAAGGCACCCGGCCCCCTGCAGCAGTGAGCTCCTGAGCTCCTGAGCTCCTGCTCAAGGCATCTCACCAGGTCTTTATCGTCAAACAACCCCAGAGTGGCTGGGTTGAGGCTGCCCCATCCCTGGAATTGGTCAAAGCCAGGCTGGACGGTGCTTGGAGTGGAAATTGTCCCTGCGCTTGGCAGGGGGGTAGAAGGAGATGGTCCTTGAGGTCCCTTCCAACCCAAACCATCCTGGGGTTCTTTAGCTGACACCAGAGCAATGTCCCTGTGAACCGGGTTGGGAGGGAAGCAGGGAATTGCATCTTCACACTGCCTGGTGTGTCTTCTCACTCGTGAAACAGACCTGGGGCTGTGGCTGGGAAAAGGCTCAGTTTCCATTCCCCTTCTGTCCTCCCTTGCTCTGCTGAGGTTCTCCCTGTGCTGCTGGGGCTCGCACAGACTCTGCTGCTCTGTTTGAACCCATCTGTCCTGGGCACAGTGGGCACACATCAAGGCACGGCGTGTCCTGCCCTGCTCAGTCCCCCTTGTCTCTGACATCTTTGCCAGTGACTGAAAAGGCTGATGAAAAACCCAGCACTACAAACACGATAATCCTAGGAGGGCCTCAACAGCTGAAATCTTGTATTTTGGCTGTCAGCGAGCTCTAGAAATGCTGGTAAACACTGATTTTGCTTCATTTGGATGCAGAGACGAGCCTATGGGAGGGTTTGGAGGAGCAGAGCTTGTTTGCATGCATGTTTAAGCGCACAGGCGTAGTCGTACACATGTCGGCGCAGAGTTTGGTTCACTTCACTTGCATCCTGCGTAGGCAGCCATGCACGGAAATTGCTTCTGCATCACTCGTGATCCTCTGTTATAATAAAGGACCAGCAGCTGGTGAGCTCCTACAGCTCCTTGCCTGCCTCCCCTCGGACCAAACAGTGTCTCTTCTCCACCCACACACCTCAAATCTGTTTTGGTGTCCTACTCTCCAGCTTTGCTGCCTGTGGCTCTGGGAGAGCAGGGGGGGATGCAAATGCTGGATCCACGGGGGTGAGACGCTGGGTTCTGATCAGAAGGGCTCTGTCCTGCTGCTGTGACATAGAATCCCAGAAGGGTTTGGGTTGGGAGCGACCTTAAAGTTCATCCAGTTCACCCCCTGCCATGGGCAGGGACACCTTCCACTATCCCAGGGTGCTCCAAGCCCCGTCCAGCCTGGCCTTGGACACTTCCAGGGATCCAGGGGCAGCCACAGCTTCTCTGGGCAGCCTGTGCCAGGGCCTCCCCATCCTCACACGAAAGAATTCCCTCCTAACATCAAATCCAAATCTGTCTTCTTTTAGTTTAAAACCATTCCCCCCTGTCGTGTCACGATCTGCCCATTGCTATTTGCACATTCTCCTCTCATGCAAATGGCTCAAGTGCCCACCTTGCAGCATCACAGGTTGGGAAGCCTCTGGCAAACTCTTTAGAGCTGGAGTTTTGGGGAAGCAGCTTCCCTGGGGCTCTGAGTGAGTGACTGTGACATTTTCCATTCTTTTCCACCGAACTGCCCCCACAGGTTGTGGGTTTGGTGTAGGCAGCTTGGTGAGGGGCTGAGAAACCACCCAGCGAGAGCGGCTGTGGGAGGAGAGGCAGCGGCTCATCCTGTGGAGCCTCGGAGGATGAGCGTGTTCCCAGCTGAGTGTATTGTTATGAATTCCCCAACGGTGGGGGAAAACTTTGATCAGAGCTTGCACCTCATTAGACATCAGAGAATTGAGCCGTGAGACACCGATCCATAGGCAGGCAGGCTTCATTAGCTCGGCTGCTCATGGGACTGGCTGTTTGAGGAACATGGAGAGGCTACAAAATTGACTTTTGTTTTTAATTATGTTTATGAGGACTCGGTGTTCCCCCCCTTTCCATATTATTTTGCTCTGAGGGCTCTAGCGAGATCGGCTTTGGGCAGCTGAAATCGGTGCATCTTTTTTCATCAAAGCAAGCCCAGGTTTTCCTTTAGCTGAATACTGGTGTGTGAATCCATCTGCTGTGCCCAGGGGATCACATTTTGGATCATGGGCCTCATGGGCCAGGTTTCCATCCCGGTCACCTGATCCCTTGTCGTGTATCCATGTCTCTCCTGTATTGCAGGAACCGAAACCCAACCTGATGCTTTGATTGAGCCCAAAAAGCCCAAGTTAAACACTGCAGTTCAGGAATGTCAGGCAACAGAAACGTCAAAAAGAAACATTTCGACATTTCCCAACCGAACCTTTTCAGAACTCTGATAAAAAACAGCTGGAAAAGGCAGCGGGCTGTGTCAGCTGCGGTTTGGGGTCAAACAAGCAGATTTCAGAGCAGCAGCAGTCACCGTGGGACAGAAATCCAGGCAGGATTTAGCCATTGTGGCAGAACCTTTGCAGTGTGAGGCTGGGTTTGGAGAGCTTTGTGTGAGCTGGGCTGCCTGGTTTCCATCCTCTGGCCTGCCCTTGGTTTTTGGGGAGCCCTCAACATCCCCTCTGCCAGAGCGAGGCAGAGGACAACCCCGAGCGAGGCAGGCACGGCAGCACATCCTTAAGCATAATTCCTGTGAAACTCCTCACTTGAAAGACGTGGAGGACGATAAATGTGCCCCTGCAAAAGCCTGATTTGCGCCATTCTCCTTCTCAGCTGTGCTCTGACAAGAGATGTGCCAAAACACAGAAGCCCCACGTGCTACAGACGGACCCCACGGCTCAGAGGATGGAATTACTCACTCACGGACAGCGTTCCAGTCGGGATCACAGCTCTGAGGGAAAATAGAAGCAGGCAAGGTAGTGCTGCTATTCCTCCAACCTGCTTGATCCAGGCATGGAGAAGAAAAGCCGAGTGCAGAGCAGATGAGAGAGACATTTGCCTCCTTGTGTGCAGGCTGACAAGAACCAGGGATGGAGGAATTCACTGCAGGTTCCCTCTCGAGTAGAGGGGGGAATAGGAATCCATCCAAGCTGATTAGTGAGAGGTCTCTCAAAGAGACAGGCTGGCTGGATTTAATTCCCCAGTCAGCATTCCCAGTATATTGATCTCCTCCTAAGTAGGAGGGAGGGGGAGCAGAGAGAGGGATGGTGGGGAGCTGGGAGGGGAGAGAAAAATAGGTTGAGGTGGTGAGAGAATGAAGGCAGAGGGAGAAAAATGAGGAGTGGAGGAGGAGAGGAGGAGAACAGGAAAGTGGCAGGGATGCAGAACCAGCAGGGATGGTGCTCCAGCTGTGCCATCAGCCAGCCCCAGAGCTGCCACATGTGCTGGAGCCATTGCTGCTGGAAAATGAACGAATCCAGCCTGGTTGTCCTCTCCTAGATCCTTGTCCGAGCTGGGGATGCAGCAGCCCTCTGTGATGCTGCTGGCTGTGTCCAGGGCAGGGGGTGCAGGAGCAGTTGGATGCACCCCTGAGCTGTCTGGGTGAGGAATGAGGAGGATCAGGTGCGTTCCAGAGCATGGAGCAAAAGCAGGAAACTTCAGCAGCTGGTACCTCCTGCAACACCAGGCATGGAGATGGGAGAGATAAAGTCTTTGCAAGACAGGAACCCCCACTTGCAACAAGCAGGAAGCTTTAATTTCTAGCCCCAGCTGGTTGTGAGATATTGGGCATTAAAAGCACATTATTCTGATTGCTGTCTTACTTCTTTTCCCACTTTTATTCCTCACTTGGATTCCAGCTTGATTTTAGTGTGTACTCCCTCTAGATCCACAAGTGCCAGGAGTCAGTGCCGTATACCATCCACAGGCTCAGCCTCCCGGCTTTCAGATGGGATAATTAAAGCATTAATCTCGTACTCGGGCAGCCTGGAAGACAGCAGCTGCTAAAATAACATGGAAGGACTGCTGCAAAAGGGAGCTTTGCTTCCAAGAGAACGGCAGCAGCACCTTTGGAGGTCAGCAAACCTCCTGGTGCTGGGGAGGCTCCAGGGCCGAGCACAGTACTGGCCTTTGAAACTAGAGGCTGCTCTTGAGTCTCAGATCTGCTCCTCCCTAAAAACTTCCAACTTCATACGAGGCAAAATGTTTGAATTTCTTCGTATTTGGTTGAGCTTGGATCGGGTTGGTGTCCAAGGAGTTGATAGAACTTTGGGAAATGCAGCCTTGAGCTGGGAGATGAGGATCCGTAGCGGTGCTGCTGGATGAAGTCTCAAAAATGGTTCTCAAAATTTGTTGGCTTCTTGCTGTGGGAATATTGACTATTTCTAAATTTTTATCACCTTTGTGGGAGTATTGTTTTTTAAATATTTTGGGGGGG
>VZTJ01004789.1:160216-178092 GCA_013397795.1 Orthonyx spaldingii | reverse complement strand
GGGGGGGTTGTTTTGTTGTTGGTTTGGTTTTTTTTTCTTTGAAGCACTCTTCCAACTACCTGGACTTAATCTCTGTAGAAAATATTAATTTCTGGGGCAATATTGAGGCTTAGGAGAGGGAAGGATCTGATATCCTGTGTGTGAGCTCTGTAATAAGGGATGTTTCTTCAGCAGGGCTAAAGAGAAGGTACTGGAGCATGACTTTATTGAGATTACTGCTCACCTGCGAGGCTGGGGATGTTTGCTGCCACTCTCAGAGGAGTGGCAGGGATTGTTTAGTCTTGATTAAATGTGGAACAGAAGCTGCACACCCCTCTGGGTACTGAATCCCTTCCCCTGTTCCTTTGGCATCCAGCTGCAAAACATCTGCAAGGTGCCAAGGGGAGGTTTGGGTTCCTGTGAAGGTTCAGGGCTCTCCGTCACTAAATCCATCATCCCAGAGGAGACACAGCCAGAGAGAGATGGAGATTCTGGCATCTCCTCTGAGACAAACACCCCTGCAGCCCCCCAGCCCTGCCACAAACCCCTCAGGGTTTCTCTTCACCCCCGGGGTTTCTCTCCACGAGGTGCCAAAGATTTCCACAGCTTGATTAACGCTCCCCAGCCCGGCTTCCATTGGCTGCTGCGCGGGAGCGGGAGAAGATGGATGTGTTCCATTACTTGATGTAATGACTGTGAGGCAGCCTAATGAAACCTTTACAGCCCACGTCGACGGGGAGCCCACAAACACTGATCCACAGCCGGGCTGGAGCTCCCGTGTGCCGCCCCTGGGGCCGTGGTGGAGGAGCCCGGCCGGAGGATGGAGCTGGGAGAGCAGGGAAAGGACAGAGGAGACCTGATGGAATGGGTGTGAAATGGGATAAGTGAAGAGAGGGAGTGGATTTTGTTGTTTCTGCTTTGTTCAACTCTCCAGTGCATTGCACTTCGCTTTTCCATCCCCCCCACCTCCCTGGGGGTAAATCATTGCCTCTCCAGGCCCTGGATTGCTGCTTTCCTTCAGCTGCAGTGCTCTCATGGAAGTGGGAATGAGCACAACTCCTTGGGAACTGGTAAAAATTTCTTCTGGAGGAATGGCTCTACACAGAAAAGAAAACCAAAATAACCCTCTCAGCTTCATCCAGGAGCCCCTTCAAGCATCCAGCCCGGGGGAGCCGTGGCCAAAAGCAAGCCCTGCCCCAGGCTGCCCTGGAGGAGCCACTGCTCCGCTCTCCCCTCTGCCCTGGCTGAGCAAGGACTGCTGAGGGAAAAATTAACTTTTAATTGAGTGGCCTGTGGGTAGCTGGGCACAAACGCTGGGAAGGTGATCTGAGGGTACACATAGGGCCAGCTCTGCGTGTGTTGCTTTCTGGACCTGGACTTCATTACCCTGAGAGCAGGGAAGGGCATTCCCAGCCGGAGAGAGGTGAGTCTGCAATTTTCAGCCGAGTGAACAGGTCGGGCAGAGTGTCAGCAAGAGCTCCTGTGCTAAGCAGGAGATGTCCAGGCTTTTGCTTGCAGCAGACAACTCCTTGAGGATCCCACCTCCTCTCTGCAGCTGGAGGCTCCAACCTGTGGGAGCCGAGGTGTTTAGGAGGGCAGGGATGTGGTGCTGTCAGCTGGCAGCAATGGGATCCACCTGCTAGCACACAATGCTGCAGGAATCAAAAACGCTCCGCTGTGCCTCTGGAATAGCTGCAATTAACAAAATCTGAATAGCCAAGGGCTGGATTCATCTCGCAGACGCGGTGGGAGACAGCTTGAAATGTACCCACAAGCACTGATCGGGGTCTCGAGCCTAATTAGTCCCCGGGAGGCATCCAGTTAGGATGCAAGACGGATGTGGTGAGGGCTCCAGGCAGGTCTGTCCCACACAGGAGCACGGTGAGCTGCTGTGAGGAAGGGCTGGAAGCTGTCCTTGGGATCTGTCACCCTGCAGCTACAGCAGGGAGGGCACGTGGGCAGTGTCAGAGGCTCCGCTGCGCTGGGCAAAGCCATCGCCACTCTGCTGCTGCTGGAGTCAGACGATCCCAGCAGCTCTGAGTTGGAAGGGAACTTAAAAGTTATCTCATTCCACCCCCTGCCATGGGCAGGGACACCTCCCACTATCCCAGGCTGCTCCAAGCCCCTTCCAGCCTGGCCTTGGACACTTCCAGGGATCCAGGGGCAGCCACAGCTTCTCTGGGCACCCTGTGCCAGGGTCACAGCCAGGAATTCCTTCCCAATATCCCATCTCTCCCTGTCCTCTGGCAGTGGAAGCCATTCCTTGTGTCCTGTCCCTGCATCCCTTGTCCCCAGTCCCTCTCCAGCTCTCCTGGAGCCCCTTTAGGCCCTGCAAGGGGCTCCGAGGTCTCCCTGGAGCCTTCTCCTCTCCAGGTGAGCACCCCCAGCTCTCCCAGCCTGGCTCCAGAGCAGAGGGAGTCCAGCACTCAGAATTTCTCCATGGCCTCCTCTGGATTCTGTCCAGCAGCTCCACGTCCTTCTGTTGGGAGCCCGGAGCTGGACTCAGCTCTGCAGTGGGGTCTCAGCAGAGCAGAGGGGGAGAATCCCCTCCCTCAGGGTTCTGCCCACGCTGTGGGGTGAGCCCAGGACGCCTTTGGCTTTCACAGGGACAGAACTCTGGATTATGGCTCCAGACCCGTGTTTTATTCATGACTCAGCCATTCCCCCACCTACAAGATGAGGATAATGATACATTCTTCCTTCAGAAAGAGCTTGTCGTCTCCAAGTGTGTTACAAACTCTGGTAACAATGCACCTTAATTGAACATTTTCACTTTTTCGAGTTCCAAGAAGAAGTTTGCGGCGAGAATAATTCTTATTTTATCTGCATTTCATACTGTGAGCTGTGTGGCAGGGCAGAGGGGGTCACATCCAAGGTGGGAAGAGGACAAGGAACTCTTTTGGGCCCCCCTCTCTGTTGTGACATTGGGACTCAACGTGCTGAGCAAGCACTTGTAAATCAAGCCAGGAAAAATTAAAGGCCCCAGTAATGGGTTGGATTAATCTGCTCTGACTTGACTGTCTAAAAGTTGGATGCCAATGTTTGGGGTTTGTTGCCTTGGGCTCCCTCCCAGCCGGTGGAGAGGAATGGGCATCTCCAGAGGCCATTTATCTCCTCCCAGACAGGCTGGCTGGATGAATTGCAGCATGGAGGTGCTGGTCTCTCTCTCTCTATTGATAAAGGGAGCCCTGAGTACTTCTTATATATTTCTATTAAAAGTATGTGGAGAGGGATGAAGGTGAGTCCTGCGCGTTGGGGTGGAAAGGAGACAGGTCTGAGCTGCTCTGGGTACCTGGTGCAAGGCCTAACAAAGGGGGATAACCAACATTTCAGGAGCTGCATCCCGAGGAGTGTTTCCCTGTGCAATATCCTGACTGAAGCTGGAGTTTTTGTGGCTGTTACAGTGACATATATCATGGTTTTATACAAACCTGGGCAGATGCCCTGTGTGGCTGCATCTCACACGTGTGGGCACAGGGCAAAACCTGGTCTTGAGCAATCCCAGCAAGCAAACAAACAAACAAAGATTTGCATGGAGACACCAGACTGATGGGCAACATTATAAAATCATAAACCAGAGGAAATGGAAGTTTTGGGCTCCTAACTACCAAACCCCTAAGCTCTGTGCATTTTGTCTTCCTAAAAACTATTCCAGAGGTGTCAGAAACAAACCATGCGCTTCCAGTCTCTTGTGTCCTCCTTCTGTGTTTCAAATGAATAATAGATAAAGGAATCATTTTATTTAAAGAGAACGAGTCGAATAGTTTGCTTTACGAAAAAAAACCACCAAAAAATCCACACAAAAAGCGCCGTGGCACTTGGTCCTGATTTCTGTTATGAAGGAAAACTTCCCTTTTTCATTTATTATTGAAGTAAATTAAGCTGATTGTCAGGAACGGGTGTGTGGGGTGAAAGCGCTGCCATTGTGAGTTGGGATGAGATGAATGAATTTAATTTACCCCTTCGGTACGTTCGGCAGGCGGCTGCTGAACGGCTCCAGCTCTCGGCTCCCTGCCTCCTCCTGGGAAAGCCCTGCCAAGTTTCCTGGGGGATTTTCCACGCTGGGATTTTGTTTCTTCACAGGGGCATCTTGTCCCCTTGCCCTAGGGCTGGGCAGGGAAAAAGAGGACATGGAGGCATGTGAGTTCCTCCCCTGCTCCCTCAGATTGTGTTGTAGCAGCCAAGTCCTCACCAGGTTTTTTATCAGAGCCAGAAAACTGCTTGGGAGCTGCTCCAAGCAGGCCGGAGTCAGGTGCTGCTTCCAGATTGCCTTGGCCTGCGGATCCAGGGGAAGCATCCCTAGGGAAAGGATGGATTGGCAGCCCCAGGGGCTGCAGGCTGGGGCTGGGAGCCTCGCTGGGTGCCACGGGGGTGGAACAGGCTCCTGCCACAGACCGAAGTGTTCCTGTGCCGCCCTGGCTATCCCGTGACTTTGTTGGAAGTCAAGCTGTGGATGAACAGCGTTCAGCTTGGGACAAGGCACATCAGATCTGCTGGTGGTTCTCCAAAAGCACCGTTTCTGATGTTGCTTGGATCAGAGGGGTGCTGCTGACTCCAGGCCTGGCACTCCCGTGGTAAATGCAGCCCCCTCCCAGCCTGTGATGGAGAAGGCATCGCTGATTTCCACCAGTGCCTCCGGGAACGAGTCAGGAGAGAGTTTGTCTCTTGGAAATTGGAGCGGTGGGATCCTATTTAATGTGCTGTGGGAGTACTGAGGGTGTGAGTGGAGCTTCTGCTGGGGCAGAAGTGTGCTCGAGGCAGGGAAAAGCACTCACCAGCTGGGAATAACAGCACTGCTGGAGCAGGAAGATGCTGCTATTGAAGTTTTGGCCCTGATGTGTGGCAAAGGAGCCATCTAATTCCAGGTTACTGCTTGTACCACTCAGGCAGCCAGGCAAAGGCTAAATCCTATAATCATCCAATAATTAAGGTTGGAGAAACCTCTAAGATCATTGAGTCCAGCCATTAACCAGCACTGCCAGGTCCTTCATTAGGCCTTGTTCATAAAATGTCCGTGTTTCCCCTGGCTGCACATCCCCGTTGGGGTCAGCAGTGGTAGAGGCTCAGAGAGGTGAAATTTCCCGCAGAGATTCCAGCTCAGGAGAAGACAGGAATACTGGTGTTGCAGGGAAATCTTTTCCTGGAAAAGCAAGTGATCCCAGAACAAGCACAGGGTGACTTTTCACAGGAGGGTGTGACAGGACAAGGGGGAACAGCTTCCCACTGCCAGAGGGAAGGGTTAGATTGGACATTGGGAAGAAATTCTCCTCTGTGAGGGTGGAAAGGTCCTGGCACTGGGTTCTGAGTCCAGCTGCTTCTCTGCTACGAAGGTTTGAGGCTCTCAGGAGCCGGGCAGGGCTCAGGGCTGCTGCTCTGGTATTCCCAACCTCAGGAACCCCTCTGTACCTCTCCATCCAACCCTCACCCCCAGACCCTCTGTCCCCCTGACCCCAACCCTCCATTGCTGCTGCTGCCTCACTGACTTGGAGCAACCTGGTCCAGTGGGAGGTGTCCCTGCCCATGAGATGGGCTTTAAGGTCCCTCCCAGCCCAAACCATTCCATGGTCCTGGGGCAGAAAGGGAGAATGGGGGCTGTGACCAGGTCTGTGCTGGAGTCAGCAGTGAAGGGGGATCTGAACCCGAGGGCGATGCTGGCCTGGCTCTGAATGTGGCAGTTTAAGGCTCAGGTGAGACCCCTGTGCCGTGTTTGTGCTGAGTTTGGGTGTTTGAAACTCGTCCCACCCAGTGCTGTGACCATGGGAGTGTTTTGGGCACCACCCTCCCCCTCCCCAGCCGTGTCTTTGGGCTGTGCAAGAGCCCTGGGGCATTTTGGGATGGGGCACAGTAACCACAAGGTGAGCTCCAGAAAGCTCCAGTGGCTCCTGGGGAATTGCTGAGCTCAGGGCAAGAGCAAATGAAGGGCAACCTCTTGGAAAGAAAAGGCAGAGAGAAGCAGCCACAGCAGACCTTGGCACTGGCACTGTTTGCCACTACAATGCTGCTGGCTGGAGGTGTGATTTTCCCCTCTGCCAGTAGGTCTGTGTACACAGAACTTCCACTGCCACTGCAGTTACACCGCTCTGAAGGGGTTTTTGTGTCACTGCTTGTTCTGCCCAAGGAGCAGGACAGCCTGTCCTGGTACCTGTCCTCAGCGATGGCACCGAGCCACTCATTGTCAACTCTGCTTGGGCACCTGCAAAGCCAGGGCAGCTGCTTGGGTCAGCTTATTTCTTGTCTGCATTGAAAAATTGGACCTAGAAGCTTGTTCTAGTCTTCTTCTCCTTCTTTTTCTTCTTCTTCTTCTTTTTCTTCTTCTTCTTCTCCTTCTCCTTCTCCTCTTTCTCCTTCTCCTCTTTCTCCTTCTCCTTCTCCTTCTCCTTCTCCTTCTCCTTCTCCTTCTCCTTCTCCTTCTCCTTCTCCTTCTCCTTCTCCTTCTCCTTCTCCTTCTCCTTCTCCTTCTCCTTCTCCTTCTCCTTCTCCTTCTCCTTCTTGTTCAGATTATTCTCAATATTTACATTCTCACATTCAATGTATTCTCAATTATTCTCAAGGATAATCTCTCCAACCCCCCTTTTGTGCTTTATTCTCCCCAAAAGTGACCTGCAACTGCACAGGAGGATTTGGCAGAGGGAGAAGGTTTGATTGAACCTTTCTCCGGTTTGGTTCAGCTTGAATTTCAGGAGATTGTGGTAACTTCAATGACCAACTTTGGGTCTTGATTTCAGGGTTGGCCAGGCAGGATTTTGCTTCCCAAGATCAATTGAGGATCAGCTGCAGCCCTGCAATGAATTTAGAGCCAGAGGGGACTTTTAGATCACATCAACAGGCCCTGGAAAGTCATTAGATACCTCTTTCCTGAGCCTTGGATTTGGTGTTTGTCGAACATAAATCTTCTGAAAAGGTGTTCAGGGTTGATTTAAGGATATCGGGAGATGCTGAACCCAGGGCTGCCATTGGTAGTGGCTTTTAAAGGTTAATCACCTTCGCTGCTAAACATTTGTGCTGTATTTAATTTGTCTGTCTTTAACTTTTTGGTTGTTGGTTATTGCGGTGTCTTTCCCTGCTGGGAGAAATCACCTGGCATTTTCTTTGATCAAACTCCTTTCTCTCCCCGCCCCAGACTAAGGAGTTTCTCAGTGTCCTTCAGCTGGGCTGTGTTTATCATCCAATCTATCCTCATAGATCGGGGTGATGTATCCTCTTTTTCCTTCGAGGTTTCCCCAACTTCTCCTTTTTGGTTATTTTATGAAAATGGTAAAATAAGTTAAAAGGGCTTTGCGAAACTGAGGGGAGATTTTACAGGCCAACAGGATTCAGGGAATGGGAGAGGGTGAGGTCTGTGTTGTGCTGCTCCCCTGCAGAAGTAGTCCTGCCAAGCACAGGAGAGCCCTGGATGCTGCTGGGCTTGGGCCAGAAATGGGTGGGACAAATCAAAAGCTTTGTGTTTTAAAGAATCGTGTAATAGATTTTAAATTGCATTTCCTTTAATGAATGACTCACCCAATTACCACAGCCCGAACACCTGCGCCCGAGACCCGAAGTCTCCGCAGGGACTTGTGCTTTTAACAATATTTATTATGCAGAGTGTTATCGCATTAGGAGGCAGCAGGGAAGCAGGGAGGCTGCGGTCACGGGCAGCAGCAGGGCAGCCCTGGGTTATCCTCCCCCACCGGGAATTTCCAAGCGTCCCCTTCCTCCAGGCTCAGCTGGAGGGCAGGAGCAGGCTCCGCCCAAACTCCCCGTGCTGTGGGTGGGCTGATTCCCCAGGCACATCCAGGTGGGGAGATTGGACAAAGGAGAATGGCTTTGGATTGACAGGGGATAGGGTTGGGTGGGATATTGGGAAGAAATTCTTGGCTGTCAGAGTGGGGAGGCCCTGGGTTGCCCAGAGAAGCTGTGGCTACCCCTGGATCCCTGGGAATGTCCAAGGCCAGGCTGGACGGGGCTTGGAGCAGCCTGGGATAGTGGGAGGTGTCCCTGCCATGGCAGGGGTGGAACAGGATGAGCTTTAGGGTCTTTTCCAATCCAAACCTTTCTGGCATTCTATGCTGCTCTTTCCAGTGTCTAAAGGGGTTCCATGTGAGCTGGGGAGGAACTTTGGACACTGGCCTGGAGTGACAGGACACAGGGAATGGCTTCCCACTGCCAGAGGGCAGGGATAGATGGGGTATCAGGAAGCAATTCTCCGCTGTGAGGGTGCAGAGGCCCTGGCACAGCTGGAAAGCTGTCGCTGCCCCACCCTGGAAGTGCTCAAGGCTGGATGTGGCTCTGAACAACCTGGTCTAGTGCAAGGTGTCCCTGCCCATGGCAGAGGCTGGGAATGGGGTGCAAACCCCCACCTTGGAGCTGTGAGGGCCAGGATAACTCAATTCTGACCCTTTTTGCACAGGAGTGCATGATTTGGGAAGGCAGTTTGATATCATCTTGGCCAGTTCTTTCTCACCCCTTTTGCTCCAGCATGGAAGGGGTCAGTGCTGGGATCCCGTTGTGTGGGGCTGGATGAGCTGCTCAGGAGCAGATCCCAAGCTCTGGGGAGACAGAGGTGTAATTATCCCAGCTCCCCGTGCTCTCTGTGCTCTGCCAACGCTTCTGCAGGCCAGAGGGCTGAGCTGATGTATTTATGCACCTTCCTCTGTCTGTGTTTAAACAGCACCTTGGAAAAAGCAGTAAAAGAAGCCACAACTCTCCTCAGTGTCCTCTAGGGGTTTTAATTTATTTTTATTGTGTTGGATCCTTGCTTTGTTGTGGGTTTTTTAGGTTTTTTATTTTTTTCTCCCGGTGCAGGAAGTTGGCTTTGCTGCAGAGCAGAGGTGGTGCAGAGAAACAGAGGCCAGTGAATTACAGAGTGTGAAGAGATATTGCGAGTTAGGATGGAGGGATGTGGCAGAGCTCTCAATGATCTGTGGTGTTATTTTATAGTCTATACATTTAATAGCCAGTCTGTATTTTTTTTCCCAATGGATCTGATTGTTTCGTGTCCCTGTTTCCACTGGGGAACTGCCAGGATTCCCTGCTCTGTCTTAAGCCAGGCACTTCTCCTGCATCCCTGTGTCCAAATCCTGGTGTGAGCTGAGGGTGCTTGGTGCTTGAGGACAGTGTTACCCCAAAAACAGCTTCCAAAATTGCTGTGGAGCTTCTTGCATTTTCCAGCTCTGGATTCCGTGCAACAGGGAAGGTTTCTGTGTGAATCCTTAAGGCCACAATGTTATGCTCATAAAAGTACTGTTCAAAATAGTTTTATTGGTTCCCCCAGTGACTAGAATAGCAAGAAACAGTCAAATTCTCTGCATTTTGTGTGGGATGAGCATCCTCTTCTCATTGCAGGCGGGACCAGGCTGATTTGAAGCCACACCAGCTCTCCTGGCCATGGGATTGCTGCATCACCTCAAGGAGAAGATGTCTCTGAGGTACCTTATTTTTGCTGTTGGTTTTCTCCAGGTTTGAGGTTTTCTGATTGCAAGATGTGTGCCTGAAGGGCACAGAGCACTTGTCAAAGCACTGAGGGTGGTTTATCCTGTGTCTGTGAGGTGCAGAGTGCCCGCACAGTGAGTTTTTGGGAGCGTGGTTTCATCTCCCTGGCATTAGGTAGCCCTGCTCCATCCAGAACTGGAAGATTTTAAATATTATTTCGAAAACCCGGAGATGTTTCAAAGCTTACAAGGCTTTTGACCTGTCTCATTTATGCTCACCTCCTGCATTGCAAAGGGAGAAGCTTAGAAATGCGAATTATGTGAAATACAGAGTGAAATCTTTTGAGATGTCTAAATCATGTGCATATACACACAGGCACTTGCGTCTCCTTAAAACTTCATCTCCTTCCTCGGTCGATCCGGGTGCTGGGAGGATGCACGAGCAGCTGGGGAAGAGTTGGGAGGAGGGGGAGGATGATACAGACTCAGTGCTCCCCAAATCCCTTCCCCAGTGGCCTCCTGCCCCTCTTTTTTCCTCTCCCTGCACTCCCTCAGGATCCAAATGCAACATCCTCATTGACATCCCCTCTGGGGATGTGGGGACAGCAGGAACAACCCCCACCATGCAGTGGGTTCTGCATTTCTTATGCTTCCATGGCTTTTTTTGATCTTTTATTTTCCATTTCACAAAGCTGAGACCTGTGTCAGAAAGTGTCTGTTAGGTGACACATTAACATTTCTCGCTAAATGTAAGTTTTCAGAATCTACCTGGTTTTCATATAAGGGTTGTGTGCTCTTCCTGCTAATTTTTCAAGTGGATATTTCAAACCTGGCAGTGGTGCTCGGGCTCTCTCCTGTGCTGCAGAGCCTTTTTTTTATGGTCTTGTTAAAGAAAACAATAAGTGAAGTGTGTGCCAGGCAGCGTTGGAGCCATGGGGGTGTGGGTGGGCTGTCCAGCGTCTTTCCAAGGATATTGGTGAGAAAAAAAAAACCAACCCAAAACTTCAAAGCTTTTGAAAATTTCAGCTGCTAAGGGGTGACCCTCTGGTTCCTGGCTCTCTCAGTTTCATCCCACCTCACTGTCCTTTGTTCCTGCCGGCTGCTCTGGTCCAGCCTGGCATCCCTTGGTGTCCACGGGGAGCTGGAAGGGCAGGGACCATCTTTCTTCCTCCTGTGGCATCAGAGCTGCCTGACAGCCCCTTCCAGAGGCTGCTGTGGTTGAAAGGGAATGGAAGGGTAAGGAAACCACAAGGAAAGGCAGAAAGAGGGAAAGAATGGAGGGAATGAATAGGGCGGTTTGAACAGCATTAGCGATCCTGGGTTTTTCCAGTCATTCAGTGACGCTGTGTGTTTGCCATCTAATTCCATCCCAAACACCCTAAACTGGAAATAAAGCCCTGTTTAATAAACAGGAGTCGGCATTTCATTTCCCTGAATATTCTGGGAGCAACTGCTCATTATTCCGATGATTTCCCCCCACTGTAATTATTCCAGACGCCCATTCACAGATTCCTCTGCTGACTTACACGTCCGTGCAGTCGCACGCTGAAATATGTATATGTTTTGGTGTCCTATTGAAAATTCAATAGGATCCAATTTCAATTGCTATTGCCTTCCCCCCCGTGCCTCCCCTCTCCAATTTTCCAATGCTACAGCTGCACAGCAGAGAAGAAAGGATGCAGCGGACATAAACAGCAACGTCCAACTGAAATGGGGAGAGAAAAATTACTTCCTTGTACTACCACACTCCTGACAAGAGCTGACTCCTTCTTTTTGCCGTTTTTTTTTCCTTTTCCTTTTTTTCCCCCTTTTCTCTTTTTTTTTCCCTACCACATTCAATTTTCTGACTCTGCCAGGCAGGTTGCAGGACTAATCTTGAACATGCTTTGAGCCTGCTGTATAACACCACGGGCTTTGAAAGCTTGGGATGGGGGAGATGGAGGAGGAGGATGTGGGGAATGCAATTAGTTTGGGGTGGCAGGATGAGCAGGAGAAGCTAAAATTGCAAATGAGGGTTATTTGGGGAATACAAATCCCCTTCCTCCCAGGGCTGGTTTACCTGACTTTCTGTTTTGGCAGATGGAGAGTGGGAGATGTGAAGTAGATGGGAAAAAAATCCCTAGACAGCCTGCGGGGTCTCCAGTGGCGCTTTCATCACAGGCAGTGTTTTGTAACGTGCACGTTTATTTTTCCCCTTCATCTGGAGTACAAAGGATCCGGTGTTTGAGACCTGCCAGGGGTCAGCTGGTGATGGGAGGCTGGGCTGGACTCGGAGGTGTCACTGCGGCTCCCGGGAGCAAAGCAGGTCCTGGGTGGCTTTGAGCTCTGCAGCAAAGGTGTTGCCACTGCTGCACCTTCCAGAGCTGGGAATATCCATCAGTAAATAGCATCTAGTGGGGTTCTGCCTGTTCCCAGATCCCAAAGAGCTCTCTCAGGGTGAGATCGTCTGGGACATCAAGGTGGCTCCAGGTTTCCTTATTGCCACAAGCCCAGCTGGTGTGGTGGGTCACTGCTGAGCCACCTCACTGTGACCTCGAGCTCCAGAGGAGCTGGAGAAGAGCTGTGCAAGAGTTTTCCCCCTAAAAAGTTAATATCTTGTTATCAGTTTGGAAGGGATGGTTGGAAAGGCAAAAATGTGAGGGCGAGTATGTCTTCCAACAGCTTCCAGGACAGACTTGGGCAGCTGGCTGAGTCTTTGTCTTCACTCCCCAAGTCAGAGAGGGAGCTTGAGGAGGGAAGCAAAAGGGAAGGGAAGGCAGGGATGTGGCAGGGCTGTGTCACTCTGAGGCCCAGCAGCACGCACGAGGCAGCGAACAGCCGCTATCTCCTCGAGCCATCTGTTTGCAGAGTCTTTGCCCATGCCACGGTGCCTCTTCCCAGATGGACTTGTTGCCTCCTTGTAATCCGTAGGTAAACAGACTTTTAATCAACTGGAAAGCGGGGAGAGGAGGCGGTGAGCCACGATAAGAGCCCGGTTGGGATGGGGACTGACGGCAGCACGTGCTCCGGTGGGTGGGTGCTGGAAAGCATCTCTGCAATACCTTTGGAATACGGAGAAAAATGTTTGAGGGAAGGGAATGAATTAAGGGAATAGTGGGACCAAGCAGAGCACGGCCACTGAGCACCTCTCCAGAGGCTCCCACCACCTTGGTTTGCTTCTGAGTTGCTTGAAATCGGGACTTTTACGTAGAGAATAAAATTTCCTAGGGAATAAAATTTCCCTGGGTAATACAGATATCCCATCCTTGGATAAGGGCACGGCACTGTGGGCATGGCCTGCCTGCAGGGATGCAGGTCACTGCACCCCCTGGGCCTGCAGCTTTGAGATGTGTGGGAATTTTCAACCTTGGAAGATTCGTTCTGGGTGATGATGTTTGGAACATTCAGCTGGGAAGGTTCTGGGTGATGATGTTTGGGAACATTCAGCCTGGGAAGATTCGTTCTGGGTGATGATGTGTGGGAACATTCAGCCTGGGAAGGTTCTGGGTGATGAGGTTTGGGAACATTCAGCCTGGGAAGATTCGTTCTGGGTGATGATGTGTGGGAACATTCAGCCTGGGAAGGTTCTGGGTGATGAGGTTTGGGAACATTCAGCCTGGGAAGATTCGTTCTGGGTGATGATGTGTGGGAACATTCAGCCTGGGAAGGTTCGTTCTGGGTGATGATGTTTGGGAACATTCAGCCTGGGAAGATTCGTTCTGGGTGATGATATTTGGGAACATTCAGCCTGGGAAGGTTCTGGGTGGCTCTTGCATGGTGCTGTCTTGTGTCCAGGTGGGCACTTTGCCTTTCTGATCCAGACCCTTCTCCATCCACCCTTCCTTTCTGCTGGGAAAATCACGTTGTCCCTCATTATACATTTTGCCATAATAGAGTCACAGAATATCGCAGATTGGGTGGAGTGATCCCATCAAGTCCAGCTCCAGGTTCAATCTGAAGTGGAAACAAGGTGTGCTCAGCGCTGGAGCTGCTGGGGTTTTATCTCTGAAGGGTTCTTTGCAAGGTGCTGGGATGCAGGAGGCGTTGCAGATGGAGCTAAAAGCAGCCTCAGCCTCAGGCCTGGGATTTGGGAAGGTGCTGTGGGCCCTGGGAGCTGGGGCAGTGACCCGCTGCCCTACAGTACATGGCATTACCGTGTTTAATGTACTCAGCGCTAATCTTTCTCTAAACACAAGCGATCCTGCTGAGTTCAGCACTGAAAGAGCAATAACCAATGAAGGAGATGAGATTAAGAAAACTCACAAGAATCAAATGTGCTAGAAAGGGCTGGGGAAGTGCCAGGGGCACTGCAGTAAATGACCTCCTTGGGAATCGAGGACAAATAAAATCCATGCCCAGTGTCTCTCTCTCCTCCCAGGCGCCTTGCTCCGATGCCGGAGCCCTCCCCTCCCTGGTGTGGCCATAGATGTTGCTTTCAGGGTTATTTTTGCACTGGAATACAACAAATCCTCTGTGCTATGGGGCCGAGACGAGGATCCGTGTCGCTGCATTCAGAAAAACTAACCTCTCGAGCTCAAGGAGAGCTGCTTCACTTGGCAGGAGCATTATTCTGTCTGGAACAGCCTTGAGAGGGCAAACAAAACCTCTGAGCTGTGGCTCTTGTTTCCAAAGGCTCTCCACAGGCAGGGATGCCGGGGAGAGTGGATTTTTTTATTTGTGAGCCAAAAACGGAGCCCAAAATTCACCCAAATGCCACCAGGACAGGATGAAAATGGGATGCAGCATCCTGAGGGAGTTGGTGTCCCAGTCTGAGCTCTGCTGGGCTGGATGTGGAAAAGTCTTAGGAACAACTTGCTGTTTGCAGGTGCTCAGTGGGCATGGTGGGGCTTTTGTCCCAAAGGATGGAATCCTGGAGGTGATGGGAGGGGCAGGGTTTGATTTTTGCCACCTGAAAGAGCTGGGGGCGGATGGAGGTTCTCCCCCAGCGCTTTGCTCACCACGGCAGCCCGAGGATGTCCTTCACGGATCCCAGGCATCCCAAATCTGCTGCCTCAGATCCCCACCCCAGCGCTGCGCGGGCTCGCAGGCTGCGAGGATGACTTGGCAGTGATATATTTACTACAATTACCATCTCTCTTCCCAGAGGAGGAAAAAATAGATGAATAATATGTTTTGAAGGTGTCATGGAGTGAAAGCAAGAGAGGAGCTTGAGCCTGAACTTATGAATAACTTATAGGCTTCCTCCCTTCGTGCAGCTGCTCCGCTTGGGCTTATCTTTCTCACCCGTAGGAGGTGTAATTAAAGGAGCAAAGCCGGGCGTCCGTGGGCACGCGTCTGTCTGGCTCCGTGTGTCCCCTGCACGCCGGGGCTCGGGGGAGCTGGAATGCCTTTGTATGGACACGTGGGCTGGGCTGTGTGCGGAGCTTTTCCAATTCTCCCCCTCGTCAAGAAAAAAGGGTCATTCCGCACATAATTCGTCGTTGGTATTTTTGGCGGAGTGGGGGAAGCGTTGCCTTAACTCTCCCCTTGCGCTGGAGAGCCACCAGCAGAATTCTGGATGGGGAAACGCTGCAAGGGGAAGCAGGTGAGCCCTGCAGCCCTTAAAATCTGGGAGATTTTGGTTCCGCTCGTGACACGGCTGGAAATTCCCTCCCTGGCCTCCTGTGGTGGCTTAGCCTTCCCAAGCCTTATTTTTCCAGCCCTAAAATGAGAAGTAATTTGCTCTTGTCTCAACACCTTCCTCTGCTTTCTCTATTTTGACTTGAAGAGCTCAAGGGAGGGACTGTTTTTGCCGGGTGTACACACAGAGTGGAACATAATGGAACCAGGATCTTATCAAAGGCACGCCAAAGCTATTGTAATGCATATTGTAATTATAGGGATGTATATGGAGGGATGATGAAAAAAAAACCCAATGAAACATGGCATTTCCCTCTGGAAAAAAATGTTAGCGGAATAAAACCACGCCTGGGAGTATGTCAGTTCCAGCAAAAAATGTCTATTAAAAATTATGCAGTGCTGTTCAGCAAGGTCACAGCGCTCCTTTTAGAGCCAGTTAGAGGTTTCCTTGCAAAGCAGCACGTCACTTTTTTTTCTTCCCTGCAGACTTTTAGCCAAGGTGTTGTGTTTTGGGTTTTTATTCAGATTTAGGGGCGGAAAAAAAATTGAATTTCATATAAATTGTGCAGGAATTTCTGCTGAAAGGGGTCTTCTGCAGCTCCATATGCACAGAGGGATGGTGTCCCTGGTTAACACCAGGTATAAATATATATTTATATATGATTTCCAGTGAATAACTCGTCCCCCCCATCCCTATCTCAGGAGCGCAGCCCTGCTATCTGCATGTTCCTATCAGCCCAGCACACAGATATGGACGAGTGTAATGGAGATATTTGGCTTTTAGTGCAAGGCCTTCTGTTGAACATCACCTGCTGTTCAACATGAAAAGTTGATGTTCCACAAAGCCACAAGCCAAAGGCTCCTTAAGAGCTGTTCTGGTGCATCGGGTAAATATCCGTGCTCGGAACGAGCGCTGTGCGGATTAATAATGCATGGAGCAAATCTGTAGGAAGAGCAGCCACTGCGTAGGGCTGGCTTAGAAGCTGCTCTCCCTGCTTAGGCAAATAGGCAGGGAAGTTGTGTTTTTTAAAGCATAATGTGTTGGTAATAAACCAAACTAACCCAGCCGACCTCTTCCAGCTGCTCCAAGCGCAGTCACTGGCTCGGCAGGCTGGGGGCAAAGGCAGGAGTGCTGCCAAGGGTGGTGAAAATTGCTGTGTGGCATCTTATTGTGGGCAATTTATGCTGATGGAATGGTGGGGGAGCAGCTTTGAGGCTGGGATGGGATGGGATGGCGTTGGGAATCTTTCCCCCTTTCCAAGGGTTTTTCATCACCTGGGGCAGCCATGGGTTTGTGCTGGAGGGACACTCCAAGCCCTGACACCATGAGGTGGGCAGGACAAGGTGAAATACCCCATATCCTGTATGTGCTTCTGGAGGAGAATCCTGCTGCACCACGAGTGCAGCCCGGGACTGGGTCATTAGTGCTGCTGTGCTCGTTAACTCTTCCTGTCCTAATGAGCTGGGAGTTGCTGGAGGCACTGGCAGGGTGTGGGGTGCTCCTGGTGGTACCAGGACGTGCTGGTGGAGAGCTCTGGAGCCACTGGACCTCCTCAAGCTCTGTGGATTGAACCAAGCCGTGGGAGGGGAAAGGAAGGAGAGCTAAAACCCCTCTGCATCCGTCTGCAGCTTCACAGCAGCCACAGCTTTGGCCAGGCCCCATGGAAACCCCTGGATCACAGCAGTGGAGGTGATGGGAACACCCAAGGATGGGTGGAATTCATCTCTTTGTGGCTGGGGAGAGCGTGAGCCTCTGGCTGGTCACGGGCAGGGACGTGCAGGCACCAAACAGGGCTGGGGGGAACACCCAGACCGAGCTGCCAACCCCTCCCAACGTTTGGCATTTGAACCATTGTCAGATGTGTCGATGGGGCCTGAGGAGAGGGAGCTGTGCTTTGTCACCTTCCTGCAGCAGAACGCCTGGCCTGGGTCTGACTCGGAGAGTCTCTCTGGGCGATAGAGAGAGAAACACAGCTGGATCTCCAAGAGTTCGCAGCCAAGTCTTCTTCTGAATTGCAAAGTGAACAGCTCAGATTTTTGGAAGCCTCTGAGGAGGCATAAATACAAAAAGGCAGGATATCTTTAATTTTTTTTTCGCTCTTTGTCATTTTTTCCTGGCTATAATGTCGTTTGAAGGGGCTGTGAATCACCTCGAGCAACGAAATGAGACATCCTTATCACTTATGAAAATAATATTTAATGTGTTATTTTTTATTTAGGTTGTTTCAAAGGGGAGTCTTGGGGTTCAGAGCCTCAGATATTCTTTTTATTGGACAAAGGGTGGAAATAATTTAAGGTTTTGATCTCAGGGACCTTTTCTGTGTAGGCATGTGGGCGTCATGCTCTTGGTGTTGGGTTTTGGTGTGGGCAGATGTGTTTGGTTTGGGAATCCTGAATTGGAGAAAAGTCTATTTTATTTCTGGTGTTGTGAAATAGGGACCAGCAGTTGGCATGTGCATGCAGCTGAAGGAACAGGAGCATGTTCCATCCTAAACTGGGTCCAAGTGGCCCAGATGCTGCTCAGAGCACAAGGTGGGCTTGGTGTGAGGAATCAGATGAGCGTGGTTACAGCATGGAAAAAACCCCTTGATCTGGAGATTAAAAGCAGATTTCTGCTCCAAACTGAAGAGTTTTTCCTTATTAAATTTGCTTTTAGAGCCATTTCTACGTGGGTTTAGGTGTAAAAGGAGCAGAAGCTCGTTAGGGCTCTCCTGCAGACACCAGCCCCCCGAAGCAGGTACCCCTCTTCCTTTTGGGCCAGGGGTTGCGTGTGAACCCCTCCCACCATCGTGCCGGTGGGGAAACTGAGTCACGGCATCGCTGCAGTCACTCCAGGAGGGATTCCTGGGGAATCCCGGTGGGGATGAGCTCTGGGGGGGGGGGTTGCAAGGATGCTGCAGGGGTGTGCGGATGCCAAAGGGGAAATGG
>VZTJ01004789.1:111846-158752 GCA_013397795.1 Orthonyx spaldingii | reverse complement strand
TCGCCCCCCTTCCTGCTCTTTGCTCCGGGAAACGCTGGATTTTAAACCTTTCCCCGCCCGGCAGTGAGTGGGGAAGGAGGAGGAAAACATGGCCCAGGCCAAAATGCACCACCCCGTCTCTTGGGTGATCTTCGCCGGGATGGCCGCGCTCCTCCTCTCCCAAGGTAGGGAATGCCGCGGGGGACGCAGCCCGGGCGGGCGGAGGATGCGCGGTCCCAAGGCAGCACCCTCCGAGGGGGCTGCGGGGTGAGGATCCCCCCCAGAGTGGGGACGAGGATCCCTCCGGAGCGGGGGCAGAGCTGGGAAGGGATCCCCAGCCCGCTGTGAAGTTGCGGGGGGTGCGGATGCGGGCACGGCGCAGGAATTCCCGCTGCACCGGGCTGGCGGGGGGGACAGTTCTCCTCTAGCGCCCGGATTATTTTTGCGGGTGCAGGAGGACTCTGCCATCCCAACATGATTCTCGCACGATCAATGATCCAACAGGCTGTGGGTGCGGACGGGGGCCGGGGTTCCTTCGTGCTCCCCCCACGCCTTTGCTTTTCCAGCAAGGTCGTCCGAAAAACTCGGTGCAGCCCCGCTCCCGCCGGGCTGGGAGTTGGGAAGTCCTTATCCAGCCTGTCCCGGATAAGCACGGCTGCCTCCCCCCACCCGGGGGATGGTGCTTGGAGGGGAGGGGGGACGCTGTGCAAGGGAGAAAAAAAAAAAAAAAAGAGCAAAAAGCGATGGGAAAAGGAGGGGGGAAGAGGCGGCAGGAGCCAGCCCCATCTGGCCGGGAGCGCCGAGCCTGTCAGCTCGCGTTAGGCTCCTCGCAGCCATCTGGAGGGGCTGTGGGAGCGGGGTTTCCTCCACGGGAGGAGAGGATGGAGGCGCGTCCTGCCCCGGGCCGCCGCGGGAGCTCGGGATGCGCAGGGGATGCGCCAGGGGCTGCTGCGCCGGGGGCGGGGGGCGGCTGCTGCCGGGCTCCGGAGGGATGCGGACACTTCTCGGGGACACGGAGCCACCCCCGGGAGGGGATGCGGGCACTCCTTGGGGCACGGGTGCACCCCCGGGGCGGTGCGAGCGCTCCTGGGCGAGACGGGTGCGCCCCGCGGGGATGCGGGCGTTCCTCGGGGGGAGGATGTGGGTTCTCCTGGGGACGGTGAATGCCCCCCCGCCTCCACAGCCGGCTCCAGCCACCTCAGCGCTGCTCCGAGGTGCCCGGCGAAGGCTGGGAATGTCCAAAGCAGCCCAGCCTCGTCCCCCGCGTGCCGAGGAGCGCTGCAGCAGGACTCGGGTGGGCTCTGCAAGCGCTGCCCGTGTGGAGCTGGGGGCTGCGGTGTGGGCAGGGGTGGTGACCGGGTGTCTCCCACCGCGAACTTCTCTCTGCCGGGCAGGCCGGGCGCGCTGGTGCGGAGGGAGAGCCCCCCGCGCCTGTCGACCGGCACGGGCTGCTTAACATGCACATCACACGCCGAGGCATCGCTCCTCTTCGCCTTCCTCCGCTCTGCTCTCCCTGCTCCAGCTCCCTCCTTCTCCCCGCGCTGCTGCCTCCCTCCCGCCCGTGTGCTCGGCATTCCCGCATCCCAGGAGCTTCCCCGGGGCTGGGAGCCCTGGCCCCCTCGGCTGCCACCTCTGCAGGGAGCCCGGGTGCGGTGTGAAGGGTTTGGGCTTCCCCGGAGAGGGATGAAGCTGCCCCTTTCCCTCCCCGCTTCTCCTGCCCAGAATTTATGCTTCGTTTATTTTATTATTTCATTATTTTATTATTTTTTAATGCTTGCTGTGGGGCTCCTGACTTGGCTTCCTTGCGGTCTTATTCCATGCCTCTGGTCATCCCTCCTGCTTCCTCTCCCTGCTCCTATCAAAGCTTCCAGATCAAAAAGTGGTTGGTTTTTTATTTCTTTATTTATTATCTTTATGATTCTTCTGGGCAGCAGAGCAGTGGGGAGGAATGTGCTGCCGTCCCAAGCCCAAACCCCCCATTTCCCTGCCTTGCAGGAATCTGCTGTGGTGCCAGAAGTCCCCGAGTCACTCCTGGAGTGAGGAAAAGCAGGGAACCACATTGCTCCGTGGTCTGGGGAGGACCCAGGGCAGAGCTGTGGGGAGCTGGGTGAAATATTGCACAGGGCAGCCTTTGGCAGCAAAAGGTTGGGGCCTTTTTTGGGCTGGGAGTTGCTGCATTGTTGGTGGGAAGGAGTCCCCCTGGGAGTTTTTCTTGCATAAAGTTATGTAAGAGTCATTAAAAGGAACCCCAAACACACCCTGCAAAAATAATTTTGTATTTTAGTACAAACTTTGGAAGAGAGTTTTGAGAAATTTGGGTTCATTCAACCCCAAGGCAATGTTTAGGTTTGTATGCAGTGCTGAGAATCAGCAGTAATGTGCTTCTGCTTCACGAATTCGTCTGATAATCACAGCAGTTTTTGGAATTCATAAGTTTTCTCCCTCGTTTGGTGTCCAGAAGTGGAGCTGGCTTGTGTTTGAAAACGTGAAAATTATTGTCATGCGGGAAAACCGTGTTTTGCACAAACCTCCTCCGAATATCTCTGGAGATGTGTGCTGCCCTCTGCAGCGGTTCATCCATACTCCAGGTCATTCCCTGTTTCCAGCCAAACAAACAATAAGAAAAGTGGTTTGTGAGTGTGCTTGAAAGGAAAGCGGAGCGTGGAGTGGGATAATTCAGAAGCGTTTGACCACCTGCGTTTGTGCCAACGTCTGTGAGTCCTCCAAGTTTTGTAGATTGGCTGTTGGATTTGTGGAATCGTGGCCCTAAAATGGGAGTTGTTGAGTGTTGTGTCCGTCAGGAAAGAGCCCTCTGAGCCCTGGAATGTCCAAGGGAGCTGCTGGGTGTTGGTGCTGGAGAGAGAGGCCGGGGCATTGCTTGGGTGCTGCATCCCCTTGGGAAGGAGCTGGAGGTGCCCGTTGCATCGACTCGCGGGAAGGATGGAGCCCAAAAACATCCAGCCACGACTCGGGCAAAGAGCTGGAAAGAAGGGAGGCTGCAGAGGGCTGGGATAGCCCCGGGCGTCGGGAAGTGAGTGGCAATTTGGCAACACAGCTCTCATTGTGTTTGCTCTGTGTCTTCTGTGTGATTTTTAAATAGCAGCAGTGAGAATCCGAAATATCCTTGCACAGGGACCCGGCAGCGGCGTTTTCTCTTCCCCCTTTTCCTGACTCGAAGTAGAGGGGTGGCCTCACATGTGCCCCATGTCCCTGACTCACAGCCCACCTGGATTTCTTAAGGAAGAGGCAAAAATCCCACCCCAGCACTTGGGAGTGGAAGAGACAAGAAAACTCTTCCCTCAGCCACGCGTAAAAGGATTAACCAGGCTAAAAGGTCACAGAAGATTTAGCTGGGCCTTTAGCATCAGTAAGCCAAGAATTATGGGAATTTGATTTACAAATTAGCATAAAGACCTTATTCTAATAAGCATACAAGCTGAAATAGGTATGTAAAATAATAGCATGTGTCAACATCCTACACAGAATGTTCCTCATCCGAAAGAATTATTTGCTCGCTGGATGTGGCTGGGATGCAGATAATTCCCAGACTGAGACAGGCTGTGCTGGTGTGTGATGGAAAGGCTGGATCTGACCCAGAGACACATCCACAGGGAGGACAGGCTGGGTGCTTCCCCTCAGGAAGGGCAGGATTTGGAATCTGGGTTGGGGCTGCGCGTCCTGGGAAGATTTTCTGTCGGTGGAGGGGTGAGGGGAAACCTCCTGGCGGTTCGTGCAGGAGGTAATTGCACTAATGAATGTGTATAAGAAAAATTACGTGTATCGACATCTTTTTGTGCATCCCGGGATTTATTGGTGCTCGGGAAAAATATTAGATGTGGTTAATAGTTATCGTGCGGGTCAATAAAACGTGATATTCACCCCAACAGCAGAAAATAGCTATTTAATAGGTAATAACAGTAATAATCAATACGGACATGATTAGATAACCCAGTTATATGCAGTACATAAAAGGAGGGGAATGCACTCCTTGCTCGATGGCTGGGTTTGGAGCGTGGCTGAACATCTGTCATTGCTGTTGATTCTCAGCCGAGCTGCGAGGAGGTAGCAGCACCTCTGGAAACCAGGCCACCGCTGGGATTAATTGGCACATTTTTAAGATGCAGTGGAGCAAACAGCAACCCCAGCAGACCTTTGGAAAGGGTCTTTGCATTGTGCAAAACGCTGGATGGCACCCAAAAAATCCTGGAAAACGGCCTGGGGTTTTGGTTTGGGTGGCGGAGTTGCAGGTGGGGTTTTCCACGTGTGGATTGCTGCCGCTTCCGTGGGAGCATCCCTGCACTGAGCTGGTTGCACAGCAGGAGACAAGGAGGAGTAAAGTTGTCGTAGTTGCTCTGCGCTGTGGATTTGGAGAGGTCTCCGTCGAAAGAGATGGAGATCAAAATTTAAAAAATCAAAATGAAAAAAATCGTCCATCTCAGATGTTCATGGCAAAGGCTTGGAGCTGTGACTTGGACTTGGGGTTGAGCTCTTGGTTTCAAACAGGGGCCCGAATGAGCAAAGGTACCAGATTTGGGAATTCTGTGGAAGTCCAAGCTGGTGTGGGACTGCTCTCTCTTTCCTCCATTTGGGATGAGCCTCACGGGTCAAAAGGAGATAAATATCAGTTTGATCAGCAGAGGGGATCAGGTGGGAGCTGGCAGCTTGGAAAAAACCTCCTCTGGTAAAACTAAAATTCTGAACCATCCTAGGGACCGTCCCTCTGTCCAAGACTGGTGCTGGATGCTCTGGAGGCTGCAGCCAGTTTTGGGATATCCTTGTGTTTCACCAAAACTGCTTTTCCTTTCTCCACGTAGGCATTTTGACCAGCACAATAATCTTGGATCGCGGTTTTTCCATCTTTCTTTGACTCACACCCGAGACAAGTGCATTCCATTTTAGAAGTGTCTGCTTTGTCTATTTTTCTTGCAGTTTTCACTTAAAAATACCCATATTGTGATCTCCCCCCCATTTTAGTTTTTCCCTATGGGGAAAAAATTGATCAATTGGCAGATCTAGGTCAGGTTAGCGAGCAGGGCTTGCTCTTTTCTGGGATAAACCGGGATGGAGTGGATGGGGAGAGCTCTTCCCAGGCAGCTCCTGTCAGACAGAGGAGGTGGACTTCAGCTTTCCTCAGCAGCCTGGGAAACACCACGTGAGGTGCAACTATTTGGCCATGGGGATCAGAAAAAGACCTTCATTTGTGTTTGTCTCTGCTTCCCAAACTTCAGTAGTGGCCAGAAAGGACAAAACTTTCCTTGCTTGTTCTGCAGTTGAAGGGAGAAGAGCTGTAAAGAGGGAAAATAGGATTTTTTAAGCATTACTGGTCATTCTCCTTTGATGGGCAGTGACAAAGTGCACGTTAGACTCAGCAGGACCCAAACCTGATCCATCTCTGATGTTCATGGCAAAGGCTTGGAGCTGTGACTTGGACTTGGGGTTGAGCTCTTGGTTTCAAACAGGGGCCAAAATGAGCAAGGTGCCAGATTTGGGGATTTTATAGTGGAAGTCCAAGCTGTGCTGCTGTCTCCCACTGCCAGCCAGCACCCACACCTCAGCATGTGGGTTTTTCGTGTTTTTAGTAGCTTTATAGGCAAAAACCAGTCTGGGAGAGCTGGGATTGTTCAGCTGGAGAAGAGAAGGCTCCAGAGAGACCTTAAAGCCCCTTCCAGTGCCTAACACGTCTCTAAGAAAGCTGAGAGGGACTTTGGGCAAGGGCCTGGAGGGACAGAACAAGGAACGGGATGGCTTCCCATTGCCAGAGGGCGGGGTTGGATGGGATATTGGGAAGGAATTCTTGGCTGTGAGGGTAGTGGGATCCTGACACAGGGTGCCCAGAGAAGCTGGGGCTGCCCCTGGATCGCTGAAAGTGTCCAAGGTCAGGCTGGACAGGGCTTGGAGCCCCCTGGGATAGTGGAAGGTGTCCCTGCCTATGGCAGGGGGGGGAACGAGATGATCTTTGAGATCCCTTCCCAACCCAAACCATTCTGGGATTCTATGGAAAACAGGATTACAGAGAGTGATGCCTTAGCCACTGCACCCCTTGGGGCACCCCAGTCCCTCCAGCCCTTCCACGGGTTTATCCTCCAGGCATCACATCCCTCGGCTCCCAGCACAGTTGGAGCTGTGGCCAACAGCCGGGAGGAGCAGCCACCTCCCTTCTCCTCCTCCTCCCCAAGCAGGCACCTTGCTCCTGGTTAATAATAAATCAGAGGTGCTGCCTTGCCGGGCTCTGTTATCTGCCGCCAGGAAGGAGAGCGCGGATTTTTGATGCGCTTAACAGTTAATGTGTCTAATGCTGAAAGCTGTTGTAAATTAATTGACCCCTTGACCCCCTTGTCCTGTTGACTGTTCCCACTGAAGACAGTGTTGGGTTCTTGGCATTCTTGCCCCCCTCTCCTGCTCTCTCTCCCTCCACCTCCCACATGCTTCGCTTACTAATCAGGGCAGTCAAAAAAAAAAAAAAGAGAGCCTTGACTCTGAAATGCTTTGGAGCAGCTGCATGGGGAAGTCAGGGTTCCGGCAATTCCTGGTGGTTGGAGTATTCCCTTTAAAGCCCTGCTGGAAACTGGCGTGGAATCCTCTGCCTTCCCATGGGGATAATGGGTATGGGCTGAAAAGTCGCAGCACAGCACCAAGGAGCCTCTGGAGGCGGATGGAAGGTTCACCTGCTGAGCTGTGGCTCATGCCAAGCGCTCGCTGCTGGAGCAGTGGTGGCTCTGGCTTGGGGGAAGGATGGGAGCAGGTACTCAGCAGGGATTTTTTTTTTTTTGGAAATTACAGAAAAAAGATCCCAGAATGGTTTGGGTTGGAAAGGAGCTTAAATCTCATCTCATTCCACCCCCTGCCGTGGACAGTAACACCTTCCACTGTCCCAGGTTGCTCCAAGCCCCGTCCAACCTGGCCTTGAGGGGATGGGGTATTTTCCTTGCACATTGCTGATCCCTGATTTAGCTTGGAAAGGAGCTTGGAAAACCACAAATGCTCAATCTGTAGGGCTGGTTCATGTCTTCCAGTGACTCACAGTGGGAGAGAGCAGCTGCTAAGGAGTGGGAAATGCCACAGGAAATTGTGTAATATTAGAAACGAAGCAGAATGTTTCAGGTTTTTCTAATTCCAAAACAAAATAGAAAAGAACAATCACAAATTCCCAGTGAAAGTAAATTCTGGGAAAAGTGAGGATTGATTTTCGAAGCATTTTCTTCGGAGCTTGCTGAAGCTTTACGTACAAAGTTGTGAAGCGATTTCAAACAAAAAAAAAAAAAGAAAGAGCTCTGAAGGCCGCGTTCCAGCAGTATCAAAGAGCCTGGAGTCTCCAGCCTTGTTCCGTTTTGTATTGTTATTTCTTCAAAACAGATCCTTTGCTAATGTTTCCATTTTACCAGAAACGGAATTCTTGATTTAAAGAACTGGTTTGAAAGCCAAGCCTGACCCGCCTCACTGGAAGTGTGAAGCCTCAGAGCAAAGCAAGGTTCATTAATATCGTAATATTCTCTCTCTTTTTTAGTGTTTGGGGCTTTTTCCCCCCTCTTAGAGGAGTTATCTAGTGAATAGCACTACATTCCTGGGCCGGTTTGGGTGTTTTTAGCTTTTATTCCCTTTCTCCAGGACAGATGGTATTTAGAGATCAGAGGGTGCCTCCGTTAGACTTTCAGTTTTCCAAAGTCAATTCCCAAAGCCAGCACTGGGGTTTTTGATAGCGGGCCAAGGCACAGGAGAGCGGCAGGGCTGGCTGGCACGAGGTGAATTTGGATTGAGGATGAGTGACATCTCTCTTAATGAAGCCCTTTTTGGAACAAAGCTGGCGAGGAGCAGGATCCATGATCCATTAGAGGCCGGGGTAGTGGCAGAGCCAAAACCGCCTTGTCATTGAAGACAACATGAAAAAAACGTGTATTATTTATTGTTTACTTCTTGTGCTGCTTTCCTGCACGTCAACGCTTCCCATTGTATGTTTTGGGCTTCAAAACCTGACACCACATTAGAAACCATCTCCAAAGCCCCCAAATAATGCATAAACTATGATTATTCCTTCTGATCCACTTGTGTTTATGTAAATGGCTGGAAAAGCGGTTTTCAGCTTATTTCAGAAGCTTAAGGGATTCATAGCAAGCCTATTATTGAAAAATCAGAAAGTGAAAAGCAACTTCTGAGACAAGGAATTAGCAACTCAATGGCAGCGCTCTGCTGCGGGATCTGGCGGTGCCGCAGATGGGAATTCCCTCGGGACTCAGAAATCCCACACGAGGCCACAGGTGGATGGGCTCTGAGGGGAGAGGGGACCCAGAGGAGGTTTGGGGTTAATCCAAAGGGATGAGGGGCTGGAGGGGGAGCTGGGACACAAATCATTGGTGGTGCTGGGGCTGGTGGTCTGGGTTTTGGGGGATGGTGTGTGAGGAGCGCCGCTGGCTCCAAAAGCCCCCAGGCTTGGGGGACAATCCCGGCCCTGTGTCCTTGCCTCCATGGGTGGGTGCTGGGAAGGGGCTGGCAGTGCCATCCTTGCTCCATGCAAGCCTTTTCCCTCTGTCCCAGGAGAGATGGGGCCAGATGCAGCTTCTCCTTGGGCTCCATCCCCTTCCAACCAGCCCTGCAGCATCTCATCCCTCCTCCTGCTGCTTTTTTTCCCTGGTTCGGTCCCTTTCCCCCTTCCTTATGTTAATTTCCCACCTGAGCACCAAGTACTTTATAAATAGCAAATCTGAAATGAATTTCCTAGCAGCAATCATTATCTCCCTCGACAGCCATTAAACATTCACACAAGCAGAGCAAAATGACAAAGGGGATTGATTTTTACAGTATGTTGGGGAGAGGTAGGAGAAAGGAAATATGTTGACAAGGCTTTTTTTTTCCTTATTTCCCCCCTCTCACCATTCTCCCCACCCTTGCACATCCTCTGTCTTGTGGAATTTAAAATCACCCTTTTGGAGATCAGGTTGGGAGGGGATGAGAGACAGCGAAGTTGGAAATAAATAACAATAAATTTTTTAAAAATGAGGAAAACAAAAAAAGCAGCAAGTTCTATTCCCTTCTTCTTCAAGCAGCCAGCTCTGTTCCCTTCTTCTCCAGCGCCTGGAAGCCTCGCTCCGATCCGTCGGCTGCGTACAACTGGTAAACATGAAGTTGGTTCTGTGGCCTGGCTGTTGAGATGAATATGTCAGAGTTAATGCCTCCGAAGATGGAGGGGTGGGCTGCAGGGAGTGGGGGGGCCCAATCTGGGAGCCTGCTCAGCAGAATAAATGTGTTGATGCAATCGTTGGGAGCGGGCGAGCCGCGGCCGAATGAGGCACTGTAGCTGAAAATTTAACTTTGATTTCAATTTTCATATTTGTCAGCAATAATTAGATTCAAGAAATGTTTTTGCCGCTGTTCTAAAATACTAATAAGTAGGAGCCTTTGTAGTATGGCTAATGGAGTCTTTTTTTTCCTAGTGGGCTAGAAAAATTCCATTAAAGGGAAAAGTCATACTGTATTACTGTGCTTCAACATGCAGTGACTTTGCTGCCACAGGAATATCTGCGCTGGGAAACAGCGTCCTTGCTTCCCAGTGCAGGCATGATGCTGGGGAATGGGACTGGCTTCCCGTGGTTGGGATTGGCTGGGGCTTTCCAGGGACTGGGGAGGGCTGGAGGGGACCCTTCACATCAGGTTGGGCAGGGAGTGATGCTCTTTGGGGCTTTGGGAAGCTTCTGAACTGCTCATGGGATGATATTCCAGTGGTAGCCTGGTTCTCATCCAGCAGGCTTTGGCAAATCTTTCTGGTGTTGCCATTTCCCTTCATGTTGAAAGCCTTGGATCAGTGAGGAATTTCCCCTTGTTGGCTCTGCCAAAGGCAGAAAGCCTTTCCTATCCCTCCCCACCCCGCAATGTGGATTTCCTTGGCAGCACGTGCCAGGTTTTATCCCGGAGAGACGCCGGCGAGGAAAGTGATATTAAATTTGCTGGCGATATGCAGAGCAAATGGGGGAAGCTCTAAGTTGTGTCATTCTCAAGTTACTTCAGCCTATTAAGCAAACAAAAGCACTTGTGGAGTGAGAAATGGAAATGGCCAACGTGGCCCGATTAATCCTGGATGTACAATTCCATTAATAAGCCAGCTTTTAATAGGTGGCTCTTTCCAGGAGCTGCTGGGACGAAGAATTGATGTATTCACTGTAATTGTATTGCAACTAATAGGATCGGAAGCAAATTGTATGGAGAACTTATTCCTTTGCCACCATATTCCAATCAGTTGAAATAATACAGGAGGACCCAGCATGGTAATGAGACTTAAATCTAAACAGGAATATTTTAAATTTCAGTGTGGGGCGGATTTTAGCTTGTGCTTTTGCTTCTCTATAGAGTGGGCAGAAACCAAAACAGCAGTTCAGAGAGGTGCTGGAGGAAATGGGAATCCCAATCCCAGTGGAAACGTCCCATGCTTGGGTGCTGGGGCTGCTGTCCCAGCTGGGTGATGGGATGTGGCTGCTGGGGCAGAGCTGTGCGAGGTCTGGGACCTCCAGCCTCTCTCCTGGATGCTAAGGGGGGGTGTCTGGATGCCCAGGGATGGGACTGCCCCTTTGGCATCTCACCCGGAGCCTTTTGTGCTTGTCACTGGCAGCGAGAGGAGTGAGAGGAGCTCTCCCCCTCCGCAGTCGCTGTGGTTCACTGGGTGAGCTCGTTAACGAGCCCGAGGTCCTCGCTCCATTCATCCCGGGTTTATTCCGACCCTCCATCTGCGGGCTCCGACCCTTTGCTGATCCTCTCTTTCCAAGGAACTCCTGCACAAACCCACCTTCTGCTTTAGGGAGCAAATGTACCTTTGTGGCTGTGGCTCTGGGCCCCTGCGGGATGCAGAGAGCGCTTTGGGCTTTAATCCATGAGCGTCTCTCCAAGGGCTCTTGGAAGGGAACTGTGCAGCTCTGCAAATCCCGGGCAGGCTGGGTGGCTCAGCACATCCACGGTAGTGCACAGCAGTGCCCCAGGATGCAGATCTCCATGATATCAACGCAATTGTGGAATAAAGCTCATTAAAGCAAAGGAAATACTGACGTGGGAACTGCCTGACCCAAAATCGGTGTGGCCCCTGATTACCAGAGCTGTGGCTTTGCCATGAGAAGTTTGCAGCCACTTTTTGTCTGTTCATCGCTGTTTCAGGGCTGTTTGTTTTGCACTCCTCCTCCCTATTTGTATGCATGCTCTGACCCTGCTTTGGTAACAGGCTAGAGAGTAAATAGAAAGGGGAGGGGAAAAAAAGGCAAGGAAAAAAAAAAAGCCAAGGCACAGTTCAGCTCAAATCCCTGAGGAAACAGATGTGATTGCCTTCCAGAAATGGCTCCAATAAGGCCAGAAAGGAATATTGCTTTTATAGCTTTTGGGATATAAAACATTTAGAAAATGTGATTGACTGGCAGTGCCTAATTTATCATTTACCTATTTCTCTATCCACCCAAACACAGCGGTATCCTCAGACGGGCTCATTTCCACCTTCTTTTGGCTTTCTGCCTCTTTCCTGTGTGTGCCACACGTGCAAGCCCATGTTCCCTTGCACGCCGAGCCGTGTGCGTGCACACCCGGGCACGTGTTCCCCCACGCTCCTGGCTCCTTGTCCCTGTGCCTGTGTCGTGGATTTATCATCGTTCTGCTAAGCACTCAAACTCCTGTGGCTATTTATAATTAATGCTCAGAAACCTGCCAATCCATTTAATGACACCAGGAGGTCACGGCCTCCCTTATAGCTTCCCATTAATCATCATTAGAACAGTTCTGGGTTTTTTACGTTCTTTTTAAATGTTAATTCACCTTTATAATGCTCCTTTCAGCTCTGACTGTAAAGGGATACTCTGTAGTCACTCCAGACTGTCTTGCAAGTGTGTGCAGGTGAAAGGCGCAGTGGGACAATTGCACTTGATAAAGTCTCTTGGATGTCTCCCGCTGGAATGAATTGCACTCACAAACTCTGCCAGATGGGATTTCTCCACTGCCCTCTGCCGCCGGCTCCTCGCAGCGATGCTGGCACAGCTCCCTCCCTGCTGGCTCTGTCCCGGGTGCCATGGAGCCCCTCACCATCCCTCCTTCCTGGGCTGCTGGGAACCACAGGATCAGAGAATCCTAGAACGGCTTGGGTTGCAAGGGACTTTAAAAATTCCATGTAGCTCGTGGTTCCCAAGTGGAATAAGGTCATCCATGCTGGCACAGAGCTTGCTAAGGCCGTGGCTGCTCTGCCAGGTTGTGCTCGGGTACATCTTGGCTGGGCAAATTTTGTAGGTCTGAGGTGGGCTCATGCATAGCTTGGCTTTCTGGGTTGTGGTGTCTTGGTTTGGGTGGAGCATCCAACTCATCCCTTGTGAAGGTTGACAAAAATCCCAGTTCCCAGAGCGCAGGGCTGCTCCCATTGGCGAGTCCATCTCTTTCCTGCCTGTGCCCTGGAAGCCTCCAGCCCCTTTTGTGTGTCCCAAAGCACCCCTGGTCGTGGTCATAGCCCCTGGGAGCCGATGCCCTGGCACAGCAGAGGGCATCAGCAGAGATGTCAGGAGGCAGCTTGGAGGAAGGAAAGCTCTGGGTGCAATCTGGTACCTTTGGCAAGCAGCAGTTCCTCTTCAATAGCCCTCTCTGGCTTGTGGTTGGAAGCAATCATCCCTCTCCAAAGTCAGTCTGTGCTTGCCACTAACAGGAATGGTTCCAAAGCGGTGCCATCCTGATCTGGACTGGGATGTTGATCCTTTTGGGAACAGTCCCACGGTGTGGTGGTGCAAAGCCTGGCCCCATGTGAGGTGTGGGGACTTGTCACAGCTCTGGGTGACAAACCTGCAGAGCATCCCCTGACTTCTGCTCCGTGTTCATCCCAGAGGCAGGAGGCAGCACGGACACCCAGTTCCTTTGGTGGGAAGCTTGCACAGCCCCACACGTGCTCGAGGTGGGCGAAGGTTCATGCTGGCCTCTCTTTTTGGGTGAAATAGGATCACTCCTGCTCCTTTGCAGACTTCTGGTCTGGGTGAGAGCCGAGCCCAGCCCCGTTTCTCTGAGTAAATACGCCAGCAGCATTTGGCTTAATGAACTGTGGCTTTTAATAAATGGCTCTTATCTTGCTGAAGTGCTGCTAAATTGTCAGGATTTAAAATTAGCCTAATAGATTTGTGGGCGATGTTTTATTCACTGGTTAGTTGGAAAGAGACGGAGAGAGGGGGAGAGATGGCTCCACCCAGTTCTCCCTGAATTATACACGAGTTATTTATTTGTTTGGGCCGAAGGGGAAATGTTCTGGATTAATGTGCGATGCCTCAGCACCTGACTTAATGAGAATTTAGAGACCTATCCCAAACTGATAGTCTCCCATTAATCACTCGGTGGCCCCTCTGCTTTGCTGTCCCTGGGATATATTTTTCACAGTGGTGGTTGGGTTATGGTACGCACTGCTGCTTGCCGGGAAGAGGGGATGGGGATGGACAAGAGGAGTTTTTGGGTGCTGTGGTGGCTTCCAGGACCATTTCTTGCAGCTTTGCTCCATGCTCATGTTGAAGTAGTGCCCACATATCTCTGTCTATACCACACCTACCTGTGCAACTTGAGTTCTTGAGCATAAAGTTGAACTTACTCAGATTGTGACATATCCTGTGAACTTCCATGAGCCACTTTGCTTTTATTTCTTTTGGCAGCGCTGAGCTGGTTGTGATCATGTTGACAGTTTGGAGACATATGGAGAGTCAAGGCAGAACAGTGTCTTATAATAGAGTAATATGGGATCTGGTTGGGATGGAAGATGCCAGGGAAATGTCAATCACTATCATTATCCTAACAAACTGCTGTACCTGCAGAGATAATAATAATATTTAGCAATTATATAGCACCTAACAAGCTCAAACAGCAGAGACTGCAGCTAATTAAATCTCCCAAGACTTCCTTTGGGTGGGTGATTTCCTAAGAGCATGGACCAGCTTCTCAGAGTGTGTTGTGCAAAGCTGAAGGCACTTCTTTCCCATTTCACAGATAGGGAAAGCTGGTCCTGCTGGAAATCCTCACAGTGAGGGTGGTGGGGTCAGTCTTGGCACTGGGTTGGGCTGTTTGCTCCATTGGGAAAAGCGTTGGGTGGCCTTGACTTGATGACCCAGATGGCCAAAGGTGTTTGGATGCATTGATGTGCTTGTTCCTTGTCCTTTATGGAATCAGGGAGAGTTGGGTGCTAGACACCCAAATGGGGACCCTGCCAGCACCCCTTGGTGAGGTAGAGGTGCTGGTACAGATGGTTTTCAGGGCTGGACAGTCAGGGGGTGTTTTCTCCTGTGTCCGTCTGCTTTGCTGGGCTGCTGCTGTTTCCCTCTTGGTTCATCATTCCCCATCCCATCTTGACCAAGCTGCATCCTGAGAAACCTTTGTAGAGGGTGATACATCAACCAACATCCCCGGGTCGTCCAAGATCACAGCGGTGGAAAGCAAGACTTTGACCACTTCCCCGTTTGTGGTGGTCTCACCTCGCCCTTCCCAGGGAGCAGCAGGTGAATCCATTCGTGGCTGTCTGGATCCAGCCTGGCTCTCTGACCTGTGTGCTGCTCCAGCCCGGGGAGCCCGTGGTGTCCCCATGACTTTGTGAAGGTCAGCGGCGGTGTCTGAAGTGGGGCTGTAGTAGCAACGCGTGATGCGCGGTGTCAGCCATAAAGGAAATATTGTATATAAAAGATAAGTTTTTTTCTCTTTTCTTGTGGCAGAGGAACAAGGCGCCGGGTTCATTTAGCATTCATAAAGTCTTGCTTTGGAAACGCCTTTAAGTACTGCTGAGGGAGACTTGAAGGAGCGTGTTTGAGAGTCAAATGCACATCTCCTTGGGCTCTCCTTTCATCTGCTTTAAAAAACACAATCTTTTTTTTTAATCTTTTTTTTCCCCCTCTGTAAAAATACTAATCTTCTCCAACAGCAGCAGACACCCAGGGTGCAGGCGCTTGGCAATTAGTTCAGTGAACAGAATAAGCGAGGAGCAGAGGGAAGGGGGGAACTCAGCCAAAGACCGGAGGACGCTGAAATCCTGCCCGCTAATGAGGAGGCAGCACAGGATGGGGCCTGGTTAATTCAGGTGCTGAGTTGCACCGTGTGTCGTCCACCCAGGTGGCAACATGGTCCTCTGTCATCCTCTGGGATGACCTCTGGCTGAGAGGAAGGCCCAGCAGGGAATTTGGGTCTTGGGCTGGAGAAGAGTCCAAGGAGGTGAGGTGAGGATGAGTTTGGCTTGATTTACAACCGGGCGAGAGTATTCCTGACTCCAGGCAGGTCACGAGTAGTTGTTGGGAGAAACACGTGAAGGTTTTGGTGTGAGTCCTCCTTGGGCTCTTGGCCGGCACGTGGAGTGCAGTGTCTGTCCTCCAGAGTCTGGGCTTCCCCTTGTAGACAGTCGTCCTCTCGGAGTTCGTGTCGGCTTAGAAATTCAATGCACGATTCCTGTTATCCTCGCGGGAGCTCAGGCAGAGGGAGAGAGACAAAAGCAACAAGGGTTGTCGTCATCCAGACTTCTTCAGGTTGTGAAGAGCCAACTTCTTGGAAAGTGTCAGATGGGCAGAAGTTCAGCTCAGCCCTTTCTTTTGGCTGAAACTTTTCTCGTCCTTGAAACCTCTCCTTCGCTCTTCACTTGAGGGAAGGGAATTTACTGCGATGAAATATGTTGTCTTGTGGCTTTTTATGAAAACAGCACATGTCACTGCCCCTGTTTCCTGGAGCCAAAGGATGTGGCTGGATTTCAAAAAGAAAAGGACTGGATGATTTCATTATTGCTAACAACTGTTCCCACCAAGATAAGGACAGTCTAATCACATTCCCTGCGCAGAAGTACCAAGGGAACCAACAGGGAACGTTTCCATTTGATCTTCCATGTTGTCTTCTGTGTTTTGGTCCTTTTTGGTGCTGTGCAGTGCCAGGAGCAGGCTGTGAGGCTGAAGGATTTGGGGGCAGTCAAGGCAGCAGTGCCGGGTGGGGTGTCCTGGTTATCAGGGGTGTCCCAGGTTGGAGATGCTCTGCCAGCAGCTGCCTCGACATAAGGATTTATTTCACTGCCCGCCTGCAGTCAGGGCTTGAATTCCACGTCCCAAACTCTTTGAGCGGAGCCTGAACTGATGGAGGAGGCTGAGCACTGAGCAGAGAGGGAGTTTTCAGCTTTTTATTTTTGATTTGCAAGTTGCCCAGAAGAAAAGTGCCACCTCCCTCATAAAAAGAAATCAGAGCTTATGGCTAATAAATTTGCTTTTCTTAATTACGTTTCGCAGATTCCCGATGCAAATTCCCTTGAGAACTGATCCATAGCTGAAAATCCCCTCTGCAGTGAGCATGCTCCATCTTCAAATGCCAGGAGGTGATGCTGACCCTGGTGCAACGTGGGTGGAAGGGGAGAGCAGAGCCAGGAGGGGCAGGGGATGGGTTTTTGGTTGTGCCCTCCACCTCACTCCACTGCCTGCACGGAGTGAGCTGCCACGTGCCCCCACTGCAGCCATTCCTGTGGCACGGGAGGAACTCTCAAGGCTTTGATTTGCCTTGTAGCAAGAGATAACATTATCATCTCGTCCTTTAATGATTTGAGGATGGACTATTTTTCACGTCAGTCTCTCTGTCTCAGTAGCCTTGGTGCTGCTACGGGTGGGTGGTGCACAAATCAGTGCAGGCAGAGGGGATGAAGTAACTCAATCTTCCCCCTCACCCTCTCGTTGTTGCATGCCCTTGGCTCCTCAGGAGCTTGCTGAAGGCACTAATTGATCCATCTCGTTGGCACAGCCGGCGAGGAGTTGTCACTTGGTGAGCAAAGCGGGGTTTTGTCTTCTGGAGCACAGGGTCACCGCTTCAGGTCCCAGCAGCGACCACCCAAAGAGAAAAGATGACTTATAATTACATTCATAATTGAAAGTGATTAATGGTAGCAAAAGAACTTCGAGCGATTTCTTGTAATTAAATACTAATTTTAGTTCCTTTGCAGTGCCGAGCACCATGTTTGCTTTACTGGGGATATTTATGGCTGCGCCTTAGCACGGTTTAATATCTTAAAAATACATGTTAAGTCATTAACAATTTTTTGTTGACTGGGTAAACAAGTAAGCATCAATTAATTTGTTTACTTTTTGTCTGTAATAAGCTTTTATTATTTCAGATTTTGGAGGACTTTTGTTCCGGAGGATTTGTGGCTTTGAGTGGAAGAGTGGAACACTTGATCACTCCCACACCAGGGGAGTCCTGCCCTCTGCTCTGGGCTGCTCCAGCTGCCAAAAATCCCCCAGAGAGGTGTGAAAAGGAGGCTGGAGTCACATCTGGAATGGTTTAGGCTCAGAGGACAGCACGGCCAAGTGTTGAGCCTGCTGGCGCTGAGGCCTCTCAGAGGCTTTGGAGCAGGGAAAGGAGCTGTCTGCCCACGGCAGATGCTCGCTGGCTGTTGCTTGGTCTTGAAGAACAGAAGTGTCACAAAATCAGCTGTTTCTGCCAGGTTTTGGCTGTCTGTGAGTGACACCTTTCAAACTCAGCTGCTGCTCACGATGCTGCATGGCAGGGGTTGCTCGGGGCTGCTCTCCTCCTCCCCTTGCTCCAGCTGCCAACACCATCTCCTGCCCTCCCCATCTGCCCTCCCCTCTTTGGAGGTGGCTTTTGCCCTGGATCCACCCTGGATCCAACCTTGACTGGATTTGGGGGGAGATATTTGCAGAATTTAGTATTTAATCCTTAGTGCTGTCATTGTATTGGTTTGATTTTGAGTTTTGATCTGTCAAACGAGGCTGGTTTGGATTTTAGCTGTGTGCAGGGAGCTGATGGATGCCAGTTTGGGTGGCTGTGCCTGGGCACAGGCGTTGACGGGCCACCAAACTGAGCAGAATTCCCGTCCTGTGTCAGACACCTTCCAATGTCACCGCGACTGAAAATATCTTCAAGTCTGGGTTTATTCATCGCCCAGAGCAGCTCTTTTTCAAGCACTACAGGATGAGCGTTATGCCCAGATGTCCCCATGTCCTTCCTGCACCTTGACAAAGTTGTTTTGGGAATCTGTTTCCCGAAAACTTAGTCCTGCTCTCATAGCAACACACCGGGCTGGAAAGCTCTTGATGGAAATCATGTCTCTTCCTCACCAGTTCCTTGATTCCTTGCTAATGCTTTTCATTCCCTCTTGCTGCTTGAGAGAGCTGATCGTCTGATTAAATTAAGACAGACACAAAAGCAGCTGGCCTGCCAAAGACTTGGATTTTATTAAAAATAATATTGTTTACAGAGTTCTCTGCCTTTATGGCGCATATAAAACAGTGTGTTCCACCCGAGCAGCCGGCAGAGTCACTGCAATTTACCCGGGAAGAGATGGAAAGACATTAAACCCTGTCTTGATGGGGAGTAGAGAGGGCATGGAGGAGACGGAGGTTGGGGATAAGAGATGCGGCGTAGCTGCGGCAGCAAATGAGAGGGAAGGAAATGCAAGGGAAATAAGAATGAAAAAGGAAGGATGGTTCCCTGATCCCCACCTCCCCTTCTCCCCTCGCATACCTGCGCTGAAATGAAGCCTTCAAAAAGGAGAGAGATCATGGAAAAGAGAAAATAAACTAGGGCAGAGAGCTTCAGCTGGGGACAGTCCCCACCGGAGCAGGAGGAGAGCTGCTTGCCCTCCTTGCAATATTCAGGAGCCCTTCCCAGGCTCTCCATGCAGGTGGAAAGGCTCCTCCGGTCTGTTCTCAGCTCCTTTGAGCTCTTGCAGATGTTCTCTGAGTCCTGGGGCTGGGGCTAAGTCAGGGCTGGGGGTGCTGCCTCCGGGTGCTGCCTCCTGCCCACCCAAGTACCTCACTCGCTTTGTAAATCATATCTTTGTGGTTTATTCACACTTCAAGGGCAAAGGAGGGTGTGCAGGGATGGGTCACGGCGTGAGGGGCTGGCAGCAAATCGAGGAGAGACAGGGAGCTTTTCCCAAGGTCACAGAGGGAGCTCGAGCTAACACCCAAACTTGAAGCAGGGTCCCCACCTCCATCAACCTCTGTGCTGGCTAAAAGGGGTTGTGGCTCGCTTTGGGAGGCAGGGATGAGCCCTGCTCATGCCCTGCTGCAGGAGTGCCCTGGCTCTGCTTGGCCTTCTCTCTTCGTCCTGTGTCTTCTCTGTGTTTGTTTGATTTGGTTCCAAGTAATTAATTGTAAACACCCATGGCTAATGGTTTGGATGAAGGGTGGATGGGTGCTTTAATTAACTTGTGAAAGAATTATACACTCACATCTTCAGTCTCCCTGACCTCAGCTGAAGTGGCAAGGCTTGGGCACCCCAAGTTTTGAGGGTGCTGAGCACCCTGTGAACGTGGGATGTGCTGGGTGGGGGGATCAGCTTGGAAAAGCCACTCAGACCGTGCTGGGAAGATTTGACAGGGATCCTGGTTGTAATTATCATGGAATCACAGAATATCCTGAGCTGGAAGGGATCTACAAGGGCATGGGGGTTACTCCTTTCCCCTACATGGGTGGAGCCCCAGGTCCCATGGGAGAAAGTCGTCCCACCCTGTTTCCCTGGAGCCCTGAGCTCCAGCCCTGTCAGGGTGAGCACCTTCTGATGCTGAGCACGTGCTGGTTTTGACACCTTAAAGGGGTTTGGTGGCGTGAGGGAGGTGTTCCTTCAGTTGTACAGAGACTTTAGAGGTTGAATAGACCTGAACCTCGTTTTGGACCGATACATGTGGAGTTTGGGTTGAGCATGGGCCTCCTGCCCCTTTTTTTAAGATGGTTACTGTGCAGACTTCTGAGGTTTAGCATGAGAAGAGATACCTTCTGTTTTCCAACCTTTCCAGACAAAATCCAGCCACTGGATGTGGTTGGGAATAAGCTCAGCAGAGCAGTCTTGGGGAACTGAAACTGCTGAGCTCTCCTGGGCAAGAGGATTTCTGCAAAGCCAAGAGCTCAGGAGACTGTGAGACAGAAGGGGGTCTCGGAGGAGGTGGCCCTGGGTCATCCCTTGCTGGCCTCCAGGCCCATGGAAGCTTGATGGGTGTCAAACCTTGTATTGATCCCTCGGTCTGAGGGCAGCAGGAGGTTTGGAGCTGTAGCAACAAGTGCCTCAGCCTCTGCAGCTCAACCCGTTGCTGTCTTGGAAGGTTTTGTCTCGAAAATTGCCGAGGAAATCTTTGAAGGAAAAGGCTGAGCTCTCACCATCCTCCCCACCCTTCCACACCTTCCCCCCCAGCCCATTCCCAAAGCTCCTCCCAATGGCTACTCCATGTTTCAGGATGGTGCTGAGATAAAAGATGCCTCCTTTGTGGCTGTTTTAGTGAGCAAATCAACTCCACAACCCAGTTCCAGGAGGATGAGTGAAGGAGCAAGGCTTTTACAGCTCCTTCACTGCGTAGTTCAGAGAGTTGGGATGGGGTTGGGTCAAGTGATTCCCTGAATGAGTCAAAAGCACTTGGAACATCCAGGAGAGGGACAAGGTTGTCTGTGCATCCTGCTACTGAGTCACCGGGCAGTTTCCTGTCCCTCCCAGTGCAGAACACTCCAGGTGGGAGCTTTGGCATCGCTGCTTAAAACAAGGCTGATTGGGCTTGTTCTCTCATGGAAAATGCATGAGAAAAACTGCATTTCCATGCCATTTTTTTGGATCAAAAGTCATTTTTACTCTAAACAAGGCTTTTTCAGCCTTTTTTTGGTGGTGATATGTGCCTCTAGAATCCTCCCCACTTATCAGTCCCCCAGCAAGCTGCTCGGTTTGATTGCTAATCTGCCTTACCGTGTTTTTAAATGCACTTTAATATTTGAGTTTTAGGGGCTTTTTTATTTTGGAGGCCAAATTCCAGCTTCTGAAGTGCCTACCTCTCTTTCACTGCAATGGCAGCCTTTCCCATTTCTCCCAAGGCACAACATGGTCCTTACACCGTTTGAAATTAGATGCACTGATTAGAGCTCTGCACCTCAAAGGGCAACTCGGAGAAGAGGCTGGAGGTTGGAGCTGGGGGTATTCATGCACTCAAAACGTGATTCCTTAGGACTTTGCACTTGTTGCAGCTCTCTACAAGTGACCTGGAAATAGATATCTGCTGGTAGGTGATGAACTGGAAGTGGTGGTGGTGGCAGGAGGTCGGTGATGGCCGTGGGAGGATGTCTCTGATCCGTAGCTATGACAGATGACTCTATCTGTGCTTTTGCCCTGTATTTTTTATAAGTAAGAATATAAGTAAGAGTGGTGAGATACAGAGCAAATCGCTAAAAATTGCTGCACCTGGTGCTCTGGGCTGAGAGTGCTTCTGGCTCAGCCACGGAGATGCTCTGAGGGCTGGAGCCCCTCTGCTCTGGAGCCAGGCTGGGAGAGCTGGGGGTGCTCACCTGGAGAAGGTGTTCACCTGGAGAAGAGAAGGCTCCAGGGAGACCTCAGAGCCCCTTCCAGGGCCTAAAGGGGCTCCAGAAGAGCTGGAGAAGGATTGGGACAAGGGATGGAGGGACAGGACACAGGGAATGGCTTCCCACTGCCAGAGGGCAGGGTTAGATGGGATATTGGGAAGAAACTTCCCTGTGAGGGTGATGGGTCTGTGTCACAGGGTGCCCAGAGAAGCTGTGGCTGCCTCTGGATCCCTGGAAGTGTCCAAGGCCAGGTTGGACGAGGCTTGGAGCAGCCTGGGACAGTGGGAGGTGTCCCTGCCCATGGCAAGGGGTGGAATGGGATGAGCTTTAGATTTCCTTCCAGCTCAAACCATTCCGTGATTCCTTTCTGATTCTCTTGAGTGTTGTGGGTTCTCGGAGCCGGCAGCTCTCTGCTGTGTCTCCGGGGTGCTCAGCACCCGTTTCAGGGAGCGCAGGCCCTGCTGTCTGACAGTCAGGAATGTGTGTCTGGAGTGCTGTCTGCAGCCTCGTTAGGCGGCTGCTCCGCTTGTAATCGCTCCTCGGAGAGCCCTCCCTCGGTTTCACAAGAGTTAAGCATTTTGTTAGGGAATTCACTCGGTTGCTCTGAGGGCTTTTTTAATTCCTTTCACCTCAGTGTTTTCCTGGGGAACTTGTGCATGCTGTGGGGAGGTGTGGGGAGGACAGATGTGGCAGATGTGGGTTTGAGCTGATGCTGGTGGTACCTGGAGGTGCAGGATCCACCTGGGGCTTGGCACAGGAGCAGTCACAAGTTCTGGCAATGACGTGTTTTACCCCTAGAAATACTTTTCCTCCTCTAAATGCTTTCTCATGGGGGGTGAAACTTTAATGTCAGTGCTTCAGACGAGGAAACTGAGCCCCCCAAGAGAAGGAGGATGTGTTTCCCAGGTCTGGGTGGGTTCAGGAGCCACCAATCCCACTCATCTTGGGTGAAGGGGCCCTGCCTGGGAGGGAGAGTTGTGCTTGGGGCCTGACCTGAGGGCAAAGGGTGTGATCTGAGCTTGAAGACAGCACATCGGGATAACCTTTCAGCCTTCAAATCTTTGCAAAACCATAAAGGTCCGTCTGCCCTCTGAGGTGGAGCCTTGAAATGAGGGCGACACATGGAAATGCATTGGATAGCTCTGTTTAATCCAGGCCAGCTGCCACCTTGCTCTTAATGAGGAGCCCTTGCTGTCCCTCCAGGTAGGAGTGATATTTGTCTGAATTGGTTCAGCTTCTAACGATGGCCAGGAAACCTGTTCTGATTGAGTTGCCTCGGGAAACGTTCAGTGCTTCTGTCAGTCACTGTCTGAGGCTTAGCTGTCATTTTGGGCTGAGCTTTTTCAGTCCTCCCCTTGTCAGAACCCTTGAGTGGTGCAAGAGAGGGCCTGGGATGGATGGAATGATTCTCTAGTTTTAAAGTCAATGCTCTTAGACACACAGTGGTAGCAGCGTGTCCAAATGCCACAAAAAGTGGGACAGGAGCTGGGGGAGAGCAGAGAGGGGAGGCGATGATCGCTCCTATCCAGTGAAGCAGGTTGTCCCTGGAAATGGAACATGAATAAGTAATCTGGATAAATAATGGAGCTGTCTGAACTGTAACAATAAAGAATAAAAGTGCTGAGTGTGTCTTGCTGTGATTTGTGGGGTCACACTGTCTGAGACGGCGCAGCCCGTGCTCCCACTGGAGAGCAGGAGCTCGCAGATGGATCTCCTGCACGTCACAGAGAGAGGCCTGGTACTTGCCAGTGGCAGGAAACAGTCTGTGGTCAGGATTTTATGCTGCTGCAACAGTTTTGTGGACCCTGAGAGGTTCCTGTGTCACAGTCTGGTGCTGAATGACCTCTGTGGGTTTAGGGTTGTGGGGATCCCAGCTGATTTCCCCCTCCACAGGAGCTGGGCACATGTGGGACCTGCTTCATGGGCAGCTGAGCTGCCCTCTGGTGAGAGAGCCCCTCTGCAAGGGTGTCACGAGCCTCAAAGTTATTCCAAGTTCCCATAGAAAATCTCTGTTACAAATTAGTGTTTTCTTCTTCTCTCTCTTTGAAGGGATGTGGCAAATAATTATTCTCCTGCTTTGTGTGATATGTATGTAAGGGACGGGAGTTGTCAGTTCTTACCCAATCTTCTCTTTTAGTGACAAAGCAAACCCCGGCGTCTTTCATCTTTCTCCAGAGTTGTCTGCGTCTCATAGCCCTTTCGTTGCTATTCCATGGATTTTTCATTGCTATTCCATGGATTCTCCCCGGCTCGGCCTGGCGGGGACGTGCGATCAATTGCTCCCCATCGATCAGAGATGTGTGTCTTGCACTGTGGCAAACGCACTTTAGATTGATCTGAGAAGAAAGGGAACCTCCAGCTGCAGGCTCAGGGCAGCCAGATGTGCTGGGAAAGAAGAGGAAGTGTCAGCACAGGTCAGTGGGGAGGTGGTGACGTGTTAAGTTGCAGTGACTTGACCTTGGCCTTTCTGCAGGTCGGGCTGAAGCCCTGCAGCTGAGCCCTTGCATTAAACCAAGCGGAGCAAAACGATTCTCCTTTGTCCTTTTTACAACCCTCATGTTAAGATTTGCCATCTTCTGTAGCCTGGCTGAATCCTCCATAATTTGTGGGCTGCTCTAACCCCCCAGTTCCTCGGAGGTTTTTCCTCTCCTTTTTATCCACATGTTCGATGTTTTCTCTCCGAGTGTATCACATCACGCTTGTCCGTCTTGGATTTCCTGTTGCTCGTTTCCAGAGGAGATCTGAGATTCCAGTCCTACCCTCAAAACCCTTCCAGCCCCTCTCCTCCTGGCTGGGTATCATCTACAAATTTTAATCAGTGTGCTCCCGGCTCTGTAACGCAAGCAGTTAAATGTAAATGTTGGAGAGAGCAAGGCTCGGACAGACCCCGGAGGAATCCCGCTGTAGGTTGCCCTCCTGGCATGGTTGTAAATAATAGATAAGCACTCTTTGAGAGCGCTTTGTCAACAGGCTGTTATCCCTCCTCCCCTCTGCCCCCAGCCTCAGCGATTACATCCACTCCGTGCTTCCTCAACTTTCCTCGCAGGTGCCGCGTGGGACTGGCATCAGGAGCCTTATTAAAGTCAAGGTATATCATGTCTACAGCTTCCCTCTTATCCACCAAGTCTAGTTATCCTGTCAAGGCGGAAATTAGGTTGGTTTGACATGATCTGTTCTTGACAAACTCGTGTTGGTGGTGGATGTGGGGTTTTTTTTCTCACTTTATTAAATTCCCGGGCCTTACAAGCTATGATAGTTTCATCGTTTGTTTTAGTATCTTCCCGGTGATTGAAGCTGAGCTGATTGCCTACAGCTCCTGGGTTTTTTTTACTTAAAGATATGAAGATTTCTTGCCCTTGCTGCTGGCCTCCACGAGCTCCCAAAGAGCAGCGCTGGTGGCTCAGCGACGTTTCTGCCCGATTTTTCATCACTCTCCAGAGACCTTCCTCAATCTCTGCCGATTCAATTTTTTTTTTTAACCCCTCTTCTCTCCCTGCTCCAGCCTGAAAGCCATCTCCCTGTTACCAGGAATTCTGGAGCTGTCTGCTGACCACAGCCCTGCCTTGCTGTGGATACAATCAAACACGGCACTGAGGATCTCTGCCACGTGCTTTCCTTGACTGCTTGGTGATGGACCCAACATTCCTTTTCCTTTTCCTTTGAACAAATCCAAGAGCCTTTTTATTCTCCTCTCATATCTCTTGCTAATTAAAACTTGTTTTGCATGTTAGTGCTGCTGACTTTATCCCTCTATGCCATTGTGGCTCTGTTATACCCATCCCTAATTATTAGCCCTTGTTTCCATATTTTTTTCATGATTCCTTTTTTATTCCCAGGTCATTGAATGGCTCTGAATTCAGCCATAGCAGCCTCTTCCTAGGATTCCTACCTTCCCTTTGCACAGGGATAGGCTGCTATTGTGTGTGTAATAAAGTCTCTTTCACTAACTGCCAGCTCTCCCCTTCTTTGTGATTATTTTCCCAGGAGAACCCATCTACCAGCTTCCTGAATTTTTTGAAATCTGCCTTTTGAAGTCCATTATCCCTATTCCCCGGCTTTCCATCGGGTTGAGAACTCGACCATTTCATCACCACTCTCACCCAAATTACTTTCCTCCTTCAAGGCTGTAGTCCACGTTTCCCAGGCAGGAAGGCTCAGGCTTTTCCCTGTGCCTTCCCAAAGGCTTCCCTTGGACAGGGATGGGCTGAGCCCTGCCAGGCAGTGCTCTGAGTGTCGTCTGTCCTTCTGTCTCTGTCCCTTGGTCCTTGGTTGGATAAGGGCTTCCCAGAGAAGGAACCCCATTCCCTTTCAGCCTCTCCATGCTCTCCCTGTCTCACATTTTGGGAGAGGGGTTGTCTCCTGGTTGTGTCCTGCTCCAGATGCGGATATTGGGCAGTTTGCTGCCCTCCTGGTCACCTCACTGCCTGTCCAAGCCACATGGCACACATGTGGCCAGGTCTGTGTGGGAAGGAGTGGCTTCCATTTCCCAGCCTCCTGCCTCAGTGTCCCAGGAGCACAAGGGTCTGGTGGCCATGACAGACCCCACGGGCAGTGACAGGACCTGGACATGCTGCTTGTCACTGAACCAGTGACTGTCAGAGCTGAGAAGGCAAAAATATCTTACACTTGACTCTGAACTTTAAGGCAGCAGATTTGGGTGAAGCGATTCCCGTCCTTGCTAACAAAGATGTGTAGAGCGGGTTGTCCAAGACCTTTAAATGTCAATAAGGAATTCTGCACAGCCCACAAATCTTCATGGGCAGCTGACAGGGACTGCAGTGCTGGGTGGGCTCTCTGTCTGGGAGCAGAGAGCAGACCTGGGGAGGAGCTGCAGTCAGGAGCCAAGGGGCCTCAGCAGGGAGTGCCGGTGGTCACTGGAGCAGATCCATCTGCGTCAGTGAAGCAGAGGAGGTTTAGATGGGATATTGGGAAGAAATTTCCCCCTGTGAGGGTGGGGAGGCCCTGGCACAGGGTGCTCAGAGAAGCTGTGGCTGCCCTTGGATCCCTGGCAGTGTCCAAGGCCAGGTTGAACGGGGCTTGGAGCAACCTGGGATAGTGGAAGGTGTCCCTGCCATGGCAGGGGGTGGAATGGGATGAGCGGTGAGGTCCCTTCCAACCCAAACCAGTCTGTGATTCGATGACTGAGTGGTTTCTGTGGAGATAACATGTGAGAGTCTCCTTTCCCATGGGATTTGTGGTGTCTTTCTCAAAGCAGCCAGGCCAGGCCGTGGCAGCTCAGGCGTGGTTCCTGCAGGGTTTGGATGCAGACGTGGAGATGTTGCAGAGTGGCTGGAGGGCATCAGGAGACTCCCAGTGAAGTCTGAGATGGCAACAACAGGCCCAGTCTGAAATAACTCAGGAAAACAATCCTATTCCCTTGGAGTGTGGTGAGAATGAGGGATTTGCCCCCCAGCTGTGCCTGAGAAACCACAAGTGTGTGTTGCTTTGCTTGTGCTGGCACCAGCCGAGGTGGAGTTAAACCCTGGCTGGCTCATGTGTTGGATTGGTGTTAAACACAGGGATCTGGGGGCTGGACCTGCCCCCCAGCTGCTCTCTGGAGCGTGGAAGGCTGATGCCTGGGCAGCCACTCACAGAGGATGCAGTTTGGCATTTCCGCGGAGGTGGTGGCAGCAGGGCTGTGGGTGCCACGGCGGGGTCCCCACTGCCCACACGTGGGGCTCGCTGACAGACGCCTTCCCAGAGCAGGCTGTTGTGTCCTCAGGGATGTGTCACCAGCGCCCAGCTGTGACTGCTGGATGTGCTGCTGCAGGGAAGCACAAACACACGGCTCTGAGCTGTGCTGTGAGAGAAAATACCTCACCCAGGAGCTCAGGCAGAGGTGCTGTGGGCTGGGCTGGCTGTGCCTGGGTCCCACCAGCTCCCCAAGACCCCTCCCCTCTGTCAGAGAGCTGCAGTGCCTCTGAGTAGCCCAGGAGGGCATTAAATTTAATGGATGTCCAGAAATTATCATATCTGGGAAACACTCATTAATCTCTGTCTGCCTTGCTGGGTTTTATTGTCTTCCCTCCCTGCGAGCCCCGCTCTGCCCTGATCCTTTCTCTCAATTCATGTCATCTTCTTTCCTCCCAAGTTTTACCTCTCCTTTTTATCCACATGTTTTGTGCCCAGGGAATCTCTTTGCAGAGCCTGTGACCCAGAGCCCATCAACTGCAAACTGAGAGGCAGAGGTGGAGCTTTTGAAGCACGTCTAGATTTTATCAGTGGTTATTTCTATTGCTTTGTAGGGCTGTGGGAGCAGAGGGGGAGATGTTTGGTGGCTGCTGGCTGTGGCAGGTGATGAGCTCGGGCTGGTGCCTGGTGTTACCTGCTGGATTTGGCAAGGGAATGCTCCTCCACAGCACCAGATGTGCTGCACTGCTGAACCGTGTCCCCAGTCTGCACCACGGGCTGTATCTGCTCTCCACTCCTATATCCGTGCCTGGAATAAGCCTGGATTTCTTGCTATCCCATCATAAAATGGTTTGGGTTGGAAGGAAGCTTAAAGCTCATCCTGGGCAGGGACACCTTCCACTATCCCAGGGTGCTCCAAGCCCCGTCCAGCCTGGCCTTGGACACTTCACACATCTCAGTGCCTGTTTGCAGTGGGGTATTTCAGGTACTGATGTATTTATTTCGGTGGTTCATGCACACAGCAGCACGTGCAGGGTTGCAGGGGTCTGTAAGGAAAGGCTCTGGCCAGCTGAGGAATAACTTGGGATAGAAGGTCCTAAAGATCCAAGCTCCATCCATGGAGTCACTCTGGTGGAGCAGTGGGGACGAGAGGCTCCAAGCCCCGTGCAACCTCACCTTGTCTCTTTCCAAGGACAAAGCATTCACCACCTCTCTGGGAAACCTGTGCCGGTGTTTCACCACCCTCACCATAAAGCACTGCTCCCTGTTATCATCTGCACCATGAATTTTCCCCGCTCCAGCGGGCAGCCTGGTGCAGGAGGGAAGGTTACCCTTGCACAGGGGTTCCTGCTGGTTTGCAACATCCCTTCCTGGGAAGTTTCCTGACTGCTAAACATGACAATTTGTTGAAGTTGAGCGAAATAGGCTTCTTAATGAGTAAAATGATTTGTCAGGCGGGTGCCACTGTTCCCTCTGCAGTGCTGGCCCTCTCTGCCGGCACCGCACATCCTGACATGGCTGGGAATAGCTCAGCCCCATCAGCAGGGCTGTAACTTGGCACCAAAGCTCTTTCCACACAAAGATTTTTTTGTTTAATAAAGCATAAGACTGAGCAGTTTGCTCTCGCTGGTAGGTTTTGAAATACGCATTTAATTTCGGCTTAATGAGGAAATTATTGTGTATAAAATTAAATGCTTTGTCGTGGCTCTTCAGGGCAGAGCTGCTGGAGGGTGAGAGCTGTTGGGACAGGGGAGCTCTTGGGGGTGGGGGATGCTGAGGGCCAGACCTGGGACGATGAGGACGGACCTGCAAGGCAGGAGTGAAATGATGAACCATGGAATAGTTGAGGTTGGAAAAGAGCTTTAAGATCATTGAGTCCAACCACTGCCCCAGCACTGCCAAGCCCACAACCAAACCGTGTCCTCAAGTGCCACATCCACACATCTCTTCAATCCCTACTCCAAGCATGGTGACTCCACCACTTCCCTGCACAGCCTGTTCCAGGGCTCGGCAGCCCTTGCCATAAAGGAATTTTTCCTGATATCAAGCCTAAATCTCCTCTGGAGCAACCTAAGGCTGTTTCCTCTTGTCCTTGTGGTGAAACCCCAGGATGGGAACGGCTGCAGCAAAGGAGAGCAAAGAGCTGTATAGAGAAATGACTCGAATTTTCCAAGTATTTTTATTTATAGAGCAGTTTTCTTGCATGAGCCTCACCAGCATCTGTGGAGCTGCTTCATGGCACTGGTCTCCCAAAGCTGCACAATCCGGGGATGGCAGAGGAGGAGGTCTGGGCAGAGCAGAGATGCTCTGATGGTCCTTGGTGGAGGTGCAGAGCTGGGATAGGGACTCCAGGCACTGCATGTTGTGGAAAGTAAATGTCAGGTATGCATGGGAGGAATAACAGGCAAAGGATTTGGAGACCTTTAGCTGCAGGTAAACAACAGCCAGGTGTGTTGTTCCCTTGTGCCTTGGCTTGGAGCACATCCCACCTCTGGACAGGCAGAGAAGATCAGAGAATCCCAGACTGGTTTGGGTCGGGAGGGACCTCAGAGCCCCTCTTATTTCACCCCCTGCCATGGGCACAGACACCTTCCACTATCCCAGCTTGCTCCAAGCCCCATCCAGCCTGACCTGGAGGACTTTCAGTGGCTGTTTGCAATGGATTATTTCAGGTGTTTGGGTATTTTGGTAATTCACCCAATCCAGCAACGTGTGCAGGGTTGCAGAGCTCTGTAAGGAAAGGCTCTGGCGAGCTGAGGATGAAAGGTCCTGAAGATCCAAGCTCCATCCAGCCCCTCCAGTCACACTGGTGGAGCAGTGGGGACGAGTTCAAAGCCACTGCACAAATAAACTCTTAATAGCTTTCCTCTTGCATTTATGTTATTAGGGGGTTCGTTTGACGGGCATTATGATGATAAATGAAAAATGCTTTGCACCATTACGTTGGGCGCTAATGCGTAGTGGGAAGAATTTTCTACTCATTTAAAAAAACAAAAAAAAAAAAAAAAGGGAAAGAAGAAAAAGGCAGAGGGGAAAGTGAGGGGTTTGTGCAGCAGCTCTGAGCTCTTCCCATGCAGCACTGACCTTTCACGTGTCACTCCCTTGTCCCTCTGCTCTCGCTGGGCTGGAGCAGGGGGGCTGTTGAGCCCTTGTAATGTATAAATCCACTTCTCCACAGCTCGGTGTTGTTCCCCTCCCGTGGGTTATCCTCCTTCTGCACCACATCAGCACCCCTGCAGGGTTTGGGATGCCACCTCCAGCCCCAGACATGAACCAAGGGCAGTAGCTGTAGAGTGAGGGGCACGCTGGGCCCCCGAAAACTCGTTCAAAGTCTGCAGCCGCCCTTGGAAGCCAAAGGAAGAGCTTGACAGTCCAAAGGCTTTCCTTGGTTTTCAAGCCGTGGAGCAAATTGAGTTCAGAGGGTCACTGTTACTCCCAGCTGCCGCGACAGAAATCCCTAATGCACCGTATGCCAGCTTTCTCCAAAGCTTCGGCTGCTTTTTTATGAGGCGCTGTCACTCTATTATCTGCCTCTGAGTTGGTCTTTAGCTCTTTAACCTCATGAGAAGGGAGGGAAAAGGAACCTTGAAAAGAGGGAAAAATAAAGAGAAAACAGGATGCTCCAAGAGCAGCTTTTCATCCTCAGTCACAGAGCTGTAATTGGGTGCTTGGCGAGAGCTTCCTTTGAAAGGGGCAGGTTTGAAATGTTCTGGGTGGGGGGAGAAGGGGCTCTCCATGTCCTTTTCGGGGGGGAGGTGGTTGCGGGGGGTCGGAGCTGACCAGAGACACCGGCATCCAGCGGGGAGCGGCGTCCCTTGGTGCTGGTGTGCTGTCACCTGCTGTGCTCCCCTCCCTGCTGTGCCACGGAGGCAGCTGAGGAAGGGACGAGCTGGGGACACTGGTGGCAGGTAAGGCTTGGAGGGGCTGAGCCCCAGCCTGCAGCAGAGGAGGAGAGCTCCGTGTGGGGCTGTGGCATGGGGTGGGTGCTGGCTGGGAGGCATCACTGTGGGTGCTGGGATGGATCACCCATGGGTGCCTGGGTGCTGGGATGGTGTTGTAGGTGGACAGATGGATCTCCCATGGGTACCTGGATGCTGTTATGGATCACCCCTGGGTACCTGGGTGCTCTTATGGATCACCTGTGGGTACCTGGGTGCAGTTATGGACCACCCATGGGTGTCTGGGCGCTGTTATGGATCACCCCTGAGTGCCTGGGTGCTGTTATGCATCACCTGTGGGTACCTGGGTGCTGTTGTGGATCACCTGTAGGTGCCTGAGTGCTGTTTCGGATCACCCCTGGGTGCTGTTATGGATCACCCCTGGGTACCTGGGTGCTCTTATGGATCACCTGTGGGTACCTGGGTGCTGTTGTGGATCACCTGTAGGTGCCTGAGTGCTGTTTCGGATCACCCCTGGGTGCTGTTATGGATCACCCCTGGGTGTCTGGGTACTGGGATGGATCACCCGTGGGTGCCTGGGTGCTGTTTTGGATCACCCCTGGGTGCTTTTTTGGATCACCCCTGGGTGCCTGGGTGCTGCCACTGTCATTGGGGTTGCGGGTGCCCAGTGCAGGCTGGCAGGGAGGAAAGGATGGGGCAATGGTTCTGGAGCAGAGGGATGAGTGCCTTGATGCTCCTCCCCGACAATTCGGGGCCGTACAAGACAGGTGGTGGGATTCTCTCCCAGAGGGAAACTGAGGCACCAGACCCCATCCCTGCCTTGCAGCCAGGCGCTAAGTGGGAAGAGGAAGGGCAGCAGCGAGGGGCTGCGGAGTCACCGCGCACCCGGCTCCTTCCAGCAGCGATTTGCTGCTCCCGGCCGGCTGCTCCGTGGCACGAGACAGGGCTCCGCTCCGCGCTCTCCCCTGCATGCTAAACACGCGGCTCCCTGCAGGATCCTGCAGCCTTCTGCACTGCTCTGCTGCAGAGGGGGTGGGGAGGCGGCTCTCGCCTTCCAGCACAGCAGCAGGCGGATGGCGGGAGGTGGAAGCCTGCAGGACAGAGCCCTCCTTGCCTGGACACTTCCCTGGACACTTCCCTGCGGGTCCGGTTTCCCCCAGGCCATCCCAGCCCATGCCCAGCGCTGCGGGTGCTGCTGTAGCGTAACTCGCTCGCCCCGCAGGGATGTGCAGCCCCAGGCCCGGGCTGCTGCCTGTCCCGTGCGTTTGTCTGTCTGTATTTCTGCTCCCCAGTGGATGAAACTGGCCTGGAGTGCGGTTTGTGGATGCTGGTTCCTTGTTTGACCTCCGAAAGCTGGCGATGGGGGATAAGGGGGTGTCCTGTCCATGGCACCTCACCGTGGTTGTCCCTGCGTGGCTGAGTGACAGGCACTCCTGAATCCATGCTGAGACTCTGTAGGAAAAGTTATGAAGGAAACAGAGCAGCTCCTACATTTTTTAGGGAGCACATTTTTATTCCTTCAGTTAAGTGAGGTCTTCTGTTCTTCCTGTTGGGAATCCATTTGGTTTCCATTTGGTCACGCTTGGGAGCACATTCCCCTTTTCTTTCCCTGTGTTCATGTCAATTTATTCAAAATACGAAAGCAGACTCCTGGAATGGTCTTCATTGGTCCAATGCCTCCTCCAAACCAACCTGGAGATGGTTTTCACCAGCACTGGGAGCTGAGAGCCAGGGATGGCTCAGGCCACGGGCGGTGCCAGGCTGAGCTTTGGGACTGAGGTGGTCTCTGCTCTGCAGGGAAGTTCAAGGGAAATGAGCTCCTGAATGGGTGCGTGGATGGGGAGGAGAAGTCCTGAAGGGTTTTACCTTGTGAGAATCCCTCAGGAGAACAAGCTAGGGAGGTGTGGAGAGAGCTGTGAAGGAGGGGAGTGATGGGTTGGTGTGTTTGGGAGGGAGTTCAGGCTCTTGGCTCATTTATAGGGTGGAAGGAGCAGGCAGCTGCACAAGGAATGGCAGGAGCAAGGTGTTTGGGAGAGGTCTGGAGGCCAGCAAGGACCCTTGAGTGTGGGACATGCTGGTGTCCCTCAGGGTTGGATTTCCACATTCCTAAATAAACCTCCAGGGCTGCAACCTTCGCTTGGGTTTACTGGCAAAGGAGCTGCAGGGCAAGAGCACACGAGGTGGCTTATGGTCTTCAGAAACAAATCCCTGCTATTTCCAAAGTGCTCCGTATTTTTGAGCAAGAACCAGAAAACATCCAATTGTGCTTTTTCCTCTTTTCTAATAATTCCTTCTTTTCAGAGCTCAATAATAGACAGGGAGAGAACACCAAAAATAAAAATGGAATAGTTTTTAAAAGAAATTTTTATCTGTTCCTAACAAAGAAACCACTAAGGAAACATGTCTTGGTTTTTGGGTTTTTTTTGAGAAAAGGCATTTTGAATGGGGTGAGGGTAGAGAAGGAAAGAGATCACATTAAAAACTTCCACCAGCTCCGGTAATGAGATTAAGGGAGCTGCCAGATGAAACCATCTGCCTAATCTTCTACCCGGAGTCGCTGTGTTCCCAACTCCCATCCAAGGATGGGACCGAAGCCACCTTTTGCCATGGACTGGCCTGACAGGAGATGTACAAGTGTCTGCCAGGAAAAGACTGCTCACTCCAGACATGGAGCTCCAGGCTGAACATCCGAGGAGAAGGGGGAACGAAAAGGGAAAAAAATAAAAAAAGGGGGGAAAAAAATAGAAAGACACTCATAAAAAAGACAGTTTGACATTTTCTTGACTGTTTTGAAATTTTCCTAGCACAACAAGCTGTTTATCCGCCACTCCAGCTCTTATTGAATTAAAGTGTGGAGGGGGTGTTAGGAAGAAATCAATTCGTGCTCCATATGCTGCTCTGCCGAGGAACGTGGCTCTCTGCACACTATGGAATATGTAGGGAAGGGTGGGGGAAGGAGAGATAAATCCATCAGCTAACAAGATAAGTGCCTTGTTCCTCCATCTGTTACTGCTGTGTCCTTATCTGGGATTGCAGCGTGGCAGCAGCGATACATCTTGTGTCAGGTATTATATTCCAAATTCATGTGAATGAATTTCCACGCTCGCGCCAATCCCGCCGCCAGCCCCGCCGTGGGCGCCGCCTTCGCCGCGGAGCCGCCGGGGCTTGCCCAGTTCCTCTTTTGCCGCCGTCATTTGTGACTGGAGAGGGATCATGTAGGGACAGCTCCAGCTCAGCGAGGGGCTGGTAGAGCCGGGAGGAGGGCCTGGAGAATGGCCAGCCTCGGGATGCCGGCGGGGCGGACACGTGCTTTACAGACAGGAAAATCAGCTTGGGAGTAAAGCGCGGGTTTAGAGGTGGCAGGAGGGACAATGACTTCTCAGGTCTTTGCTTTTCCGCTGAGTCTCTTTAGGTGGAGCACTGAATGGGCTTAAATTGAAGTAGGATAGGTTTAGATGGGATATTGGGAAGAAATTCTTCCCTGTGAGGGTGGGGAGGCCCCTGCCCAGAGAAGCTGTGGCTGCCCCATCCGTGAAAATGTCCCAGGCCAGCTTGGATGGGGCTTGGAGCACCCTGGGATGGTGGAAGGTGTCCCTGTTTATTGGAGGAGAGTGGAATGGGATGAGCTGTGAGGTCCCTTCCAACCCAAACCACTCTGGGATTCTCTGTGCTGCAGCATCCTTGGGGTGTGGAGGCTGCCGTCCCGCCCTCGTGCCCGGTGTTTAGCAGTGCCAAGGTGCCCCTCACATCACCCTTAAATAGGCCTTTCTTGGAGGCATCAACCTCTGCTACTGGTGAAGGAACCAGATCCCTGCCTTGGACCAGCTAGCTGAGTTTTTGGGAGCAGGAGTTGCCTGGGATGGATCTGCTCCTGCTGTGTGACTGTGGGGAGCTCATTTAGCTGTGCACGCCCGAGCTCCTGTGGGCTGCTCTGCCCAGCTGCAAACCAGCTCCAAAGGCACCTGGCTGCGGAATGCTAAGTTTCTACACCGTGCTTGTGTTTAAAATCAATTTATGTCTGGACTGGGCTCAAGACCTGTCCTGGATTCAGTGGCTCAGTGTGGGATGAGCCAGGCTTTTCAGAGCTGGGAGCTGCTCTCAAAGTCTGCTCTTATGGCTAATCCTGGTGCAGTCGTAATTGAAGGCACAAACAAAAGCTGCTGGGGAATTTTTGGGTGGTCTTCCAAGCTCTGGTGTCTGTATAACCAGTCACTGCCTGGTCTGTTGGTCGTGACAACCATCCAGTGAGCTCGGGGTCCTCAGAGCTGTCAGCAGCTTCGAGGTATAAATCCAAGTCTGGCTGGGATGCAGGCAGGCTGGTAAAACCCACAGCATCATCCCGGAGTGAGGAACAGCCTCACCATTTGTTCCTTCATGTTTTTGAACACTTGTGTGCTGTCGGGCCAGCTTTTCCTGGAGAGGACACTGTGGAGATGCAGAAAGTTTAAACAGGGAATGGGAATGCATCTAAGTCATCTCTAACTGGCCATACTCCACTGAGTCTCTCCTGACCTGCAAGCTCTTGGGTTGCCCTCAAGGACCTGCTGCCACCGAGGAGATGAATTAAGTCTGCACTGCTCACAGAGGGTTTTCTCTCTGTCTCTCAGCTTTGGAAATGGGATTTTCCTGGCTGGGAAAAAAGAAAATCACAAAAGTTTTTTTGCACAACTGGGCTGTGGGAGGCTGGAGAGAGATTGGTGAAGGTCAGAGCCAAATCCCAGCCTTTGGCAGCAGGAGGGTTTGGAGCTGGGTGATTTATTTTGGGGCCAGTTTTCAGTCTGGGTTTGTATGTGCTGGCGGAAGGCGCAGACTGTGGCACGGTGCCCAAGCCAAGAATTCAGAAACCTGTTTTTAGAAGTAAAATCTAATTTGGAATTAAAGCACAGGAATTGCTAATACGCTGGTGGGAATAATCTGTGCCTGGATCCTATTTTCTGCTTCTGATGTGTGTTAGACTGCTTTGAGTAACATCCATGGAGAGGGATCACTCGGGGTGATGCATAGGGCTGGGAGAGCGTCAGGAATCACCAGAACCTTTGGAAAGGGAGAAAGTGAGATGCTGCCATTAAGCACCTGGTTCCTGAGCATCCCTCTTGCCTGGGACTGGGTTTTGGGAAGAATTCAGCACCTCTGAATAAATGATTCAAATGGGCTTGGTGGGGTGATGAAATTGTCTTTCTGCTGCTGAGGATATCTGTCCAGGTGGCTCCGGGGCCCAGAGGGCTGTGGGAAATGAAGCAGCAGTAAAAGCAGGAGTTGTGCCTTTTCTCAGGTGGTCTTTTCCCCTCCTTTTGTGCCTCTGAATGAAAGGAATGAAAGTGAGAACGCTTATCTTTGCTGGAGTGAGCGTCAGGGGGAGAGAGCACGTTTCACTTGCAGAGTGGTAAAAAGTTTCAGGAAAGAGTCGGGAACAGGACCCCGAGCTCAGCTTGCCCTGGGTTCCCTCAGAGCCTGGGAGGTGTGGTTTGATCTTGAAATATCCTTTCTGAACTCGTCTCGAGCTGAAAAGGCCGAGAGATGCCTGCGGGAGAAGCGGGAGCATCGTCTCTGCCCTGCCTGCGGGAATCGGTGCTGGGACAAAACCCAGCTCCAAAGCCAAGGCTGAGCAAACCAGGTGTGTCGAAGCCAGAGAGGATCTTTTTTCTCATTCCCACCTTCTTGTTCTTGAATAAAGATGCTATTTTTATTTTCCCTTCTGTTTAGCCCCGATGGGCTTAACCCATCTCTGCAGAGGCACCGAAATCCCAGCTCTAATTTCAATTAAGAGCGCTCCTTTTGATTGCAGCCCAGGCTGGGGTTTGGGATCTATTCCTAATCCCTATATTAGCACTGATTCATCTCTTCCATGAGTATTATCATCAGCGGCCCTTGGGGAAGGGAGGGGAGGGATCTTTCGGGAGGATAAATACCATTTGTTTGTGTTTGTATTAGCTTCCACGCCGCATCCTGATTACATCCCGCATTTTGACACAACAATTATTATTAATTTCCCAGCGTCTGCGTTTGGATTCTCGCCGACACAAAGGGAAGATGACGGATAATGTCAGGCTCGGTAATTGGGTGGGGGAGGGACGGAGAAGGATGGCGAGGGGGGGCAGTTGGGATATTATTAGATTGCAATTCTCAGTGTGGAGCGGGAAAGGTATTTCTCAGCAGATGTCGGCACTGGCTATTTATCCGCACGTTAGCGCCGGCGGAGCGATTGTCTGGGACACGCTCAGCTCCCTCACCCCTGCCCCTCTCTGCCCTCTTCCGCACAGAAATCCCATCAGCTCGTTATTGTGGGAATTGGCTTTTCCAGGGAGCCCCGCCGGTTGCTTTCTGCTCTGGCGCTGCCGTCTTCACAATTAGCTTGGCTGGGGTGAGCCCCGGCTGGGAAGCGGCGAGCGCAGGGCTCTGCTGTGGGGGACAGGGGTTTGGGAAAGCCCCCGCAGGTCTGGATCCCTCTGGTGGGGGGTGTAAGGAGCTGGTGCCCACTGTGGAAACTCCTGGGAGCTGCCCAGTGTCGCTGTGGGCAGAGCCAAGGTGGGAACCCTCTGGTTCTGCGTCCTTGTTTTAAAGATGTTATCCATGAACACCCAACAGCATCCTTGACATCCAACCTTGGTCCAAAGCGTTGGATGCTTGACTGGGGGAAAGGTGGCAGATTATGAGCAGAAAGGTGATGGAGAGACATTGCTGGTGAAGATATCAGAGCAGGGCACGTGCCCTGGTGTCCCTCTGTCCTTGCTGCTGGGGATTTTTGATAACTGCCTTCTTTATTCCTTCATCCGGCCTTCACAGGAGAACTGCAGCAGGGTTGGTGTGTTGAGCACAGCCCAGGTGATGCAAAATCCAGAAGAACACTCAGAAAATCCCTTGTTCAGCACCAGGCATGCACACAGAACCTTCTTCTCCCAGATCTTGCATCCATCAGCTGATCACTGACTTGCATCAGGTCATTCCTTACTGGCACAGGGTGCCCAGAACAGCTGTGGCTGCCCCATCTCTGGAGATGTCCAAGGCCAGGTTGGATTTGGGGTTGGAGCAACCTGGGATAGTGGAAGGGGTCCGTGCCCATGAGATGGGCTTTAATGTCCCTTCCAATCCAAACCATTCTGGGCTTTGGGAACCTGGTGGTGTCCGGAACAATGTGCTGGGAGGGAAAAGGCCTCCTGCCCTTCCCGTGTCTCGCTGTTGTCTCGTCCCTCCTGCAGTGCTTGTGCCTGTGGAACGCTGCGTGGTTCATCCCCTGCTCTCGCCATGCGGATGGAGGTTTGAGTTCAAGCTGGGAAAATAATAAATAAACCAAAGGATCTAACTGTGATTCAGTGAGCATCGATTTCTGAGGCTGCTCCTGAAACACGGAGAGATGCTTGAGATGGAGGGGAAGCTACGGGAGAGGAGGAACAGATGGGTCTTTGAACTTTTGGGAGATCTCACTCCTCTTCTTTATAAATCCGTGCAGGGCAGGTGATGTGCTGGAATATCTTTTCCTCCCCAGCACAGGTAGTGAAGATGGTGATGGAATTGCGTGGGGTTGATGGGGAGGAGACCTGCAGTCCCGGGGGGTTTTAGCAATGAGATCCCCAGGCTCTGGAGCTCGACAGGGATTTGGGAGATGAGCAGAAGTGCTGCTGGTGCCTGACCCTCGCTGGGGCTGGAAAGTGCTGTCACATCTGTGCTTAGGGCAGCAGCACAAGGTCAAACTGTGTCTGTGCCTGAGACATGACCAAGTGCATTGACCTTGTAACTTGTGAAATCATTCAGAAGAGGGTGACGGGTTTTGTTCTTGAACATTTGAGCTTTGGCTGTGCCTGCCATCCACAGTCAGTGCTGGGTCCCATCCCCCTGTGCCAACCCCTTGGCTGGATGCTGCTGTGGGCACCCTGCAGTGCTGGGGCAGGAGGAATTCTCTGTTTCTTGGATTTGTGGTTGTTTTGTTAACCATACCCTGCTCTGACATAGCCAAATCCCCCTCCTCGTGCTCCCTCCCTCTGCATAGAGTCCTGTCCATCCCAAACCCTCTCCCTCTGAAGTGTCCCAGAGCTGGGCCCTGGCTCTCCTTCCTCTCTCCTGTGCAGGTTTTCCCTGTAGGGCAAGAGTCAGGATCATGGCTACATCCAAATCACCTTGTGCATGAGCTGGGCCTTGCCAGTTACCCTGCAAAGTGTTAAACCCTGGAGACAGCGCTCCCAGGGCTGGCAGCTTCCACACCAAGGGACACCTGGTCCATCCCAGAGATGTTGAGTCACTTGAATGCCAGGAGCTGCGTTGCTTGGAGGTTGCACTTGACCACTGGAAGGGCTACACACGTACCAGCCCTGGATGTGTTCCAGGCAAGGCTGGATGGGGCTTGAACCAACCTGGGATAGTGGAAGGTGTGGAAAAAGATGATTTTTAAGGTCCCTTCCAAGACTGACACATAGGGCTTCTGGTCCTGGTGGGGCAGAGCTGGGATTGCAGGAGGAGACCCTTATCCTGGCTCTGAGTCCTGCCCCTGGGTAGAAGCAGAAGGGCCTTTTGAAAGCTTTTTTCTGAATTACGGCTGCTTCCCCTGCTGCCCAGTGGCCGCTCTGGCCAAAACACAAAGCTGGGCTGGCTGGAGCAGCGGCTTTGTCTCCACCAGCCGTGCAGGAGGGGCTTTGGGATGAGCCAAGCAGCTGGGCTGGGCTCACAAGGCAGGGTGAACCCACACTGGGGATGGGATCCTGGTCTGGAAAGAGAATTAAGGGATTTTGTTTGGGGTTTGCCCCTTCTGACAGCTGTTTGAGGGGGCTGTCGTGGGGCTGGAAGCACCTCCTGAGTGTAGTCCTGAAGGATTTACCTACGGGGTGGAATGGGCTTGGCTTGGTGAAAGGAGTGGATTTGATCCTTTGCTCTGAAATTGGGCCAAACCACAATCTCTGAATCCAGCAGGTGAAGTTAAAGAACATGGATTGAAATTAAATTAATTGTGATATTTAGTCTTTTTGGAAGCAAGATCAGCTGAAAGGGCAGGAAAGCCTGAGTTAGGCAGGGAAGAGGCCCTGTGTGTGCTGGGACCTGGGGGATGAGGAGCAGTTTGGTCCCAGCCGTGTGATCCTGGCCAAGCCCCTTCTCCATGTTTTCCCCTCTCAAACTTTGATCTTTTCTCTTCAGCCTTTAAGCACTTCCAGCCGTGGATTTGTGTGTTCAATATCCAGCCCAATTCCTGTGGTGTTGCTAGGGGTTAGCATAATGGCAATAGTAAGGCAGGGAATTATCAGAGACCTTATCAGCACAGGCAAACCTGAACTTTTTTCCATTTTTCCCTTTCACCCCAAAAGCAGGATGGGTTTTCTGTGCACTGTGACCTGCAGGTGCTGGAGCCAGGCCGTGGGGTCATCTCATCTAATAGCAAATCCTTTGTCCTTAGAACAATAAATCCAACGTTTCGTTCCCCCTCTTGCATCTTTTTATGTCCATTTGCAACATTGAAATCTCTTCAGCTGACTCCTGCCAGTCTTCACAAAAAGCTTTTGCTGCTTCAGATGTTTCAAAGATTGCAGGGTTGCCCATCAACCCGAGAGCTTTCCTCGTAAGCAGCTCCAGCTCTGCAGAAGGCAGTGGGAGGGAGGTAAATGTATTTGGAAGAGATGGGGAAGGGAGGCAAAAAGAGAAGGGGTTTTGTACCCTGTTCTCCAGGGGAAAGCATTTTTTATCTCTAAATCTGTGTAATTGATGCTCAGATACTCTGGTGATGAGTGCCTCAGAAATGCATCTGCAGTAATAATCTAATATCCGTTTGTTAGGGCTCCAAGGAAATCTAATAATACTGATGCTTTGCCTAATAGAGCTCCTTTCATCCCAGGATAAAATGCAAGGAGTTCGAGATGGAAAAGACCAATTTTAGGTCGTGCAGTTCATCTCCCTTCCCGTGCAAAGTCTCGAGGTGTTTTGCAGACATTAAATAATTAAGGAGTGGTTGTGGTCAGGGAGGCAACTGAGTGAAGACAACAGCAGCTGGGGAGCTCCTGGGTGTGCTGCCAGGCTGGGAGCTGGGAGCTCCCCGGGATGGCCCCTTCCCATCCCACTCCCACCCAGGAGCACTGGGTTTTACTGGGGCCTTGTGTGTGCTGGTCTGGACTCTGAGCATTGCTGAGGGTGGAGGTGATGCCCAGCTCTGGACCCTGGCCAGCCCAGCAGTTCTGGGACACCACCCCTGCTAGCTGAGGATTTACCTGTGGCATCAGGACTCGGGGCAGAGCAGCACCTTGGTGGCTGCAGGCACGACTTCATCCTTTCTGACCTGAGAAATGGAAGACGGTGATGGAGCTCACCTGAGCTGGAAGCTCAGGGTGTCCCTTCTGCAGGAGCAGCTCCAAAGAGGAGCTGTGACACGATTTTCCAGTTCACAGGAATCGCAGCAGATGAATCTCCTTCAGTTTCTGGTGGTCGCAATCACTTGGTACCAGTTTGTTATTTTTGGGAAGAAAGCGTGTCAAGGGCTGGGTTTAGGTTTGCAAGTGATGCTCTTCAGTCTCACCCCAAGTAAGAGCAGGACCAGTCTGGAATTCAGTCCCTCCAGGCATGATCCCAGCAATTCCCTGCCTGGGAAGCAGACCCATGGAAGTCTTACTCCCTCTTTGTTTGATCCAACTGCCCATGGACCAGGCAGGATCCAGCCCGTGGTGCCTCACTTTTCCCTGGAGCTGTGGAGGAAAGAGCAGCCAGGACAGCAGGAGCTCCTGCAGGCCTCTGGCTGCTGCCAGTTTTAGCCTGTTGTGGCTCCACATTCCCCAGGACGAGGGTGGCAGGAGGGTGGGATTTGGGGATTTGCAGAATTAATGATATCTGCAGTGAGGGATCCGTGCGGAGCGGAGCCGGCGGCGCGGGGAAATCACCTGTGACCGCTGCCTGGGATGTGCCCTCCTGTAAATAACCTGTGGATGAAAATGTCAAGCCTGGAGCTCCTAATGCCGGGCTGAAGGGGGGGATGAGCAGAGGGAAATGCGTGTGCTGCTGTGGGAGGGCGAGATACGGAGAGAGGGATGGGGGGAGACAGCCGGTGCATGACGGAGATGCAAACCCCGACAGGGAGGGCTGGAGCCGATCTCTGCAGGCTGGGAGAGCTCCCAGGAGGAGCCTTGTGATGCTGTGTGGGGCTGGGTTGTGCAGTGACTCTGCCTTAGGATGTTTTTCCTGGGTCTGTGGTCCCAGAATGTCCCAAGGATGAGCCTCAGGGAAGGGATTTTCCCAGTTAAATGTGGAGTTGTGTCCTTTCATCCACACAGAAACATGCAGCATGGAGGGATGGCTGCTCCTCTTCCCTGGCCACCTCCTCTGGAAAGAGTCTCCTCTTGGCCCTTTGCTTCTCTGCTGAGTGTTAATTAGAGGGCCAATTAGTGTTCAAGGTCAATTGGATTTGTACACTCGCTGCAGTAGCATTTAGAGGGAGCCCATCTCGTTATTTGGGGAGGTGGGAGGCTGCTCCCTCTCCAGCATCACCCCGGCAGCCTGGCAGTGTGCCCTGCACATCTGGAGTGCTGCTGTGCACATCTGGGCAGCCCTCACACGGCCGATGGGAAGCAGCAGGTACCAGCATGGGGAGAGGGGAGAGGGGAGAGGGGAGCACCTCTGCCACAGTGGAGTAAACACAGAAACACTCAAATAGGAGGAAAAAATAGATTTGGGAAGCTGGCAGAGGTGACAGGGAAATGAAGGGGTTGGAATTGTTTAATTTGTGTTTCAGCAGCAGAGCTGTTGCTGGTTTTGCTGCAGTGGGCAGCGGGAGGTCGAGGAGAGGGCAGGTGTCAAACAGCCCATGCACAGAGACCTCAGCAAGGGTCAGCACCCTCAGCCTCAGTTCTCACTGCTGAATCTTGCTCCAGACAGGAGGATTTGGCCCTTCCTGGGAGCTAAGGACAGTCAGGACATGCAATATCCTCTCCAGGAATTGGTGCATGCAGGGATAACACTGGCAGCTCCAGTGCAGCATGGCTGGATGTTGCTCTGTCCCAGCTGACATGAAAATTTGGCTTTTTTGGGTGTGGGACAGGTAGCAGAGCTGGCTTTTCGTGGCTGCCTCAAGTGCAAGGGCACAGCAAAGGCACAGGGAAACACCTTCATGTGGTTCTCCCCAGCCTCGAGTGTCCTGCCGGGCGGGCTGTGCTCCGGGACCGGTGTCCGTGCACGGAAAAGATTTTGTAGCCGAGGTTTGGGTCACCCCTCAGTTCAGCCAATGTGCCCCCACCCCCCAGCCTGGCCTTGCCATCGGGATTTCTGGGCACAAAACAAGGAGCAGACGGAGCGGGAACACACACAGCAGCTGGTGCCTGCACCCAGATGTGAGACACAAGTGCCCTGCCCCATCCCTGGATTCCTCCCATCCTGAAATCCCCCGTGGATGCAGAAATATCCCTGCAGCGTGCAGCCAGCACTGTGCACGTGCCCTGAGAGACGCAGGCACGTCCACCATCCCCTCTGCCAGCGCCTGCCTTCCCCACAGGCAAAGCTGGCTGTGCGAAACCTGTGCTGGGGGCATCCGCTTGATACCAGCTCCAGTCCAAAGCCGATGAGGAATGCACAGACTGGCAGTGCTGGACTGCATACTAATGGTGTGAGAGCTCGCAGGGAGCAGGGAAGAGAAAGGGAAGGAGCCAGACTGCAGCTCCTGGCTACCCGCGATTGATTTATTACCAGGTTTGCTGATGAATGTGTGAGAAACGCTATTGGTGATAAAGCAGGAAGCCCGTAATTAAAGTAACAGCTTTCAGTTTTTAAGCACTGCTTGGGTGTTTTCTTCTCTCTGGCAAATTTCGTGGCTCGGTGCCACTCGGCAGCATCCTCCCCCCACCATCCCGAGCCTAAGCTGCCTTTGGCTCCAGCCCAGAGGTGCAGTGCCAGCCTGGCAGTTGGTGAGGGACAGGTTATGGTGTGGTTTGGTCAGCGGTTGATTTGGGGAGGGAATTTGGCATTTTTGGAGCCCTGGTGCCATATGCATCTGTGCAGGGAAAATGTCCCTCCTCTTGCCCTTGCCAGAGGGGCTAGGCAGGATCTGGGGGGATACAGGGCACTGATGCTCCTCCCTGGTGTGGGGATCAGGCTTTTCTTGAAGTCCTTGCTGCACCTTGCGGGAGGCGCTCAGCACTTTCCTCATAAGTGGGTGCCGGGGTTTTGCTCCTGCCCAGACCAGGAGCTTTCTCCTCGCTCCTGCCTGTGGATGTGCAGGTGCAGCCCAGCCCAGCTCAGCAGTGTGAGCACTCCACATCCACGCCAGCACCGAGTCTCCTCCACTGGCTCCGAGCACTGACCCCCTCCATCCCCTCTCTGGGAGAAGAGGACCTGCTGCGTGGTGGGCTGTGGATCCAGTGATCCACAGGGCAATATCTGGTGCCCTCAGTGGGGTCAGTGGAGCAGAGAGGCACCCGAGCCCCCTGCAGCAAGTGTCTGTGATGGATGGGCCGGTGGATAGGAGGAAACGTGCGGTGAGGGATGGGGGAGAGGAGGTGAGAACTCTGCCCATGACAGATGGACAGCCAAGGGCGGGGTGTGTGGATATGTATGTGGATGTATAGGCAGGTAGGTAGGGAAAGGGTCCCTCTGATGAGAGATAGATTGAGAGAGATGGATGGATGGGATATTTATAGTGATGGCTGGGTAGATAGAGCTGGATGTGTGTTGATGAATAGGTGGATGATGGATAGAGGGCAGGGATTGTGGGAGCTGGCGAGCTAAAGGGTATATATGGTGCTAGATAGATTAGATAGAAGGATATATGTGATGATAGAGAGATAGTATAAGCAGCAGCCTCCGAGTCCCCAGCAATCTGCTGCTTTTAGCTACTCCGAGCTCCGGTGTAATCTCATTTTGCCCTGGTAAATTCCTTATCAAGGCAGCTTTTTTTTTTTTAAAAAATGAAATCTCCTTAAAAGAAAGAAAGGAAAAAAAAAAAAAAAGCACAAAGAACAGATCACCACCAGCAGCACTTCCCAACTCCTCTGCCAACAGCCGCTGACCCGGGCTGGCTGTTTCCATGATGACAAATTAACTGGTGCTCTGCAGCAGCTCCAGGTTTTTCCCACTGCTGCTGCGGGGCCTGCCTGGGAGTCGGCAGGGAGATGCCATCCCTTGGCTCCCACCTGCCTCCCTGCTTCGGGGAAGCCTCTCTGTCCTCAGGCAACCTGCACATGTCCCCCCAGCGCTGCAGGCATGTAAGGCATGGGTGTGTGGGATGGGTGTGTGGGATGTCCCCGGTGCTGGCTCGTTGGGAATGGGGTTTCTCCCTGGGCTCAGCGTGTTTTGGCAAACTCCGGGGCGATTCCCGGCGTTCACCAAGAGAAGGGCTGTAAGATGAGCCTTGGCTCCTTTCCCTCTCCCTGCAGCCTCGTGCAAACAGCTGAGGAGCCCCAGGGACAGATTGTGCACAGAGGAGACCCAACTTCCAGCCTGCAGGATCCGGGGCTGTGCGCCGGTGCTTTTCCCTCATCCCTGAGCAGGCAGAACAGACTCGGCAGACGTGGGGAAGTCTGGCGTTCCTCTGTGCCGATAGCAATTAAGATGTGCTAATGGGTTGAGGCGAGCACCTAAAAAATATGGATGTTTCACTTGAGCCTTCTGGAAGCTTTTGCTCATCTGCAGACATTCCTGCTGGTGGGAAACGACAGCGTTCCACGGCACAGCCACCTTCTGCGGTGGCATCTGGAGTGACCTCTTCGTCCTGATGGGGAAGATTTGTGCCAGTGTCGTTACAAACAATTCCGTGGGCGAGGGTTGGGTGTGAACGTCTTTGAAATGGGTCTGAATGTCTCTCCTGACTTTGGGCCGCAGGTTTGCTGCAGAGCCCAGACGGCTCCTGAAACAGAGAATTGGGTCTGCACAAGGCTGAGCTTCTGAACTTTGGGGTAAAATGACAGGTTCGAGAGGGGGATATGGGGTAGGAGGTTTGGGAAGGCTGTACCTGCCTGGTACCTCAGCAATGGGGAAAGGAAGAGGGCGACGTGTGGCCGGGAATTGGGATAAGAGGAGGCTGTGCCCTGTGAAATCCCGAGAGAGAAAACCCTGTGGACTTTCTCCCTTTATTAGAATAAAGTTGCAGGACTCCTCTGTCTCCTTTATGGATACTGGCTTGTCACAGCGGGATTTTCCACACAGTCCCACACATGGTATGGAAGGCCAGGGAGTCCTGGAGGTGTTTCCTGAACATCCCCACGGAGGTTTGACCTCAGCCTGCCTTTGGGAGCTGCAGGATGTTGTTTTATCCATCTCTTTGTGTCTGTGCTGGGCTTTCTGCTGGGGAAGACCTGTTGGCATCACTGTGTCAGGCTGCTGATGAGGAGAATGGTAATTAGGGTCTCCCTGGCTCTTAGGGTTGCCCAGGAGGTGGTTGAAGGTGTGGTTTCCTCTGCTGATACTCAGCACAGCAGCCGGGACATCCTTGTGGATCGTTCGGGACCTGGAGGCACAGGAGTCCCCATACTGTGCAGGGAAAGGCTGTAGTTGGTGCAGGCTCTGCACTTCATAGAATCATGGAATGGTTTGGGTTGGAAGGACCTTAAAGCTCATCCCATTCCACCCTGTGCCATGGGCAGGGACACTTCCCTATCCCAGGTTGGTCCAAGCCCCATCCAGCCTGGCCTTGGACACTTCCAGGGATGGAGCAGCCACAGCTTCTCTGGGCACCCTGTGCCAGGGCCTCCCCACCCTCACAGGGAGCAATTTCCTCCCACTATCCAATCTAAACCTGCCCTGTGTCAATTTGAAGCCATTTTCCCGGTTGCTGTCTACTCCTCATCCCCCCTTGGACAACAGATCCTCTGGTCACTGCTCCAAGTACCCTGGAGTTCAGGAATAAATAATGTAGAGAGCCCACGTGATGCTGGTTGGCTTCTCTCTCTGCCAGTGGCTGTCCCTGTGGGAACCAGTATAGACCCATTTCTGTGAATCTGGCTTTCCTTTTCCTAAAGTGGAAATAAATCCACGCAATAATCAAGTATTTCCAGCAGACTGAGAGTCCCCTGTTCTCCTCCTGGGTAGTGGAGGATATCCTCTCTCATGCAGGCAGGGAGACATGGGGAAATGCATCTCCATGCAAATCTCCCTCCCCTTCCTTGGCAACTTCATCTCTTGATCATTTCTGACAGCCCAAGTTTTGTCAGCCAGACACATTTGAGGCAAAAAAAA
>VZTJ01004789.1:32383-111217 GCA_013397795.1 Orthonyx spaldingii | reverse complement strand
TTTTATATATATATATATATATATATATAAAAATATATATATACAAAAATAATACAAAGGCCAGTCCAAGTGCCTTTTCCCTCGAGACAGGAGGATGAGGGGTGCAATAAATAATTTAGAAATTGCTACCACCACTTGATTCAGAGTGATGGATCTGGCATGTGTTCCAACAAGGCACATGCTGTATTCATTACCCATTGAGCTACATTTTAATTTCTCCCTCATTAACCTTATCTGTGACTGGGGTTGTGCATCAAGTCAAATCCTTCGGATGTCAATCAATTCATTAGATGGTTGTTTAGTTTGTCATATGTGCTGTTATCGCTTATTAGGCTGCCACGCCGATCAATCAATCAAAAGGCAGCGAGGAGCTGGCTGGAAGGGACGCGGGCAGGCAGCAGGCAGGCGGCATTCCACGGATGGGGCTGCCTGGAGCAGAGCCCACGCCTCCGTACGGAGCACCAGCGGAGGGGAGAAAATTCAGAGGCCTTCAGATGGTTCCCATGGAAAAGCACGGCTTTGTTTCGGGTCATTGAAGCAAGTTATAGGCACATAAAAATAATAATAATGAGGTTAGTTGGGTGTTTACTGTCGGCGTTGGAAGCTTGGTGCGAAAGATGCCGTCTCACCATCCTGCTGGCACACAAAGTCTCTGCTCCTCTTCAGCCTCCTCCTCTTCCACCTCTTCAACCACCTCCTGCCTCTGTTTCCACCTGGTATTGGCTTCCCATCGAGTTCCTCCAGGGTTGGCAACTGATGGAGCATCAAAGAAAGGCTCTGGGCTGGCTGGATCTGCATTCCCACCTTCTTGACACGGCTCACCTGAGCATTATTCCCATGCACGGATTAAGTTAGGGGCTTCACCTGCCCTGTTAGGACAGGGGCTGGATCCAGAACAGTCCCAGGAGCCCCAGGTACCCTCCAACAGAGCCAGCCCTGCTCCTCACAGCTGTTGGCTTGCACTGGTGGCACTCTGGGGGGAAGCACAAGAACACTTGTGTGAAGGCTGGGTGTGAGCCAGCGAGTGTCCAGGTGGCCAAGAAGGCCAAAGACATCCTGCCTTATATCAGGAATGGGAAAAATGTCTTCATCCAAGCACTGGAACAGGCTGCCCTGTCAGTGGTGGAGTCCCCATCCCTGGAGGGATTTAAAAGGCATAGATGTGGCACTTAGGGATATGATTTAGTGGTGGCCTTGGCAGTACTGGGGAAATGGTTGGACTTAATGATCTTGGAGGGCTTTTCCAGCCTCAATGGTTCTGTGATTCTAAGGCACGGCAAGTTTTGATTCATTGCCATGGCTGCCAGCAAATTCTTGTGCAGAAATTCCTGTGCCAGTCCCAAACCTCTCCATGGAGCACCCAGGAGCAGTTGACAGCCCAGGAAAGAGCTGCTGGTACACCCCAGACTTCTCATTCCTCCTCTTCTCCTCGTCATCTGCCTATAAGTGCTGCAGGGCTGAGTTTCTCCACCAAAACAAAATAGGGACATCCAGAGAAGTTGTGGCTGCTCCATCCCTGGAAGTGTTCAGGACCAGGTGGGATGGAGTTCTGAGCAACTTGGTCTAGTGGAAGGTGTTCCTGTACATGGCGGGGGTTTGGAACAAGATGATTTTTAGGGTTTCTTCCAACTCAAACCATTCTGTGGTTCCATAAAATGCTGGTTCAGGTTTGTGTGCACTTGTGAAGCTGCTGCTGGGTGTTTGCTGCCCACATCGGTGGCGTTGGATGCTGCATGCCTGGGAAATTATCCCTCTGTGCCTTGATCCAGGCAAGCTGTGAAATCCTTGGCACGGAGCCGAGCTCTTCCCACAAGCCCAGTGAATCCCACCCTGCTCCGGGAGGGAAAGCCACTTCTCCTCCCACTTTGTGCCCCTGGTACCAGCTAATGAGTTCCTTTTCCACCTCGGCATCCTCTCCCTAATCGCGAGGCAGGGACAGAAAGGACTCAGGTAGCACGACTTCCTCGCAGATGGAGTGAGAAGGGGCAGCTAGAGGGGAGAAAAAATATCCATCTCTTTGCTTATAAAGTGCAGCTGGGTCTGCAGCCATTCAGAGGAAATGGCTGTGGATCCCCCCCGTGTCATCCTTCAAAAATAGAGCCATTCTCCTCCAAGTGCTCTTCCAGGATTCATTTGAAACCCCCCATTGTAGCTCGGCGGCGGCTGCTGGGTTTGGAGCGCAGGAGTTGGCGGCTGTTAAGAGGTCTGCTCCTGCCACAGGTGGCCTTTGGTGACAGTGCCTCTCTATTAGGGTACAGCAGGTAGATGCCACCGCTCGGCGTCGGGGAGGCCGGGACAAGCAATCCCAGCGAGGCGCCGGCGTTTCAATTAACTGCCAAGACAGCCAACGTTTCAGGACCTGTACATCTCTCTCCGCAGCAGCCGGGATGTATTGTATTATAAATAACAATAAGCAGGCCCAGTCAAAGGCTGTAATTGAATCTCTTCGTTTTGCTGACTCGGGTGAAACAACCCCTGTGAGTGAATTATGCCGCGGGGGTGGGTGATTTGGGCGACGTGTAAAGGTAACACACACTCGCTGTAATTAAAACAAACATCTGTCCCTGTCGGTGCCGCTGCCCTCGGAGTGTCCAGCGGCTGCTTTCATGGTCTGGCTGCGGGCAGATCCTGCTGCTGGTGTGGGAAGCATCGCTCGGCTCTCCTAAACTGTCCCTTCCCTTGAGGGGTGATCCTTGGCGACCGAGCTGTTGGTGTTTGTTGAAGAGGAAAAGCGAATTCCCTCCTCTTGAAACAGCGGAAGCGGTGAGAAGGGACTCGCTGTTCCTCCATTCTCTTATGGTTTTCCTTGCAGTGCTCCTTCCCATATTGCCAGCTGTTCCCAGCCTCCAAAATCCTCATTTTTGTGATCATGGACACCTCCTTCTTGCTGCTGATCTTCTGGGAGATGCCCATCTTGCACAATCCAGCTGCGAGCCCAGCATTAAGGAATTTTAATGGATTTAAGCAAATACTCTCTTTCTTTTGTGGCTGAAATGGAGTCATGCAGGTGATGTTGCCAACAGGAATGAGCAGTTCAGTTGACCTTTGCTTAGAGTAGTAGCCTGGGATGTCTTTTGGCTGATGGAGAGAGCCAAAGGTTGATGCCTTCCAGTTCCCTTCCATCCCTTGCGCCCGACTGCTCTGGGCACACACCCTTCTCATCTCTTCTCTCCGATCCAATCCAGTCCAGACGTCTCCCCAAGGCCAGCGCATTTCTCAGCCCAAATTTCGCACTGACAGAATATATTACATCTGCGGCGAGGTGGAATATAAAGTGAGGAGGAGTTACGGGGGGAGCACAGGGAAATGAGCTTTTCTCCACTGCGAGAGCATAGGGTTAAATTGGCAGCTGCAGCCAGAGCTTCTTGGTCCCTCTGTGCTGTTTCAGGTTTTCTTGGAGATTTTTTGTTGAGAACATGCTCCACCTTTTTTCTTTTCCCCTCTAGAATCCACTTTGTATGTCACTTGCTTTTTCTTTTTTTTTTTGTTATTATCTTAAACATCCATTATTTAGAAACTGCTGGAGCCTGGAAACCAATTTCCGTGCTTATTTCAAAGAGTTTGCAGCGTTTAGGTGGTTATGTACAGGCTATTACATGGACTGACCATGGGAAAACAGCCTGGCAGGGCTGGGTGCCCTGTGGGGAGGGGACAGCGGGCAGGCAGGGGGGTAAATGTGGGATAACTCCTGTCTGATGGAAATTTGTACCTCAGGATGATGGGGGTGAAAATCATGGAGGATGAAAATCAGTGTTGCTTTTGGGACAGGGCCCTGTGCTGGAGGAGGGGTGGGAGCCCATATCCTCCCCCTGAAAAGGGGATTGTGGTGGGTGGGCAGTGCTGCCTCTGGGCATCCTCCATCGTGGGATGCTGAGCTCCTTCCGGAGTGGAGCAGTGGTTGTCACCAGTGTCCTTCGCTGTTCTTGGCTTTGCAGGGCTCATCCCTGCAGATGCTTTAAGCTACTCAAAGGATTAGGCAGGGTTAGGAGCAATCCCAGGGCGGAGGAAATGTGGAGGCAGCCTGCAGCCAACCTCCTCCTCCTCTCCTGCAGCCAAGGAAAGGAGTGGAGCGATCTTTTTGTCTTGGTTTTGCCATCTGTGGGTGGGTGGTTGAGGAAACCCACGGTGCAGGAGGGCTCCCTCTTCCCAAAAACACCATGCTGCTCATATTTAGGGCCAGGGAGGTGGTGGGAGGGAAATCCGGGATTGAGGGATTGAGTTCATCCCTCTTGTAAGCCCATCAAAGTCGGCGGAGTGGCGGTAGGAGAAGGGCTGGCCGGGTGCATTCCCGGCCTGAGAGCAATCCCTAAATGCCGTTGCCTCGGTGTAACCCTGGCTGAGCTGGCTGGCAGTGACGCCAGCCCTGCGTGAGTCACAAGGATCCCTCCTGGTGCCACTTTGGCGGTGAGGGAGCACCGCAGAAGTCACCGTCACGAGGGCATGGACAAAGGGAAGAGCTGTCCCAGCAGGACAGGCTCCTTTTTCCCAGTGTTAAGCCCGGAGTCTTTTATCCTGCGATTTCAAAAGAGCTGGAAAAGATCAATCAGTGGCATTATCTCTGCTTCTTGCAAACAGAACGAAGGCAGCAGAGCTGAGCTGGGGCCAGACAAGCCCCTGCCCTCCCTGGGTGCTGCCATCCCTCTCAAAACTCCCCAGGGTGCCAGCATGAGCAGCTGGGGTCTGCGAGAGGTGTCATCCATGGGACATCTCCCCTCCTGCTGCCCATTAGAAAACCAAGGTAGAATTATAGAATCCTGGAATGGTTTGGGTTGGAAGGGACTTTAAAGCCCATCCAGAACCACCCCCTGCCATGGGCAGGGACACCTCGCACTAGCCCAGGTTGCTCCAAGCCCCATCCAACCTGGCCTTGGACACTGCCAGGGATCCAGGGGCAGACACAGCTTCTCTGGGCACCCTGTGCCAGGGCCTCACCACCCTCACAGCCAAAAATTCCTGCCCAGTTTCCCATCTATCCCTGCCCTCTGGCAGTGGGAAGCCATTCCTTGTGTCCTGTCCCTCCATTCCTTGTCCCCAGTCTGTCTCCAGCTCTCCTGGAGCCCCTTTAGGCCCTGGAGGGGGCTCTGAGATCTCCCTGGAGCCTTCTCCTCTCCAGGTGAACACCCCCAGCCTGGCTCCAGAGCAGAGGGGCTCCAGCCCTCCGAGCATCTCCGTGGCCTCCTCTGGACTTGTTCCAGCAGCTCCACGTTCTTCTGCTCTTGGGTGCACCAGAACTGGAGGCAGCTCTGCAGGCGGGGTCTCACCAGGGGACAGAATCCCCTCCCTCTCCGTGCTGCCCACGCTCCTTTGGAAGCGAGATGAGTAACTTGGGACGGCTGCGTTGGGTTGGTTTGGTTTTCCAGGCTGCAGCCCAAACCTGGAGGCTCTGCAAGCATCCACACAGCAAATCCATCCCTGTCGGAGCTTCCTGAGCCGCAGCCCTCTGAGTCAGGGTCCTCTCCAGACTCTCACCACCCTTATCCTCATCCTCATCCTCATCCTTATCCTCATCCTCATCCTCACAGCAGAACGTTGAGGCTGGAATCCGCGCGGTGCTGGCGGGGGTGGGAGGCAGGCAGCCGCGCTGTTGGAATTTTCTCCGCGTCGCTGTGAGTTAATTCATTCCAGTAAATCATCCAAAATAATTTGCGGCGAATATCAATTTTCTGTGTGAACTTCTCGCTGGCTGCACAGAAGTATCTTCTGCCGACACGGCTCCCTTATTCTGCTGATCTGAGACAACAAAGCAGCTGGGGAATAAACAGGAGGCGAGCTGGAGTCCCCAGGGCTGCCGGCACGAGGGAGGTGCCTGGGCTGAAACTCACTCGTAGATAAAACCCAGCGAAGGCAGGCGATGATTAAAGGCTAATTTGCTGTCTGTGTAGTGTTAAGTGCCCCCCTTTCCTAACGAGCAGGAGGCACTGCCAACCATTCTGCTTCGCTGCCTCTCTTTTATTTACCTTTTCAATTATTTTAAGGCTTTTCCCAACTTTGATAACGAGTGTGTCTCCTCTGTGAGCCCCCTCTGTGCCGGGTCGGTGGCAGAGGGTGTGTTTTCTGTGCTAAGAGAGACTTTTATGGGCAGAAAATGTCTCAAAAAACACAACGAATAAAAACCAAACCAGAAAACCCAGTCTGCTCCACCTGTCTCGTGATGGATTTCAGCCGTGAGCGGTGCTGGCTGTCACTTGGTCGACCTTTCTCCCCACCAGCTGGTAGAGCAGAGCTGTCCCAGAGCCAAAGGCACGGCTGTACGGCAGCCGTGTCACCCCGGGAGGGTGGTGGCAGGGTGAAGAAGACTCAATATTAGCATCTGAACCACCGTCTGCCCTCAGGAAAAAAAAAAAAAAAAATAAAAAAAATCCCAGGGAAGACTTCTGGGTTGGTTTGGTTGTTTTTAAGGGTGGTATTTTGTGATGTTTTAAGGGTGGTATGTAAAATTACTGATGTTATTTCATAGGATTCTGTGATGGATTAATCTTTGGCTATGCAGTGGCTGTGTTCACACTGGGGTTTGGAAAACCCATTTTGGTGTTTTGGCTTTTGTTCCCATTGCGATGGAAAAAGTCTCACCAAGAATTGGGATGAGGAACACACTTTATCACAGAATCTCAGAATGGGTTGTGTTAGAAGGGACCTCGAGGCTCACCTTGTCCCATCCCCTGCCATGGGCAGGGACACTTTCCACTAGACCAAGTCATTCAAAGCCCCATCCGACCTGGCCCTTCTCCCAGCGTTTATCATGGAGAGGAGGTGCCGGGTGGGAATTTTCTAAGGGGGGCTGCAAAGGAGAGAAAGGAGGAGCTGTTTCCCCACTCACAGTCTTTGGAAGCAGCTCATCTCCATGGTACATACGGCAAATGCATTCAGCATCACTTCTCAGGGGCTCTCTAGCCCGGGTTTAACCTGGGAACAGGGATGTGAGTGCCTTTGGCTCCTCATCTGCAGGAACCAGCAGCAGGAAGGAAAATTGCTCCTCCTTGGTGCTCCCCGTGGATCAGGCAGCTGGAGCTCCTCTCGCACCGTGCTGCTGTGTCCGATGGTGGGGACCTGTCGGAGCCACAGCCCTGGGGAGCCCAAAACAGATCTGGGGCACCCATTTGCAACCGGTGCCAGGATTGCACTCAGGCTCCCGGTGGGGGAAGCGGCCCTGATTAAAAGAACTATTTTTAAAGAGCCTGGATGCAGGGAGGAAGAAGTGGTAATTAGCTGGTGGCGGTGGCTGCGCTGCAGGACGGGGCTGGGATGGGTCCCTGTGCTAACAGGGATATCCACACAGCCAGAAAAAACGCTGCTGAGATCTAGAAAGAACTGACTCCCTTCTCCTTGTCTCTCTCTGCAAGAAGCCCTGCTGATTAATGCTATTTTATTAGCACTGGGTTATTTTCCTAGATGCAGGACTTTGCTCCCACAGTGGGAGCAACCAGGGCATCAGGGGCTGGTTGGGAATTGTGTCTGTGTGGTGAAGATCATCAGGAGTGATGTGGGTGATGTTTTTCACCAAGAAGAATTTATTTGTTTGTTTGCTTATTTGCTTTTTAGATGGCTGTGAGACAAGGATGAATTTTTCATGCAGAAAAAAATTCAAGTGTTTTATTGTTTGAAAAATTGGCTTTAAGTACAAGTGTGTATATGTGCAGGTGGGAAAAAAATGGAGCTCTTCAGTCATCTCCACTTATTTATTTATTTGTGTGATGCATCGTGCAGACCTATTTAATTGATGGCAGCACCTGGAGTGTGTTAGGCACTTCCTAAGCTCTCCCAAAGGCTGGGCTTTGGGTTTGTGCTCAGCCTAAGGACAGACAGACACGGCGGTGGAGGTCAGCAGAAGGGGAAGAGCTGCAGACAATTTATGTACGAGCTAAATCTCTTCACTCTGAGCCGCCCAGAGCCAATACCTGCAGCCTCTCAGGGGGCTGGATTAGCTCCTTGTCACCTCCCCAGAGTGGATTCCGTTTTTTATATATATATATATAGATGTCTGTGTGTGTATTTCTCTTTCATTTGGCTGGGATAAAAATTGCTGAGTCAAAGATTCATTTTCTTCCCGAGCCCCTTGGAAGGCAGATAAAGGGGCTGGCGGCGCTCGGCAGGGCCATAAATAATGCATAGAGCACAGGAGCAGCCAGCCCAGCCCTCTGCTCACACCGAGAAGATTTCTCCATAACGTATTACCCTGTCTCCCAGTGCCGGCACTTCTTCACTCACCTTAGGCTAACACCTACTGCTCGGAGAAATAAATAAATAAATGAGCCTAATAAAGCCTCTGGTTAGCGCCAGTCCTGCCTGATCCTGTCGCCGCAGCCCTCGGAACGCCCTGCTCCGAGTGGTGTCTGGGTTTAACGCTTCTGGGAGTCACCGTGCTCAAGGTGATGTGAGGACAAGGGGAGAAATGTCCCTGATTATCCTCCTGCCATCCTCCCAAGGCTGGGACGCTGCCTTCCCACCATCCCTCTTCATCTTTGGGATCAGATTCTTGTCCATTTAAATGCAGAATACGTCTCTGTGCCGATCTGGAATGCCAAATCCAAGGCAGCTGGGAAGGTGGAGGTTCAGATGTGACTGAGGTTGAGTCTTCACCCACAAGGCTTGTGATGCACAAAATGCCTCTTAGGACTCACTCTTGCTCTGTATCATTGATCAAATTGCTTCCAGCCACTCCCAGACGTCTTCCCCCTTTCCAGGTCTCACTGCTGGTGGCCTGAGCCACTCCACTTTGGACGATGACTTGGGAAGGCTGGTGGGAGGGACAGCCCAGCTGAGGTGAGGTTGGTCTTGTTTGCTCCACACAAAGCTCTCGCCTGCTCAGTGTTGGAAGTGGTTCTGACAACCCCGTGGAGCAACAAGGACCTGTGTGGGCTCAGTCCCGAGCTCTCAGCGATGCTCCAGGGAGGAGCGAGTCGGCCCTGGCACAAAGGGAATGAGGGTGTTACTGAGTTGGTGGCGGCTCAGGGGCCTTTTTCATGCAGTCCCACACCGTGGGGGGCTTCAAAGGCCCTTTCCCTTTCCTTTGAGCTGCTTGTTCAAACGAGCCTCAGCCCTCAAAGCGAAACGCCGAGCAAAACTGTCGTAGTTCATCCAATTCCCATTGAGTCCGGGTGCAGTAAATTGGTCCCAGGTTGGCACAGGGGATCCAGGTGAATAAACGGAGTGGGTGGCCCCCCTGTCTCGTGGTGCACAGTCAGGAGATGCTGCTGAGAGAAACCAAAAATGTCAAATCGATGAAAGAAATATCTTTCTTCTTTTTTTTCTGCCTTCTCACAGAACGCACTGCTACTCCTGAAGTTTCTCAGCCTGGTTTTTCCTTGGGTCTTCGGCCCCAAATCCCTTCTCAGGAGCTACCTGTGAAGCCAAAGAGTGGCTGTGGAAGGGTGGGAGGGAAGGACACATTTCCCAGCCCACCTGGACAACCTTGGAGAGTTTGGAGGAGCTCTGAACCATCCCACTCCAGGGCGCCGGGCACCCTCTGGCTGGGGAGGGTCAGGAAGGGAGGTTGGCTTGGGAAGGGTAGCCCAGGAGTGCCATCTTCAGGTTTGTCGTTACCTTTTTTCCTGAAGTTCTAACGAGCAGGTTGGGTGCTGCTGCTGCAGTTTGAGCTTGCTGAAAATCCTCTGTGGCCAAGTTTTCCGTGGTTTACCCCAATTCTCCTCCCTGGCTCCTGCTGTGGCCATGCATGCTCCGGGCAATGCCTCTTCAGTGACATTTCTTCGGGAATCATCATGCTTAGTTGTCTGATTCCAGGTTTTCAAGGGTATTTGGAGGAAATGTGGATGGTTCATTTACTGGTGTTTGAAGGAAGCGGCAAATTTAATTAAAAAACATGAGGCAAAATTAGTAGTAAAGGAGACTGATTGCAAGGTTTGATGTAGGGCGGATTTAGGTACGGCAGAGGAGCACCGGGAAGTGCTGGCTCCCTGCTCCATCCCAGTTCTCTGCCCTTGGGGAAAATAATAACAAGGAGAAGCAGAGGGAGAGAAAAAAAAAAAAAGGCTGGTTTTTATTGTTGTTTGTGATTTTTACATAAATTTTTCAGATTGCACAGCCTGTCTTGTCTTTTTTTTCCCCTGTCTGCTCTGTTTAATGCAAACGGCACCTTCCCGCTGATTGCAATCACACTCTGATTGAGAGCAGCTCCTCTGCCTGGGCTGGGAGGCAAGGAGGGAGCTTTAACCCTTTCTCCTGCTTCCCTCTTCGCTGTCTCGCTCCTTCCTTGCTTTCTCCCCTGGCTCGAGGACTCCAACCCCACTCCCCAAGCCTCCTGCTTATACATGCGCCAGAGGTCCGCAGCTCTAATAGTAAATTTATTTTCATAAGTGAAAGCTTTGAAATAGATACCGACCTGCTGCTGCAGGGCACGGGCCCAGCTCCAGCTAATATGATTAGGAAGAAACTTTTCCCGCAGAGGAATCCTTGCCTATCAGCCTGCTGCAGCTGGGTGCCCCGGGATGCTGGGAGCAGTGGTCACCAGGGGAGGTGGAAGGCTCGGCTCGGCGATCATTGTCTGTTCCATCCCGGTTCTTGTATCCTCCTCATCCCGTGGTCCATCAAACAACACCTGGTATGTGTGGCCCCTTGGCTCCTTGCAGCTGGATTGATGGGAAGCAGCCTCGCAGCTCATAGAATTGTGGGATGGTTTGGGTTGGAAGGGACATTAAAGCTCATCTTATTCCATGTGATTTCTCCTTTCCATTTCTCTGAGCATCCAGGTTGCTCCAAGCCTTGTCCAGCTTGGCCTAAAGCACTTCCAGGGATAGGGCATCCACAAACACTCATGCATGTGCTTTGCATGCTCCCAGGGACTGGGATCCAGGATCCAGGGATTCCTATAAAAAGAGAATCACGGAGAGTGGTCATTCCAGCAGTGGTTTGGCACAACTTATTAGCTTTTTGCTAATTCCCATCTTGTGAAAACTCATAAAAGCTCTTAAATCTCCGTAACCCTTAATCCAGTGGACACAGACACCTTTTCACGGCAGAGATGCACAGGCTGTGGGAGTGGTCCGGGAGTTTGATGAGTGCAAATCTGGATTCCACGTGTTGCCTTGGAGCTTGAATCACAGCACGCTGAGATCTGCCAGACACCCGGCGTGATGAGAATCCTCCCAAAAAATCACTCCTGCAGGCGAGGGGGCTGCAGTGATCGCTCCCCTTTGGCTGCAGATTGTCCGTGTCGGGTGGAGGAGCTGAGGAGCTGCGAGGCCGCGCTCACGGGGCTGAGATCTGCACTTCCTCAGGGTTAACAGCTTCACACCGAGCGGTGCCACCTGCTTCTGATGCATCACGCAAAAATAGGAGTAAATCCCATCCTGGTCCCCTTTTGCAGGGGCTGCGGTGCTGCTCGCAGGGAGCTCAGCCAGGCCAGGCTTGTGCATCCCAAAATTTGGCTATGCCAGGTCTCTCCCTCCCCTTTCTCTGCGATAAAGGTGCCCTGAGAGGTAGGGAGGGAGCGCTTTGCAGGCGCAGCGGTGCCTGCAGAGGTCGGCAGCCAGTGTGGTCCATGGGCTGATAAGTTACCTGAGAAGGGAATGACTTCAGGGATTGGATTGCGTTGCCCAACTCGGTTACGTGGAGATAAGATCGTGGTTTAAGACATCGATCACTTCAAAGGAACCTGCAGAGGGATTTTAATGCCTCGCAAATTGCTTTTCCTTCTATTCAATTTACATTCACGATTGCACAGAGCATATTTAGGAGCTTTCCAAACTGCCACAAACAATGACAAATCTCTCCTGAAAGGTTCTCCTGTTGCAGTAAATTTGACCTGACAAAAGAGAGGGAGAAACTTCAGCCTCCTTCAGTGCCAAAAGGGTCTCCTAACCCTGCAGCGAGCTGGGGTTTGGGCTCGCCAGCCCCAAACCTTGGTAGGAAAGGCTTTGCTGTGATGCTGCAACATTCGAGGGCTGGGTCAGGGTGCTCTGTGTGAGAGAAGTCACTGATCCTGAAATTACTTCCCTGTGGAAAGTCTTTTTGATGGAGCTGGAGCCTCTGAAAGGGCTGCTGGTGTAGATGAAACAGTTGTGTATTTCTGGCAGTGGGATATTCACTGCCCTTGCCACTGGAGATGTGGTAAGGAAAGACAGGGATCACTTCTGGAGCAGGAAAACCCCTACGTGCTTTAGCTGGGGCTGTGAGGTCGAGCCTTGGGCCAGGTGCCCATGGGGGAGGACTGGTTGCCATCCTGACCAGCATAAAAATGAGTGGATTGGGAAGGAAGCAAGGAGCTGGGAAAATAGGAATGTGCACCAGGACCTGGCAGCATGGCTGGGGTTCACAGCACAGGGCTCTCCTCATGTAACAGGGAGTCTTTGGGCCATTTCTTCCAGGGGTCCTTGCAAAGGCACCAGAAGTGCCTCTGGACTGGGATGTGTTCTCTCTGTAGGGCAGGCTCCATAGTCCCACCAGCCCTGTCACAGCCTCTCCTGCCCGGCCCACCATCCCACGGGAATGCTGCTAATTGCAATGCAATCAATGCAGCACTGATTGGTTTGCTGGTGAGAGGATCCCTTTCTCCCGCTGGAGGGACAGGCTGCCCTGGTGTCTGGCGGAACATAGGAGTCCACAGCCTCCTCTGGGGATCCCAGCTGTGCTCTTTTGGGATTCCCAGGCTGCTCCAGTGCGACTGGATCTGATCCTCATGGAGATACAACGTTTCTTCAATATTTCCTCCTTATTCCCCCAGTGGCCTCTTCGCTCCCACACCCATGGGTTTGCCATAAGTGTCTTTCCATGGCTCCTGATGGGAAGAGAGCTGGGAGAGGAATGCAAATGCCGGAAGGAGGGAAGGATCTTTTGGCCAGGAAGCATCCAGGACTCGCTTCTCTCCATGATCTGCTCCATGCTTCCCAAGAAGTGGTCAGGCAAAGCACCCTCTCGCCTGTGTTTAATTTCATTACAGATGTTAATTCTGGCCCTGCATATTCATGAGCCAGTGGTGTCCTCCCGCTGCCGTGGACAGCGAGGATGAGCTGCACATCCCCAGAACGGGAGAGAGCCACGCTCAGCTCAACCTCATTCCCCTCCAGCTCGTTCCTGCTGCTTCCTGGAGGCTTTGAAAGCCACTGCAGAGCTGCAATGGGTTTGCTCCAAAACTCCCACTGGGTTTTTCCAGCAGCATTTGTTGCCCCAGAGGACTCCTGCAAGTCCGCGTGGCTCCTGCTTGCTTAGAGGCACCTGGATGACCCCCAAAGCACCCCTAAACTTCCACAATTGGTTTCCCAAATGGAAATCTGTAGATTACAGAGACCGACTGAGCTCCTTGGCATGGCCAGGACATCAGAGTGCAGCCTCTCGTTGTGTCCATGTCCTCAGATTTGCTGTGTGGTACCTGCCAGAGCATCTCCTGCTCTGATAGAGCCAGAGATTTCAGCTGGGAAATGTCAGCTGGCCTTGGATGGATTAAGGGGTTTTGGCATCATTCCTGGTGCCTTTTTATCTCGTTCCTGCATGAAGCTGTGATCTCAGGGCTGACCGTGCTCCAGGGGAAAGCAGCAATCAAATGCAGCAAGGAGTAAAGCTCCTGCAGCAGAGCAAAACCCATTCCCAAGGCCCTGAGTGTGCACAGGCTTCCCAAGTCCTTTCATTCAGCTGGTGCTTCTGTTTGGGAATGGCATGTTTGGCACTTTCCCTGATTTTCCCGTGCTCTGGGGGTCTGAGATAAAGCCTTTCAGTGTTGCTCATTTATCCCAAGAGACTGGGAAGGGCGCTGAGGACCTGGAGGCTGTGGTGGTGTTTCTGCTGTCCAGCTGGAGCTGGATGTAGTGGGGCAGCCTCTCTGTGTGGGGCTTCCAAGCTGGTACCTGGCACTGCCACGTGTCTCCATGTCCCAGCTCTCTCCACCTCTTCCCCTCCTTTTGGAGCCACGCAGTAGCAGAGCACAAAGCCGCTCTGTCCCCTGGGTCCTCTTGCCCTTAGATGGCTCCAGAAGGCTGCCAGCCCCGTTCCTGGGCTTGATTTAATCCTGGTTTTTGTGTAACAGCCTGAAAATCCTCACCGCCGTCAGGGCACAGCACATTAGAGGTCTACAGACACGTGTTCAAGCCTTGTTCTGGGCTCCTGTGGAAGTACTCCCACGGTTGTTGCAACCACAGGGGTGTGCTGGGATGCACAGGCAGGACTAAATTACTTTTAGAAGGTCCCTTCCCACTCCAGCTATTCCATGATTCTGTTCTGTGATCTTTCCCAGATGCTTGGGATACTCAGAGAAAACGAACTGGTTTCATGCTGGCATCTTCTCCCAAGGGTTGTGTTTGGGTAGGGAGGTAAATTTGGGGCTCCAAAGAGTGAAGGAACATGATCCATGGGCATGGGAGTGCTGGGGTTCTCTCCTGTCCAGGCAGGTTATTTCCTCCAGCACATCTTTGATCTGCTCCAAATGCTTTCAGCTTTTAGGGCTCAACCCCTTTCCCTTGGATAGCCCTATAAAGGCTCAGAGGAATTCAGAATTTTCAGTCCCTTCTGCCCTTTTTGCTGCTTTGTCCCTCCAAATCCAAGCTGACACTGTAGAAAATGTCCCGATTATATTCCCTTCCCCTGCCTTGCCCCTTTCATTGAATTAGTGAATGCACCAGGGCTGATCATTAATCTTCCATGGCTCCGAGTTCTGCTGGTAAATCTGCTGGGGTGAAGCTGTGGAGTCATCGCTGCCCAGGGCTCTGACCCTGCTCAGGCGTCAGGAGGGTCCCCGAGGTGTCACCCAGCTGGTGGTGGCTGTGCTGGCTGGGCTCTCTCCCTCTGCTCTCCTCCTGCCTGGAGCTTGCCAGTTTGCATTGCACAGGAAGAAATGGGAAAGTCATAAATCAATCTTGAGTGTTTCTCTTCTCTTTAGGGGTAAAATAATAACCCCAAACAAAACAAGGTCGGGAGAAAGGAATTCCTAATGACAAACTTACTTCAGCTAGGACACCAGGGGCTTCAGCAATATGAGATTAAACCTGCTGTGCTGAGACTCTATTACTCCATATATTACTGTGTGCTGCTGGACTGATGGTTCTCACAGGCGGAAATATAACCCTTGGAAATGTCAAGGCACATAATAAAGAGACCTGGCAGGGGAGGCTGGATGGCTCCGGGGATTGATAAAGCCTTTACAGCACCAGCTCTGCTGCGAGGAGGGGTGGGTGCCCGCTGGAGCTCACACGCTTTGCTGGTCCTTTTGTTAGATGGCTCCAAGGGAGAGGTGACATGGGAGAAATTCTCCTGGAACAACTCCGTCTGGCCAAGTTTGCTCTGGAAATAAAGCAGGGACCTCGGAATGAGAGCTGGGATGAATAGTCGCCTCCTTGTGCAGTCCTCAGCCGTGTTTGTCCCCGGGGTGGCTGTCACACTTAGACCTCTTCATCAGCTCTTAATACTTCCCGTGTCCTCTTGGCATTGCAAACCCCTTGGGGACAGACTGTTTCCCTGGGAGCCCGACTGGGTCTCCTGGGTTTGCATGAGACCACACTGTAAATCTCCTGGGAAGTGTCTTCCTAATGGCTGGTGGATAGAGCTGTCTCAAGGGGAAGGCAGGCAGCACTTGGGATCATGGCCAAGGACCTCGTAACAAATCCTCAAGGGCTGGAAAAAGCATTTGCTCGTTGACATGTGGACCTATAATTCCTGGGTTTGGGAATGGGCACAAGCACGAGCTGCTGGATGAGCTGATGCTGGTGGGTCTGTGTGTGCTGTTCCCAAAAATCCCACTGGCCATAACAGGGCTCCCTGTTAGCCCCGGAGAACACTGGCTGCAGACTGTGAGCCTCCCCATCCCTCCATGGCGGCTGTGGGCTCGTTAAGGCGAGAAGAGGGAAATAAATCTCCTGGAACTCATGAACTATTTACAGCAGTGCTGAGCAAGCAGTCTGCAATTATTTATTTATTCTCCCCAGGACGCTGCACTGGTGAACCCGGAGAGTTGGGAATGCTGCCAGGGCTTCCCAGTCCAGCCCCACGCCGTCTCCTCTGCACGGGGCTCGCCGTGGGTAGGCAATTCCCTGAAAATCCCAAAAGGCAGCACACGTGCCCTGGGAGTGTCTGTGTGCTTCGTGTACCTTTGGAGGGAATAAAACCCAGCCTTCCTTGTGCTGAGGTATTTTCAGCCCTGCTCTGGCCGGACATCTTTGTGCCCAAGGCCACAAAAAGAAGGAAAATCATATTGCAGAAGAGGAGAATCTTTTGTGTCTGAGGAGCCTGTTGCATGTGAAATGAATCTTCAGCTGCTTTGAGGTATAAGGGAGGATCAAAAATGGTTTGTGTTGGAAGAGACCTTAAAGATAATTTTGTTCCACCCCGTGCCGTGGGCAGGAACACCTTCCACTAGAACAGGTTGCTCCAAGCTCCGTCCAGCCTGGCCTTGAACAGTTCTGGGGATGGGGCTTGATTTTATGAAATAGCCATTTTTCCCCTGCATGCTTCCCAGACAATCAACAGATGTTTATGAGTGAGCCCTCCAGTAATTATACAACCCCCTGTGTTTTGTGAAAACAGGTCCTTTAAACAGGCAAGAGACGAGTCAGGGATCACTGGGCCATATCTGCAGGACCCTGCTTTGCCCAGGGATGTGTCTGGGCAGCACTGCCCTGTCCCTGTGCATTTTCTACCCCAGATTTAGGGTTGGTGGAGAGGATGCTGTGAGGAAGAAGGAATGGCCCCTTTCCCTTTCCTGGCAGCGCTGGAGTCTCCTTACTGGCACTCCTGTTTCTTCAAAGGCATTTTCTCGTCGTGGGGCTCATGGGCCAAGGACACTTCTCGCCTGCAGCTTTATATCTGTCAGTTTGATCAGCAAATGGGGGAGAGGGCCATAAAACTGTGGAGGCCGAGTCCTAGTCCCTTTAATCCCGCCAGGAGGGCCGGCGTTATTTCTCCGCCGGGAGCGCTAATAGGATTCTAATATGCTGGCAAATGGGATTTTTTACAACTGCCATTCTGCAGTTACAGGGACGGTGTGTCACTGGGACAGCCCTATAAATCCTGGAGATGGAGGGGGCTGGTGTCTTGGGAGGGGGAATGGTGCCCTCGCTGAGGATGTTTGGGAGGGATTGGCTGGATGCCCCATTGCTGGTTTCCATGCTCTTGGAGCATCACCGTGGCTTGACGGGGCGGTGTTGCTGGCCTGTACGTGCTGGTGGGTGGGCTGATGGGACAGGGGTGGTTTGGCTGTTTCTAGCAGGCTTTTAGGGTTGGTGTCTGGAGTTTTGGATTTGCCCTCCTTACTCCCTCAATGCCCTCCTTGTTCTCTCTGTGCCTTCCTTGTTCCCTCCATGCCTGCCTGCATGTGTGTGCCAGGATGAGCATCTCTTTGATGCTCTCAGCAGGCAAAGCAAAGAGTTGGGTGCTCAGTGGTCTTCACGTTGTTCTGAAGGAATTACTAAGCCCTAATAAACCTGGGAAGGTTTTGGCAGGATCTCTTTGTTCCTCCCCTCCATTGCTACCCCCTGCCTGTGTCTCCTCTGTCACAGGAGTGGCTGGAAGGCTCCAGCATGGTCACATCCAGCTCCCAGATGCTTTTCCCAGCCAGCTCTGGTGCTGGGGCCCAGCCAGTGGGACCATCAGGTCTGTGGAATGGCAGGACAGGAGTTTACTGGCATGGATGGAACCCCTGCCCTAGAAGAGCAGGAGTATCAAGTCTTTGGGAGCCTATTCCTTGCCTTGTGTTCATGCACATGGAAATGTTGATGAAATTATAGGACGGTGATGTATTTATGGCCTTGCTCTAAATCCCTTGGCTAGCGCAGGGCTGGCGGAGAGGGCAGGATCCATGGATGCAAACAGATCCCACTCCATGTCAACATCACTCTGGCACCCATGGGACACACCAGCAGCTGCACTTCATCCCCTCCTCAGCAGCCTGGCTCGAGTGCCAAAGCCATAAATATTGTATCACGGTATCCAATCTCAGCTCCGGATTGATTTTCCCCCAGCCTTGATCGCGGAAAGGTAGGGAGACGGGATTATTTTCCAGGGCAATCACAGGTTGATGGCTCCTTGCAGCTGCTTCCACACTTTTTGCCATCAGTAAATAAGCAGCTCCCCATGCTGTGCTCGGAGTAGCACCTATTTCCCTGGGACATTCTCTGGGGTTTCGTCCTACTCCGCTGCAAATTGGTACAGGAGAGTGGCCCGACCCTTCTTGTTTTACAGCAGTGTGGGCATGTAGGTTTTATCTTATCTATTATCACCTCTGCCCGAGAGCTAACAAGATCTCACCTACCTCTCTCACAAATCTTATTTGTCATCACATTCCTACAGCTGCCCAAAAGTCCCACCCTGACGTCAGGAATCCTCATGCCAAGCGCTGCACGGGTTGATTGTGAGAGACAGAGCTGCCCCACAGGTAATAGAGCAGCTCTCCTTATTCCCATTTTACAGGCAGCTGAGCCAAGGGGAAACGCGTGGTCCAAGTTAATAAAAACTCCTAGAATAATCCCCCTGTGATTTTTCCAAGGTTATAAAGGAAGACTGAGGTTTGAAGAGAGATGTGGAGAGCGCTAAACAGAAATTTGGCAGTCTGTAAACAGCTCGCTCCAGGGTTTTAAATTGTCAGGATGCAACCAAAGCAGCAGAGTTCCTTCCCCAATTAAAAAATAAAACAAATTTGAAAAGTTCTGCATGTAAATCGGCACCAGAGAATGAGCTCATGTTGTGCAATAAATGGGTGAAGGCAGGAAAATGTCACATTTTATTGAGGGAAAATCTGTGACGGGAGAAAATATCTTCTCTTAGACTGATATGTTTGGCGAAAATAAAATAGCAGCAAAATGGCTTTTTCAGAGTCTCAGCTGCAGGAGGAGGTAGAGGAAGTGGGTGTCCCTGGCAGGGATATCACAGCCAGGGATGTGGGAACACCATGGGAAAGGGCTCCTGAGCTGCCACCGGTTGCAGCAGAGACTTAATGCCCAATTGGGACCATCTGCTGCACTTCAGGATTTGTTTCCCATGCTGTTCCATCCTCCCTGAACACATCTGGGCAAGGGGAAGTGGTGAGACAGCTGCTGGGGACAGCAACCCTTGAACTTCCCAGGTGGTGTTTTAGCTCAGGCTGCTCCAACTTCTTCCAGATTCTGCAAATCCCAAGCTTTTCTCTGCTTGGAGCTGTGGCTGCAGCTCTCTCTGTGCTCCCAAAGTCCTGGAATTGGGGTTGGATCAATGACACGTCTCACAGGTTTTGATGGGAATGGGTGGGATGTCCTCTCCTGGACCGAGGGACTCTCCAAATCATAGAATCATGGAACAGGTAAGATTGGGAAAGACCTCCAATACCATGGAGTCCAATCTTTGACCGATGGCCACCTTTTCAATGAGACCAGAGCACTGAGTGTCACGTTTGTCAAAGCCACTTCCCCGGCTGCATCTCCTCCTGCTCCCTTCTTCCCAGAAAAGCCAGGGGAGTTGTGTCCCTTGGAGTAATGAATCCAGTCCTGTCACCTTGGTTTTTAGTCTTTGGAGTGCAACTTTGTAGGAAATAATCCAGAATTGTGGCTCTGTGTTGCAAACCTTCAGTGGTGTGTGGCTGTATTTTGGTAGGTGCTGCTCTCTCTGTGTGCTTCAACCCCAGGATATCTCCATCCCCTGCCCAAATCTGTCAGGGTGTACTGCACACTAAGGTGACAAGCAGGAGAAGAGGTGGAAATTTTCCCTGTTTTACTCCCAAAATCGACTGTGACCAAATCCATTTTCTTGGCAAGCAGTCAGGAGATCGAGGATTTGGACTTTGGAGAGGAAAAAATGCGTCTCCCACTGCAGTCTTGCAAACCAGGATGGGTCCTGGAAGGGGTTTTCCACCACCTGAGGCATCTGGCTCTGGGCAGTGCTGGCAGCATATCCCAAACCGATGGGATTTCAATGGAAACATCCATTTCTGCAGGTAGGAAACAAACGCTGACAACAAAGAGCTCAGCAGTGAGTGCAAGCAAGGCAGAAGAAAGATGAATATTTGGCTTGGAGAGGAGTGTTTTATTCCCGTCTCTACCAGAATAGGATGTTCCTTTCCCATTCAGAAGAAAAATGAGGTTGTAGTGATGATCTTTGGGTTTTATTTGTAGAAAGGATTTCGTGGTAGGAAGACAAACAAGGAGCAGAAGGAAAACAAAATCATAGAATGGTTTAGGTTGGAAAAGCCCTCTAAGGTCATTGAGTCCAACCAACCCAACATTGCCAAGGTTACCACTGTCTATGTCTCCAAGTGCCACATCTGTGTGACTTTTAAATCCTTCCAGGGATGGCAAATTCACCACTGTCCTGGACGGCCTTTGCCAATCCTTCCAGCGTAGAAATTTTCCCTAATATCCAACCTAAACCTCCCTTGGTATAACTTGAGTCCATTTGCTCTTGACCTTCCTATGCTCTTGTTGAACCTTAGCACGATTTTTCATTCAATAACTTTATATTAAAGATTTTTAAATTGATTTTTTTTTTTTAATAATAATTGAGCTTGGAAGAGTCTGAAGCTTTGTACCCCATACCAAGGATACGATGGATATGAAAGTCGTGCATGGCCAAGCCTTGTTAGGAGCTGCAAACTCTCTACTTGACGGGAAATGGAAAATAAGACAAATAGATCAATTTTCATTGCAGCAAAAGCTTAGCAGTCGTGGGCTTCAAATTTCCTCTGGGGTCTAATGTTGTTTAACTTATTTCTTAATGGTCTGAAACACGGGGTGACCGGGGCTGTGGCCTTTGACTGCAAGAGAAATATAAAGTTGCCCTAATAATGGAGCGTTGGGAGTTATGAAAAGGAGCTGGATAAATTAGATTGTGGCCTTGTGTGTGGCAGTGGCAGTGTCCTCCTGGAGAGATAACCATCAGTATTAACTGAGGGGAAGGGAAAAACAGGCCAGATCTGCTGTGTATGGAGAACCTATTCCAAATGCTGGGATGGGCGATGCTGTATCCGTGTGTTCATGGAGTGGTGGGATTTCACACCTTCCTGGGGATTGCAGAGGGGCAGCTCCAAAACGCGCCACTGGCAAAAACCAGGCAAGTTTCTGGGCTCAGCAGAGCTGTGAGGAAATGAAAAGGCCGAGGAGGGTTCTGTGTGTGATTTTATGGCAAGGAAAAGCTCTCAGTTAGGCACTGGCAGGAAAGAGTGGCTGCCTCCTAACAAATGGGGCTGATGTCCTTAGTCACACCGGTGGAAGTGACCCGATGCAAAATAGAGTTATAGATTTTTTGTGCTGCTGGACATATGGTGAGAGTGGGATTTAGAGCTGCTTTTGCAGCTTCTGGGCTGCAGCTGCAAGGAATCACTGATACAAAGATGTTTCTGGAGACTCCTCACCATTACCAAGAAAATAAACATTAAAATAAAGACTTTTGCAATTCAACATTATATAAAGAGCCCCAAATTGAATTTAAGTGCTTAATAAGAATCAAATTTTTGACTTAAAAGTGACTTTTTTCTCCCTGCAGCCATGGTATGAAGCCAACTGAGGCTCAGCCAGACCCACTGGGACATTTTTTGGTGCCAAAGATTTGTCCAAAGCTGGTTCTCCCATGGTTTAGGCCCCATCTTTTTTCCCCAGGGCTTCCCTGAGCCTTTGGCACCTCACATGCTGTCTGCTGGCCCTCGGGGGAACCAACAGCATCACCAAACCTTGCAAACCTTCTTTAAATACTGCTTGCTCCAGGGATTCACTCTGTGGAAAGGAGCTGTAGGGAGGGGTGACTTATATCCCTTGCATCAAGAATCTGGGATGAAATCCTCCTTGATCCGGGTGATTTGTGGCATTTCACCTGTCATTTAAACTTCGGAAGTTGTTGCACTTGGGCGGAGCAAAACTCATTGTACAGTGAAAAAAAAAAAATCTATGAATGATGTGGGTGTAATATATGTATTTAATATGTAAAACTCAGTCCATTGATGTTTTTCTTTCTCTTGTTGAATATTCCCTTTCCTCATCGGGAAGCGGGAATAAAGTTCACAGCGCCGGGAACATAATCGAGCAAACGGCCTTTGCACTTATCAAGTGCCTCTGTTCTGCTTGGGCATTTAATCACCTGCAAAAGCCATTTATTGCCTCGTATACTCCTCTTCTATGAACATTAGCCCTTAAATACCTGGCATAATTAAAGGTGAAGCTGCAGCGCCGCGCTCCGTCTCCTGCCCGTGGAAGGGTAACAGATGAGGTGGGAGTTCTGGTGGAGTTCAAGGTGAGAGCCGTAAAGCCCATTTTCTGCATGTGTCAGGGACATTATTTTAGGAATGTCTAATTCTGCTGGCGAAAATTGAGGCTGGCTCAAATAATAATTCACGCTTAATGAACTTAGAGTTATAGCCCCGGTGCTGCGATTCCCTCCGTGCCTGGCGCGGTCGATTGGCCTTGTCAGATGTTTAAAGGATGGTGAGGAAATGACAAAAAGGATTTGATGGAATTAGACGGAATTCCCCCCCAAAACCTATTTCTTTTGTGTTTAGATCCCTGTCTGGGAAGAAAGAGAGAAATTTGCCGCAGCTTTGGCTGTAATCCAGTCGGCTCCTTGATCAGGACTTTTCAGGGCTTTAACCTTGTGTGTTCTTCTTGCAGCTCAGCTCTTCAAAGGGCTCGTGCCCTTCCTTTATGTGAGGGAAAATAAACACAAAGCCTTGACGAAGGGTTAATACCCAGCTCTGTGTGTAGGGAGCAAATTTAAACACTTGTCTGCCACGTTCCTTGACGCACCCTCGGCTGCCCCACAATCAGACATCCAAAGGCTCGATCATTAATGCCGTTATCCTCGTAACACCCCTTTGATAGTAAATTAATGGGCTGTGGGATGTAGAACATCAGACTGTTGCTGCTGCTGGGTTTATCCACTGGCGAGTTGTATCGCAGGGAAATGCTCGCCCGTGGATGAGGGTGGGGAGTGGAGGCAACTGAGCCAAAGCCGAGCATCTCATTATTGCAAGGAGACAGTGAAATATGAGCCCACCCAGGAGCTGGACTTGATGATCCTTATGGATCCTTCCAGCTCAGGGTATTTGATGATTTTATCTGTCCTGGCTGCTGTTTTAATACTAACCTTCATGCCCAGGGGGTTTAGGCACCATCTGCTGATGGTGGAGGTGCTTGCCCGTACAGGTTGTCCCATGATGTGTCCTAAGAAGGGCAACAAAGCTGGGGAAGGGTCTGGAGCCCCAGGAGCAGCTGGGAAAGGGACTCGGCCTAGAGAAAAGGAGGCTCAGGGGGAACTTTGTCACTCTCCACAACTCCCTGACAGGAGGGTGCAGTAAGGTGGGGTCAGGCTCTGCTCCTGGGGCAGAAGGGACAGGGTGAGAGGAAATGGCCTCAAGTTGTGCCAAGAGAGCTTTAGGTTGAATACTGGGAAAATTTCTTCTCAGAAAGGGTTGTCCAGCCCTGGCACAGGCTGCCCAGGGCAGTGGTGGAGTCCCCATTCCAGGAGGAATTGAAAAGTCATGTAGATGTGGCACCTGGGGACATTGTTCAGTGGTGGCCTTGGCAGTGCTGGGTTAATGGTTGAACGCAGTGGTCTTAGAGGGCTTTTCCAACCTGAACGATTCCATGATTCTGTGAGTTTCAACTGTTACATCTTGGGAGGCCAACCTGGGGTGAAGGAGTAGAGGCTGGGGCAAGTGGAGATCACCAAGATCCCCCAGATTACAACCCCATTATCCACCCCTCTTCTCCCCAAGCACAGCTCTACCCAGGATTGCTGAGCCCTTCCTAGAAAGACAAGGATTTTTCTGGCTGTTGGAAACACGAGGCATCTGTATAAACAATTGTATTAAGCTGCTGTTGTAGTAATTGTGTTTGTACAGTGAAGCAAAAAGGCTCAGTTTACCCCTCTGCTGTCTGGAAATGATTCCTTTAGGTTATGTGTGAAGCTTTTTTTTTAGTGTGCTGATTTCATTCAGGGGAAGGAAAAAAGCAAAGATCCCATTACAGTGACATATTCTTCCCCAACGGTAACTTTATCCCCGCTTCTGGCTCCGTGCAGAATCATAATTCATTTTGTCACAAGGATAGCAAATAAATAATAAGAATAAATTGAGCAGATTATCTCATCTTTAAGCCATGCCCAGCATTCATCAAATCCATGCCAAGAAGTGAGACTTACCCGCAGTCAAATTGATCCTACAAGAGCACCTACCTTAAGCTCCATTAGGGCACCTCAGAGCCGCTCGCCCATTTCCTGGTCCTTGGGTGCTTAAAATGACAAATCATTAAAGTGACACGTTGCCAAAGTGTCCTTTTTTGTTGTTGTTGTTTTTGTAATAAAAGGGCCAGTGAAAACCTAGCTGTTGCTATTTTTCCCCATTGATTTTTCCTGAAAGGACCAAACTGTGCAAAGGCTAAATCCAACGCGGGAGAAGTTTGCTGCTCACTCTGCAGATGCAGAAACATCCATTTCTTCTCTCGCTTCACTGAAGTTTTAATAACAGCTGCTGCAGGGACTTTGCACAGGACTAAGGTCTCATTATTTTTAAAGGAGATGCTACTGTACATTTACTGGTGGTACTGCAAAACGTTATAAATAATTAACGTGGAACTACAGCAACTAAACCTACTGCAGTCCGACTAATTGGTAAACAGCCATGTATTTCACTCGGAGTACATGAGAGGTATTACCACTTTCAGTGGGATGATTCACTTGTATAAATTTAAGCTTATGAATAATGGTTTGAAGGGCTGAGGTTTGCTTTTATTCATCTCACAGTGCTCAAAAACTGGTAGGTGCATCAGATGAAGAAAGGTGAGGTTTGTTTCCCCAGAAAATATTGATTCTGAAGCCTCGTTTAAACTAAAACTGGGACTGAAGGAAGTCACTTTGGTAGCAAATAACAATTAATTCACTGGAAGCCTTTGTGTTCAGTTGAAATAATATTCCCTGAACCTGCTTCAAGCCCCCTCCCAAGTCATCACAAAACAGCACATCCTGAATGCAGAATTAGGTGGTTAATTTGCAGTTGTGCTCTCAAGGTGTGTGTGTGATGAAGGTTGTGCCAACAGCACAAGACTCATCTCCTTGGATGGTTTTATATGAATTTAACCCGATACATTGAAGCTGGGAAACATGTGAGGAGGAAGGGCTCCAATTTGCTTCAGCTTGATCTGGAACATATTTAAGATCAGGCTGGAACAAGCCCCTTTCAGGCTGAAGTTTGTGCTCACAAGAGTGTTTGCCCCTGTTTAGGTGGATTGGTTTAATAACGGGGTCTTGTTAACTGGCACAAGCTCTTGCTCAGCTCCACACCCTCTGTTATTCCCTACATGTGGATTCCGGGAGCAATTTTCTGCCTCAGGTTTGCGTTACCCATGCGCAAAGGGAGCACAGGCTGGACGTGAAACCGCTCCCAGGTCAGAGGAGGAATGTGCTGGTGTGGGTTTCGTGCAGGAGAAGGGACAGCTGAGGGTGGAAGCCAACATGGCAGCAGTGCCAAAGTGGGCAAGGTTCAGCGGCTGGGCTTGCAAAGTCCTCAGGTTTGCAGCACGTACGGCAAGAAGTGACGCTGTGCCTCAAAAGGCGAGCTGCCAGCGTGGTGGCACACAACATTTCAAGACTTTATATAAATATCTGACCTATTTCTTATGGATAGCACAATAAGGACTCGATCAAAACCCCATTGAATTCTGCAGGAGTCTTTCCATTGACTTCAATGGCTTTAGGATTGGCCCCTATAAATGGCTCTTGAGAAGAAGATAGTGGTGCATTTGCCTGACTATTTTTATAATGTGTTTGATCACTCACTCGGTGATTTTTCCAACTTCAGCCGTTCGCAATGGGGAGCCAGTGCAAATTACAATGTTCGATGTCCAAAGAAATGTCTCTTGAAATTGAACGCAGACGCATAAAACAGATAAATGTGTTGGCATCCCATGGCCGCAGAAATGAAAGGGGAGCATTAACACTCATTAAAAGGGACAAGTCAGTGCCACGCTTCCAGCGACCCTGTCATGGGAACACGAGGGTTTTGTCATTTATTTTTCAGTCCTCCCAGCTTTTGGACTAGCGTGGGACTCGCGGGATCAGTGGGGCAGCTCATCCCCTGTCCTCTTCCTGAAAAATGGGAGTCTGGGGAAGGTCCAAGAAGCTTCTCAGAATGTGGCTGCAGAGTTAAAATCGCAGAATCACAGAATCACTGAGGTTGGGAAAGACCTCTGAGATCACTGAGTCCAACCATTAGCCCAGCACTGCCAACACATCCCACTTGGAGAAGTTTCTTTCTCTGAAAGCACAAGGGCTTGCTCTACTCTGCCGTGGAGCTGTGCAGGTTCTCATTGCTCATACAAGTCCTCCAGCCTTTAGGTTCTCTTTTAAGCTCTTCTATTTAATGACAGCTGGTGTCAGAGGTTAATCAAGTCTTGTGGAAAGAGGGGCCTCATCTCCTACCTCTGCATGGAGCTGCCTGTTGAATTTCGTGGAGAGGCTCCTCTGTTTCTCCTCTTTGAGGACTGGGAAGCACTGGGTGTTGGGTTTGTGGTGAAAGGCTTTTCCACCGCTGATCACAGTGAAATCAGAATATCTGCTAAGATCTTTTCCACTGGAGCTTTTGCACGGTGTCACCAGTGGATATAATTTCCATAGGTTGGAATATCGTAAAATCATGGAGTGGTTTGGGTTGAAAGGGACCTTAAAGCTCATCTCATTCCACCCTCCTGCCATGGGCAAGGACACTTCCCACTATCCCAGGTTGCTCCAAGCCCCGTCCAACCTGGCCTTGGACACTTCCAGGGATGGGGCAGCCACAGCTTCTCTGGGCACCCTGTACCACCGCCCTCACAGGGAAGAATTCCTTCCCAATATCCCATCTACCCCTGCCCTCTGGTAGTGGGAAGCCATTTCCCCTTGTCCTGTCACTCCAGGCTTTGTCCAAAGTCCTTCTCCAGCTCTCTTGGAGCTCCTTTAGGCACTGGAAGACTTTTCCAGCCTTGTCTTTTTGTCTTATTTTATATAATAAAAAACACTGGAATCAAAATGGAAGCATTCAGTGATCTCAAAACATTGTTCCTGGGAATATTCTGTGATGTGAAGGAAATTCACAGTTTCAGATTTTTGCCCCAGCTTTTGCCCCAGATTTCAAAGTCTTTCTTGTATAAAAGAGCATTTACTTTTTTTTGTTTTTTCCCCCCCTCAGGGAATAAAGCTGTCTGCTTTTGCTCCTGTTATATCCCACTCACCAAGACAGGAACACTCAGTCTTCGTCACGCCTAGAAATTTCCAACTGAAGGCACAGAGCATTTGAGGAATATTATGTTCATTGATTGCTTTATATGATAATAATGGAGTTGTGCTTGCTTTTTTTAAAAGCCTTTTGTGGATGTCTTGGAAGCAGCAAGAGGATTAGGGATGGAAAACTTGCTTGAGGTTTACTCATCACGCCTCAGCCAAATCGCTGGGTTTGATAAGGACGCCTGTTTGGTCTGTCCTTGCTGCTTTTTTGATGGATACAGAACGGATACAAACACTTCCTTTGGTTTCAAGGAAGAGGTAATCCATTTTTCTTGGAATACGGGATCTGAGGCTCCACCACACCCTGTGGCAGGAGTTTGCCTTCTCAATGTCACCACCTGTCCCAGGGCTTGTCATTTAATTCTTTGTTTCCCACTCTGATCCCCCTGTAATATGCAGCAGGGATGAGGCCGGAACAGCCGCCTCCCCCGTGCCTGCAGTGGGGAAGACGCCCCCGGAATTGATTCCATTTCTCCTCCATGTCCTTACTCTCTAATTACTCCCCAGCAGACCTGTGCCGTTGGAAAGCTGCCTGCTGTCCACGCTCAGGGATTCCGCTCGGGAGCTGGTTTGGGGAGGTCGTGGGTGAGATGGGAAGATCTGAGGTTGTTCTCTCTGCTCTGACTTTGCTCGCTGCCCACTGGGGAGACCTCCTGGCTCTTTTTCCTGGGTCACAGTGTCCTTCTCTGCTATTTACTGAGCTTTAAACCCTCGATTTTCTCAGCAAATCCAGCTCCTGTGTGCCTAAAACAAACAGGGAAAACTTTTCCACATGAACTACCGAGTTGGTGTCTGTATTTGTTGTCTAAAATTCACACTGGTGGACCCAAAAGCAATGCCTGACCAGGGAGCAGGTCTGGACCCCCCCGATTTTTAGGCTCCTTTAGGTAAAGGCATTGGAATGATCTTTCTAAATCTTGGGAGAGACCGGGATTAATTTGACTATGTGGAATTTCACTGACTGTTTTTATGTGTTTTCTGTAGATGCTCTTTGGAGAGATTTCTCATTGAATCCCATTCTGGGATTTCTTAGGGACGACTGCTTTCTCTGTCCTTGCGTTTTGTTTTTTTTTTGGGATGGATACAGTGTTGAGGAGTGGTCTCAGCCTTTGTTTTCAAGGAAAAATGATAAATTTTGGTTGGAATAAGGGGGTTTGAGGCTCTTCTACAACCTGTGCCTGCAGGTCACCTTCTCAGTGTCACCACCTGTCCCATTATGAATATTGATATTCCCAAAATCCCATTCCAGGATTCAGTATTGATGTGTCACTGAATACTGGAACAGGCTGTTGGGACAGACTGACCAAAGACCTGGACGTAAAAAACAGTAATCAAATAATGAAGGACAATATAATAATGTCAATAGCACTGGTGTAAGTCAGGTTTGGTGGGTGGGCTGCAATGTGTCAGGGCTCTGGTCCGTGCACCTGCCTGGGGAATTAAACTGGATTTTCTCCCTTTTTGAAGTAGATAACAGAATTATGCCCTAGACTTGACTTTGAAGTCTCTGACCTGCTGAAGTGCAGGGTACTGTGTTTTCTAGGATGGGTTTGTCCATCGGTGCTGTCCTGGTCCCTGTGTGTCCCCAGGAGAGGTCCCGCTCTGTCCCTGGTCTCAGGGATCCACCTCCATCAGCTCCAGCAGGATTTCTCCTGATTCAAACACACCATTTTTTGCCTAAAGGCGAACTGAAAATTAAGCGAACTGATCTGTTTAAACCTTTATAAATACGTGTTTAATATCTGCTTAATGGGAGATGGAATTTATGAGCCGTTAAGTGATGCCGGATCGTTTTTATAAGAATAGAGAAGTCTGGTGGGAAAACTTCCTCCTGGGACATAATCTCATATTATTATTTTTTTAAGAGAGAGAGATTTAATATGTTACAGTTGACGTTTGCAGTGACACTGGGATATTTCCTACGCGGGAGCTTTCACAAGTGCTTTATAAATCTTGAAGGGTTTAAGTTAATGAAATCCTTATGCCAGTGGGAAGTATTCCCCCTCCTCTGCCAGTGGGGAAACTGAGGCTCGGATACAGGGATGTGCAGAGGGAATGGGATCTGTGGGTCCCACGTGGATCGGGGTAGTCCAGACACTTCATGGCATTTCCCCAGGGATGAGACAACGCTGTGCTTTGTGTCTCCTTGGGTTTGGGGGGTTTTGCCTTTCATGTGGATTTGTAAACGTTGGTGGAAGCAGAGGATGCACCAAGTGTCCTGCTGGGACAGCTCCTGGTCCCTGGCCTCTGCCCCCACTTCCTTCCCATTAGTCTTCTTTTTTTTTTTCCCTCCCCTTTTTTTTCTGTTTTTCTTTTTCCTTTTTCCCCCTTTTAAATTCTTTTTTCTTTTTTATCTCTTTTCTTTTTTCCCGTTTTTTTCTCCCTTCTATTTTTTTCCTCTTTTATAATTTTCTTGTTCTCTTTTCATTTTTCTTCTTTCTCGTCCCCTTTTTCCTTCATTTTCTTTTTTTCTTTTTCTTTCCTCTTTTCCTTTTTCTCTTCTCTTTTTCTTTCCTCTTTTCCCTTTTCTCTCTTTGTTTGTTTTCCCTTTTTTCTTTTTCCCTTTTTCCTTTGAGTTTATTTTTACTCTTTTTCCCTCTTTTCCCCCCACTCTTTTTTTTGTGCTGTCATCTCCCACTCCCCTTGGTGGCGAATTGCCGATGTGGATCCAAAATCCAGCTCCTGGCCTTCCCAAGCTGCTGCTGCTGCAGTAACCCCTTGCCTTGGATCCCCTTGGAGCGTTACTGCTGCAAGGGCAGCTCCAGCCCTGGCAGAGATTCACTGCACTGGGGGGACAGGGGGTTCTGGGGACATGGATCAGCCCAGGGAACATCTCTGTTGTAGTTTGTGACGTAAAGGTTTTCTGCTTGGTGGCTTTCGGGGTGGCACTGCTGCCTGGAGGAATAAAGAGCTTTCTGCTTCCCGCAGCTGGGGCTGGAATGAGATTTTTTTTTTCCTTCAATGTGAAAAACATCAGTGAAATCCCTTGGTGGCTGTTGCAGTTTGCTTCTAACATTTGGAGTACTTCCGAAAAAATCCTCATGCATTTGTGATATGAAACTTTTATATTTTCTCTCTTTTTTTTTTTTTCTCCCTAAACATGCATTTTGAGGAGGATCCCGATTGCTGTGCTCTCCTCAGAGGAGACGATGGATGGACGGACAGGGGAGATGCCACAGTCTCAGCTCACCAGGTCACTCCCCATCAGCAGAGCTGACTCGATGCTGAGCTATTTTCCATCTCCAGCCCCATTTTCTCCCAATCCCAGGAAAGCCTTGGGGGTTGGGAGCTGAGTGATGCAGGGTGGGGAGATCCCGGTGCAGGGATTGCAGGAATTGCAGGAATTGCATTCTCACCGTGTGGGTGCAGCTCCCAGGCACTGCTGACAAAGCCTGTGCCGTGCCAGCAGTGTCCCTGCCCCTGTCCCCGGCTGTGTTTGTCATTCCAGCCCTGTCCTGGGTTCAGATGTGGTCCCTGGCCTGCATCCCGCTCACATCCCAGCTTCCTCCTGCCTCCAGCTAATTAGGGACAGCACAGCCTCATTAGGATCGGATCCAGACCAGGGTTTTGACCCTTTCTCCGCGGCTCTTGGATGGGAAGTCAGGATGTGGCTCACAGGGATTGGGTTTTGCAGTCGTGAGGGCTCTCTGCCTCCTTCCCCCTGTTTTGGGGGTGGTGGGGGGTCTCAGTATCCCACAGGATGCTCCTGGATGATCCTGAGAACAGCCCTATGGAGGAGCAGGGCTACCTAGGACTATCAGCACCCGTTTGTCGGGTTTCTTATGAATAATTATTAAGAAAGAAAGGCAAGAGAGGCAGAGAGAGCTGAGGAAATAATCTTTTTACATTTTAATCTGAGCAGTTTTCAAGCAGTTTGATAAGGCGGGTTGTAGAAATGTCAGCTTCCCCTTATCTCTAATTGACTTAAAGTAGAAGCCGGCTTTAATCCCGGCATGCAGAGGAGCTTCTGATGGGGAGATGAGGGCAATTGATTTCTGCCTTTTTAATTAACAGTCTGGCTGCCTTAAAAAACAATAGGGAGGAGGGAAAGGAAGGGGAAAAGCACGTGGTGACATTTGGAGCTGGCGGCATGGGGATGGACAGGGGCTCTGTGGGCTCTCCGGGAAGATCAAGGTGCTGCCCAGCTTGCAGAGAGTTAGGATGGACTGGCTCCAGTTTAGAGAGGGAATTGCTTCCAGGAGAGGAGGCAGAGGGTGGGGCTGGGGGGGTTCCTTGCAGCCTGTGAGGATTGGGGTTATCAGCCCGGCTGTGCCCGGTCCCTGAGCTGGGGACGGGGTGTGCTGGCTCTGCTCAGGCTGTGGAAGTGATGGAGGCGGCCAGGCTGTGCTGGGACACGGCCCTCACCCACCCCACCGGGGCAAACCCACAGCTGGATGGAGAGAGGGACACGGTCCTGCCACCCTCTGCCTCCTCCTGGAGCTGCTGTGAGGAGCAGGACCGTGGGTTTGGTAGGGAAGGGGCAAAATGGGCCTTTTAGACGCCATCCTTTGCCAGGCTTCCTCTTCCTCCTGACCTTGCTGCAGCTCTGCTCCCCTCCAGCCCATGCACGTGGTGTGTGGGGATGTATGGAAAGTGCTTCCTGCACAGACAGCAAGGAAGGAGAGCTCTGCTTGGAGTCCTCTCTCACGCTGGATCCGTGGCATCCCACGGATGAGCTCCACAGAGTCTCCAACCTCCTGCAAACCCCAAATTTCTCTCGGCCCCACCAGGCAGCACATCAGCAGCAGGAAGGGGGGAAGTTTTCTGCTGAGGTGGCTCTTCCAGCCGGTTCCTGTGTGGGAAGGCAGCCCAGATGTGCTGATGATTATGGCTTTCACCGCGGGGGAGCCGCTGCTGCGACTGTTCCGGCTCCATTTGCTGTCCTGCTGCAATTGGCTTCCACTTGTCCGCTTAAGTGTCAGCCACGCAGCAGAGGATTGTTTATGCAGCACTCAGTAACATCTACGGGGTAATGGGCTGTGCAGAAGACCCTGGCATAATTGGTAAAATGTCTGGAAGTGGATTAGCCGTGTGTCTGCACGGCGGATATTCGGAAATACACACATACGTTCAATTTTTAAATACATATTAGGCTAAAGTCCCGCTTCGCCCGGGGATTGCGGCGCTGGGGTTAATGTGGTGTGAATGGAGTGGGTTCAGATCTCCTGGGAAGGCTGGGAGAGGCGGTGCTGGGCACCTGGCTGGGTGCCAGGAGGGGCTGTGTGTCCATGGTGGGGTAGGAGCAGGACGACCTTCCCCAGGAGAACCCCCCCACGCTAAAGAGCTGCTGAACCCCAGAATTTTTAAGATTGGAAAAGACCTCCGAGATCACGTCCAGCCTGTGACCGATCCCTGCTTTGTCAACTACACCACGTGCCACATCCTTGGACACCTCCAGGGACGGTGATTCCCCCAGGGATGAGGAGGTTTGGGATTGGGGCTGAAAGGGAGCAGAGAGATGCAGGAGCCTCCTGGGAACGCACAGCTCTGTGCTGGCGGTTTGTTTGCACTTTGCTCAGGCGCTCGGTGGAGGTCAGGCTGTTCTCTCTCCACGGTGCCCCGGCTCCCCTGGGCTTCACTCTGCTCTCAGGCATTCCTCAGCCTGCTTTTTACTCTTATTTTCTCCAAGCACCTGCTCCCTACCAGCAGGAGGGAGAGGAATCACTAAACTCAGGGGCACGAGCTGCTCCGTAGCACCTGGAGCAGTGGATGGCCACTTCCAGCCGTGGGATTTGGGGCCATCCCCAGCATCCTGGGGGTGCAGAGCCCTTGGGAACGCAGAACCCTGTGTGGCACCAGCCTTCCCAACCCTCCCATTGCTCATTATATTCCAGGCGCTTGCAATGAATTGTTTAACGAGCTTTCTGCGAGGCTGAGCAGATGAGAGGAGTGCGGAGCTTGGAAAGGAGAGGAATAAATTGGGAATGCTTTTGATTTGTGAAGAGCTGTGATGAGCAGGAGGGAAATCAGAGCTGGAGCATCCCTATTGAGGGATTGGCATGGAAAAAGGGCTTAAAAATGGAGCTTGGCCCTGTTCTCTGGTATTTTTAGCCCGGATAGAGGATTGCAGGACCTGCATTGTGAATTCCAAAGGGTTTGGCATCTGCTCAGAGCAATGGTTTAAAGGTATCAAATTTTTGGCTTTTAAAGCTCCCTAATAATTCATAATTTCTTAATACCATGTGCTGTCTCTCTCCTTCTAACGAATCAATTTGTTACGGGTTATATCTGCTGCTGAACCATGGTGGGGAGGAGAAGCAAGAACAGTTTTTTCTCTGCACTTTTCACATTCCCTGTCACATCCTAAGGGTCATCAAGTCAAACACCAAAATGCCACAACGTAACGTGACGGGTATTTAAAGTGAAAAACAATCCCAACAACAAAGTAATGCGGCAGCAGAAACACTGAACCACATCGGAAGTGATGACGTTGGGTGCAAGTCCTGCTTCCCATGTCCAGGTGTAACAGAAGAGTGTTATCCTGTGTGAACCACCAGTATCATGGAACCACCAATATCATGGAACCATGGAGTCCTGGAATGGTTTGGGTTGGAAGGAACCTTAAAAATCATCTCGTTCCAACCCCCTGCCTTGGGTAGGGACACCTTCAACTCGACCAATATGTCCTGGTGGAAGGACCCTGAAATTCCATTTAAATTGTTTGGTTCCAAATAAATATGAAAATTATCCCAAATCTGCCCAGATAAAATCCTTGCTGCCTCCAGAGTCTCCTCACATCTGCAAGGAAAAAGGATCTGGGGATCAAGCGTAAGGGCAAAGGTGGAGACACCCAGGATACAACAGCCTTGATGGGTTGGAGGCTTTGCTCCGAATTCCAGAGGAGACTTGGCAAACCACAAGGTTTCATTAAAAATTAACGGAGCTTAGACTGGGAATTGCTTGGAAAAATGGGAATTGGACCTCTAAAATCACCTTGGTCCTTTGGGAAGCGTTGTCCTCGTGGTGCTGTAGACAGGGCCATGGCTCCCATTCCCAAAGCTTGGCGTGGACGTAGATGATGCAACTCTGGTGGTGGCATTGATTTCCCGTCAGGATCCGGCCAGAGGGGCTCTTTCTTCAGCCAGCCTGAGATTTTTGCAGCTTTGTGATTCAGTATAATTAACATCTGGGAGGAATTAAAGGGGTCTTGGGGGAGAAAAGCAAGATCTGAAGTTTAAATAACAATTTAGTTTCAGCACAATTAAAAATAAGCTGCTTTGTGATTACCGGGGCGGCTGCTTACATGGAGATGTAAACGGGAGCTCTGGGAGGAGGAGATAAAGGTAGGGATGAACAAGGAAAGAGCAGGAGGCTGAGGAAGGACTAAACCTGATCCTCAGGCTCCGGGGAATAAATCCAGGTTGCACCAACAGGAAAAACATTCACAAAGAGCTGGAGTTCCTTGCCGCTTGGGGTCTTCTCTAGAGCATCCTTGTCATTCTTTATATGCAAATGTGGATCCGAGCTCCAACTCCACTCACCAAAGGAAAAAAAAAAACCCCAAACCCACTCCAGAAAATCAAATATTTTGCAGTTTGGGTGCCAAGACCCTCTTGAAGCTGATTGGTATCAGTGGCCGTCTGGGAATCCCATGCGATTCCTTTAATTGCTTTATTTTCACTCCTCTGATTGCATCTCGCAGTGTAGAATTGGGGAACAGGGAAAACTGAAGCAAACAGAAATTGTTGTGTGCAAATGAAATGCTCCACTTGCCCAGCAGCAAAACATTTGGAGAAAACTTCAGCTTCGGGTCTGATTTGAAATAAAGCCAAATTTTTACCAACTCGCAGCAAATTAAGGATTTAATCCTGGTTTTGGAGGGGGTGAGGTTTTGTGATTGGATATGTGCAGTGAGGAACAGCTCTAAAAAAGCCTTTTTGGGGGGGTTTGGCCATCTGCAGCCTGGCAGGAGGATATGACAGAGTTCTTGGGGAAATGGCAGAGTGAGAAATACATGAGTGATCCAAGGAAATATCATTCTAAGCAGGGTTTAGTTGGGTTGTGGAAGTCACTGGTGGAAAATACAACTGGGAACAGTTGATGGGGAGAGTGGAGTGAAGCTCCAAACTGGGGATGGGACGGGTTTGTGGAGGTGAGGATACTTTGCTGTGTCTCCTATTTCCACATATCCTCCATCCTCCAGGCCAGTGGTGGACCAGCAACACCCCAAACCCACACGGAGCCCATCACAGCCCTGCGAGGGAACAAAGCTCCTCATTTCCCTACAAACCTGTGTTGTACTTTGTTGGTGAGACACAGCAGAGCCCCTGTTCTCCCTTTCTTCACAAATTTCCATATTTATTACTCGTGTTGCGCCACAGGGGGGAAAAATGTTTTGCAATTGGAAAATTCCGTGGGTGTGGAGATGCTGGTGCTCCTCCTGCTTCTTTGGAGTGTTGGCACCATTCGTTTGGATAATTATATTTTATCTGTTTAAGGTGGTATTTTGGTGTTGTTTTTTTTTTTTTATGGTTATGTTTTCTCGGGGGTTTTATGTGATGGCTTTATTTAGATCCTTGCTTGGGCATAAAACCTTTGAGCACAAATGCAGCCTCTGCTTTGTTTTGAGGGAAAATGCATATGGGAATTTGTGGTTTGGAATTGTTTCGGTTCCGTGCATTTTGAAGGGTGGAAGGTCAGCAGACATCAGTGGAAGAGGAGTTTTGGGGAAGAGGAGAAGCAAAAGTGACCCCTGGCTGCCTTAGGAAAACCCCCAGAGTTTCTCAAAAATGCAACCAAATGCTTTTCAGCCTGTGAGCAGAAGGTCTTTGACACACTTCCCTGTGTTTTGCATGGAATAAACATGCTGGATTTATGGGAAGCTTTAAAATTTGATTTTTGGAGCCCAAAAGGCAAGTGGAGAATGAGGCAGGAGGGATCTCCAGGTTCCAAACCTATAGGAGAACTGGAAATGTGATTTTTTTTCAAGTGGCAATGTGGGATGTAGCAGCTCTGGGAAAGTTTCACACCCCTTCAAACCTCTCAGAAATTACCAGTGGGACTGGCACAGGTCAGGAATTACAACTATTTTTATTTTGAAAGACATTTGGATTTGTTTTAATGGCCCTGCTATTTTCCTCACCTTTTTTTTTTGACTACAGGATGTAGACAAATAAAGCCTGGAGAGCAAACAACCCCCTGAAACAGATTTGGGTGGAAATTACAAAGGATTTTTTAATCCCTTTCTCTCCTAATGTGGTTTTTTTTTTTTTTACTTTAAGGTGAATTTGATCCAATAATCTCCACAGAAGTAGCAATTTTGCACAGAAGCCCAATTTGCATTTCCAAAATACACCTAAAAAAAAACACGCCCAGCTTCCACCGGGTACCGCTGCCTTGTGTTTCCTCTGGGAACGAGTCTCTCATTTGTCTTTTAATTTCTCGGCGCTCACTTGGTGCTTGGTTTTGGGCACAGATTTATTGCAGTGATCATTTCCCCAGCAGTTTGTACCCTTTTCTGTACAGTGTAGTCGGTGCTTTGCCTTGCAAGTGGTTTGGGCAACAGTGGGAGTTTTGTTCCTTGTGCAGGAACATCGTTCTGAGCTGAGATTGAGTCTTCTGGGCGTTGTAGTTGCCTGAATAATAAATAATATCAGCAGAAGTCAGCAGAGGGGGATAATTGGGCAGTGAAACACCTTGTCTTGGAAGTTCTGCCGCTGCAATAGACTTGTTCCTTTCCTTTATTGACCCTTGATTAAATTTTTGTAACAATTACAGACCAATAATAGGCAGCTATTGATTTCCGGGGAGGTGAATATCAAGATTTACGGACGGGAGAGTGGAAGCTATTGACTCTGAGGAGAATAATAGCTGGAATCGAGTGGGGGGTTGCTCTTGGAGGCAGGTTCATTTCCATGTCTGATCCAGGGCTTTGTGTCTCTCCAGCCTCGGGATGGACAGACTGTGGAAATGCAGTGCCTTGCCTGGTGACAGCTGTTTGCCCATGGCTTGGCATCAAATGGGCTTTGAGACTGGAAATCTCCACATTATCATGGAATTCCAGACTGGTTTGGGTTGGGAGAGACCTCAAGGATCCTCCCATTCCAGCCCCCTGGTGTAGGCAGGGACAGCTTCCACTGGACCAGGTTTCTTTAGAGCCACTTTTGTCAAGATCGGGTATTTCCTATGCAAAATCCAGTTTTGCAGAGTTCCCAAACTGATAGAGAAGTCGGGACCTGCCCCAGATCCCTAAAATTGCTCCTTTTGGTGCTTTTCAATTCGATCCTTGGCACTGAATTCAGCTCTTTTGTTTCGGGAGGCGGTCTGTGCTTTTCTTCGAGATCTTTCCGTTTCTGCTGCAGTTTGGGAGGAAAAAAGTGCTGGCGAGCTCTCCTTTCGTCTCAAAAACTCTCCTAAGATCCCACTCTTGTGCTTATCACCTTAATTGAGGCTGGTGCGCGTCCTCCCGGGCACTTGAAATTAAAGGGTGCTTTGAACCAGCGCTTTTAAGGCGTGGGGAGGACAACAGGCGGCGTGAAATCGTGAAATCGCTGCTTCATCTCCGAACCTGCTGCTCCACGTGGATCTGGAGGTGATGCTGCCTCCTCCGTCCGTGGTCCCCGTGGATGTGCCAATAGGTGGCAATCTCTCCTCGCGCATGGAGGTGGCGTGTGGCACCTCTCCTGGCACGCGTGAGCCTGGCCTTGCTGGTGTGGGGATTGGATGTGGCACGCCTCACGTGGAGGGAAGGAAGAGGGGGAAAAAAAAGGGATTTCAGCCCTTTTATGGTGCTGCCTTGGGGTTCCCTTCGAAATTTGGTGGCTTGGCTGGGAGGGTGGGATGGAAAAGGGGGACAAAGCAACTTCCATGTCGCTTTAAGAGCCTTTGTTGGTGTAATGGGATCCTTGATCTTGCGGCTGCATAAATCACAGGCAGCCAGTTCAAGTCAATTCATATTTTTGCAGTTCGTTAGCAGCTCGGGAGGAAATTGCATTTACTATAATTGCCTCTAATTGCACCAGATTAGTGATTACAATTATTGATGGTGGCTGATTATTCATTAGGCTTCAAATCAATTCCCCTGCTTCATCATTACCCAAAACAGTAACTCTGATGAGGAGAGAAAGAGGTCTGGAGGAGTCCACGGCCATACTCCTGCCAGGGAGCCTGCCTGCCTCCAGAAGTCGTGTGAAATCAGCACTCCACACTGATTAATGCCTCACCAGGACGGGAAAGGTCGTTAGCCAGGACTTGGGATGCTTTTGGTGGCCAGGAGATGAATTAGCCCATCCCCTCTGCACGGGCAGCGCTTCTCTGCCTCAGGTGGCTCCCTCAGAGCGGCTGCTCTCTGTTGAAACGTCGCTGAGCTGTGCGGAGAAGAGTCTCAACAAGCCAGGCCAGGATCCTGACGTGATTTGTGGCCCTGACTCGGGAGGGCAGTGGGGAAAAAGTGCAGCAAAGGGAGCAGCTCTCCCAGAGCAGCCCTGGATTCCCGGAGCGCAGCCCCAGGTGCAGGCAGCCACCTGCGCCGCCTGCCAGCGCTGCCTGATTGTCACCAAAGCTGCCTGACTGGCATAACAACCAGCTCCGAGGTCACACGCGGCCCCAGCCTGCCTGCAGTCCCAGCTGCAGAGCTGTGTGATGCAGGAATGGGGTTTGCCAGCCCAGCCGTGCTGCCCCGGCCCTCTGCGCTCTCCGGTGGGAGCCCAAGCTGCAGCTGCAGTGGGTGCTTTGCCCAGGGGCTGCCCGGCCTTCCCAGCGGGATAACCACGGCTCTGAGAAGCTGAGGGTGCTCGGGACAAGGCTGAGGAGCTCGTGCAGTCACGTTGTCTGGCATGGATGGGGCTGGCTCTGGCTGGACATGAGGCTGCTCACAGGTCTGACCTGTCAGAATGTGTTCTGTCTCCTTGCCTTCCTCCCATCGTCATCACAGAATGGTTTGGGCTGGAAGGGACCTTAAATCTCATCTTGTTCCACCCCCTGCCATGGGCAGGGACACCTTCCACTATCCCAGGTAGCTCCAAGCCCCGTCCAACCTGGCCTTGGACACTTCCAGGGATCCAGGGGCAGCCACAGCTTCTCTGGGCACCCTGTGCCAGGGTCCACCCTCACAGGGAGCAATTTCTTCCCAGCTGCCCTCTGGCAGTTAAAAGTTATTCTCCCTTGACCTGTTCCAGGCCTTTTCCAAAGTCCCTCTCCAACCATTCCTGGTCTGCAGATGAAGGGTGCTTTAAAATTCCACGCTGTCACAGTGGCTCCTTTGCAAACCTTAATTATATTTATCTTAAACTGACTGGTGGGTGCTAAGTGTGGATGTGGTGTGGCAGAGCTTGAACACGTTCCCAAAAATGACGAATGGATCATCAGCCTTCCATATTCTGGAGATCTGATTCCAGCCATTCCTCCTGCTGCCCCTGCTGCCTTTTTCCCAACCTGGAAATGAAACTCGAGATGGTTTTTAGTACAGGAGGTGATAAAAGGTGGATCTTTATTTGGAGGCCTCCAGGGGCAGTTACGGAAGAGTGTCCACAAGAGCCCACCCCCCACGGGGGTGAATACAGCTTTAGAAGTTTGGTAAATTAGCATAATTGACAAAAAAGCACCAATTAGGAGCACAGGGAGTGAAGTAATTCCCCTTTCTGGCTCAGCCCTTCTCTAGAGCTCCCCCTTGGTACTAGTTATATTTTGTTGATGAAAATGTGTCTCGAAGAGCTGTTTTCAACCTTGGTAGCCAGGGAGAGCCAAGATAGGTTGGGGGCCCTGGAATTTGTTTTGTCTTCCTGCCTAGGAAATTGCTGAAGTTACAATATGAAGTTACAAAGCTACAAATAGATGTGTAAAGGATACAGAGAACATATAAAAGAAAAAAGGAGAAAACCAAAACGGCATCACCCCCCCCACAATGAAACTGAGATCCTGGATCCCTCCCTTATGTGGGGACTGAGGGATGAACTCAGTCCCTGGAGCAGCTGCAGTTGTTGGCTCTGTCCTGTGACTTGCATCAGTCAAGGGACCCATGGCCAGAGTTAAACCTGTCGGGCAGGATTGGGATTTGTGGCTGAGCAGGACATGCAGGTCCCAGCTGTCCTCTTAAAGGCCACTTATTACCTACATTTCCCACCTATTGATCCTGGTTCTGCTGCCGTGCTCAGACACTGCTAGGAAAAAAAGAACCATAAAAAAAAGGGAAAGGTTGGTTCTGTTCATTAATCTCAGCCGCTCCCGTCATCGGGAGGAGCAGGGCCTGAAGGCTCAATTAGCCTTGGTGGCTGCAGCTCGGTGACACGTGGCAGCTTCCATCACTTTCCTCACAGATACTTTGCCTCCCTGTGTCTGTCTCCAGCTGTTTATCCCTCACAGCTGGCCCTGAGGGGTGGGAGATGAGGTGGGGAGCACTGGGAATTACATCCTGCTCCCAGTGAGGATGGGGATGCGGTGGGAGGTGGTGGGCAGGCTCAGCTGAGACAGGCGAGGCCAGTGGTGTCTGTCTTCTTCTCGTGCAGGATTTGGAACTGCTGTGAGATCCACAGGGATGGCTCTTTTCAAGCTGGGGAGTTTTATCTGAAAGTGGAAGGACTGGGGTTCCTAAATCTCCATCCCGCCCTTGCAGTGGCAGCGCTGTCGCCATCTCAGGTGTGTGTCACCTGCCAGGACAAGGGAGGGAGTTACGTGGGTTAGAGGGACATCCCACATCTCACTCTAAATGCCCCAGCTGGAGACAAGTAAATCTGGACCTCTTGCGGTGCCAGGAATTGCATTTGTCCTGAGGGAGATGAGATTCAGATTGTGGTGCTGATGCAGCTTTATGAATCTCCTGCTGGGGCGGAGGCAGAGCTGTGGTTTGGGAATGTCCCAGGAATGTTTGCAGAATGTGCCAGAAACAGAGCCAGGGAATCATCAGAGAGTCGTGGGATGGCTTGGGTTGGGAGGGACTTTAAAGATCATCTCATTCCACCCCCTGCCATGGGCAGGGACACCTTCCATTGTCCCAGGCTGCTCCAAGCCCCGTCCAGCCTGGCCTTGGACACTTCCAGGGATCCAGGGGCAGCCACAGCTTCCCTGGGGATCTGTGAGGCCTCCCCACCCTCACAGGGAAGGATTCCTTCCCAATATCCCATCTATCCCTGCCCTCTGGCAGTGGGAAGCCATTCCCCCTTGTCCTGGCAATCCAGGCTTGTGTTCACAGTCCCTCTCCAGCTCTCCTGGCACCCCTGGAAGGGTTTCTGAGGTCTCCCCAAATTCTTCTCTTCTCCAGGTGAGCACCCCCAGCTGTCCCAGCCTGGCTCCAGAGCAGGGGGGCTCCAGCCCTCGGAGTTTCTTTGTTGTCTCCTCAGGACTCTGTCCAGGAGCTCCACATCCTTTTATGTTTAGGAGCAACCCCACAACTGCTTCCCCAAATACCCTCTGACTGCCACCTTCCCAGTTACCCTCTGCCCCTTTCCTGGGCGGGGCAGGACTGAGCAACATCCATTCCATTCCATTCCATTCCATTCCATTCCATTCCATTCCATTCCATTCCATTCCATTCCGTTGGGAATTCCTGCCTCCTGCACTGTGTGTGCCATGACTGGCCTGTTTGGGCCTCTCTGGTTTTCCTTCTAATTTGTGTGAGCATATGCTCAGGAGTGATTTGTTTGGTGATTGTTCACAGAAAAGGGTTTTTCTTTTATCCTGCCATTCCGAATAGCCACGAGCATCTTGAGTCCCCAATTATTTTGCAGTTTGCATTCAGCAGGAATTGCCACAGCAGAATTCAGACACTTGGATTCCTTTTCCTCTGTCTCTGAGTGTTCAGCCTTTGCAAACATCTGTAGGATTTTGGAATGCCATGGAGAAATCTCCTCTTCCACTGAGGCAAGAAACAACTCAAAAGCATGGACCAAAAGCAGGTTTTAGGTTAAAAGGCTGAAAAAGCAACCCCAATATTTTCCAATTTGATTTTTAAGGACTAAACTCCTGCTGAAGGTGTGGGATCAACAATACCGAGAGCACCTTCCATGGGTTTGCATGGAATTAGTTAATATGGATTTACAGGAAGGGACTTTTAAGCAGGTCTCTTTGAAAACTTTAACTTGCAAAAGTTAAAGGGAAAACTGAGGTACCAGTAGGGAATAAAACTGGCATCATCAGAGCCTTTCTAGTGGAGCAACACAGCTTGAACTGGACTAATGAGCCTGAGAGTTTTAAAAAAAGATTATATATGTCTCTGTGTCTCTATATCTCTATATCTCACATTTGTACCTTTGAAGTGTTGGCAGTTGGATACCTTGGCTTTGGCTGGGCTGCAAACACACATGATATTGGATGTCCACTATTTATTCCGGATTTTCTGCATTTTGCTACTTCCAGCATCATTGCAAGAGGCTCCTCTCCCCTTGTGACACCCTCCAGTGCCCAAAAGTGACATTAAGTAGGTGCAGAGTTTGTCCTGGGGGTGACCTCAGTGAGGGCAGAGGGGTTTCCTCCTCACCGTAATGCTGAGTCAGCATTGTTTAGGAAGTTGGATGAGGAACTGGGGAGCTGGGATTCTCATTTTGGGGTGGAAAGATCTTTACCTGCGGATAAAAGAAATTAGGGAATTAATTACCAAGCTGAAATCTTGATATCTAGGCAGGATAGTTCAGCTGCTTCCAGGCAGTGTCTTTGCGGGGACTGAACCTAAGGGAGCACAGGATTCCTGGCCTCATCCCTCTCTTGCCTGAATGCTCCAAGGGAGTTTTCAGGCGATTTACGGCCGGCTTAGGAGATCAATCTCTCCTGGCAGATGGGAGGGAACTCATTTTGGGGTTTTGAAGCAAACACAGTTAAATCTTCTTTTCCCGGCTGAGCTGCTTGTCTTGCAATGACAGGAGGGCGGACAGCTGGGAGCTCTTCCCTGCTTCTGGAGACTCAGGAATGCTCCTTCCCTGCTCCTGCCTCTCCAAACCGCGCAGGGCTTTGCTGGGGGGAGCAGGTGTTGGAGGGATCTGGCAGGGAAAGGGCTGCAGGCACATCACCACCAGGGCATTGCTGCTGTTTTGAGGGGGAAAACCCAAAATGCAGGGATTTATCTGGGCGTGAGCAGTAGAGCTGAGAGGGAACCTGCTCATGGGAGTCTGATCCCAATGGCTGAGCTGTCACTTCTCTGTCTCTGTTGGACAGCTTTCCATCCCTTTTCTTTTTGATGGCTTGGAGTGAAGTTACCTGCTATTGTCATGGAAACAAGCTTGGATGCAGGACCAGGTGGCAGCAGGCAGCACGGAGCCATCTGACCCTTGCCTGCCTCTGATTTCCCCCTGTTTTCCCTGACATCCTCACTCCAAAGCCCCCTGGTGCCGCTGCCAGACTCACAAACTGCCTTTGCAAGGATGGATGCTCAGCAGGAAGTGAAAGCAGTGGGTTGCTCCTAACCTTGGCAGGAGCTTCCAGCTTTCTGCGGGGCTTTGTGTTGCCTGAATTCATAGTGGGGTGATTCCCCCACTCCAAATTCCCTCTATCCCAGGACTGAGAGGAATTCCTGAGTAAGAGGAAGTTGTCAGAAAAACATCCCATGTCAAAACCAGGGAAGTATCCATATCAAATTGTACCTGAGGCAGAATCCTCTGCTTTCTTTGATTGATGCTACAGGAGGAAAATTGAAGTGAAGCACTTGGAGTTTATGGAAGAGATGAGAATTGACAGTTTTACCTTTTTTATTCCTTTGGTTTTGATGCCGTTGCTCAGGTTTGGGGTTTGGTTATTGAAGCAGTGCGGGATGAAAAGGCAGGATTTGTGGATAGCTATTCCTGGCTCACAGTCAGACCGCATGGGAGTCACAAAGCTGCTCCGTGCCTCAGTTTCCCCTTCCACATGAGTCCTCCTTAAGGACTAACACAACCTGAGCCGTGCAGGATATTACTGGGGCGCAGCCCAAGGAGGCAGGGAGCAATTTGGAGGGCTGGAAATGTTCCGAAATAACTTTTTGTCAGTGCCCACATCCCCGATCCGAGCGCCAGCACTTCGGGAAGGTCCCAGCTGCTGGCAGGGAAGCGGGGTTGCTCAGCCAAGCGGGACGGAGAGGCGCGTGATACAGCGATGCGGCGCCGGAGAGCGACAGCCTTGTCACGCTGACTTATGATGGATGAGGAAAAAACCGATTTCTCATCGGCGCTGGGAAGATGTGAAGTGTAAAGAAAGATGCACCAGGAGTCTCCGGGCGATTCATCTTGTGTCGGGCGTGCTCCTGGAGCCGGCAGAGTTGAGAGAGAGCGTGCGCCGGCGAAGCCAAAAGGCACAGAAAAAAGGAGGGGCTGGGGAGAAAATTCATTATGTGAAGGATAATCTCAGCGGGAAATATCAAAATGTCAGCGGCACCCCAGATAGGGGAGAGGAGAAAAATTAACTGGGGGCATTTGTCACCTGGTTAACCAGGCGTGGATCGGAGCGGAGCGCTTGGATGCCGAGGCGACGGCTGCCAGGATGGGATGGGAGGCATTGAGGAGGAGGGACAGGGGCAGAAGAGGAGCTGGGTTCACTGGAGAGGGGGAATTTTGCCTTCGGGGCTCTGCCTTACAGGCAGTGTCTGCTCAATGCTGTGGGTACCACGTTGAGCTGGGGTTTTCCATGGAAGTTTAAAAAAATTACCACATCCTTACTCCCGAAGGGCTCTTCTTCACCTCTCAGGAATTAAAAATCTCAGGGTATTTTTTAATCTCAAAGGATGGTGCCTCTCTGCTGGCTGAGCAAGGGCTTGTGACTCCCAGCTTGGCCAGTGGTTCTGATCCCATTAAAGGCTGTGGAGCCCCAGTAGCCACGGAAGGGAGTGGAGGGAGCAACTGGGCTGCTGGATCCGTGCTGTTATTTGCCCAACTGGGATCAGCCTGGCCACATCCTGTGCCTCATCCCTGGCACAGAGAGAACCAATTTCCAGAGCAGGAGCTGAGCTCCCATCCGGACTGCAGCAGCCATGTGAAAGGAAGCCGGGACTGAAGCTGCTCAGAAGAGAAAACCTTGGTGTTCTCCCTAGCCAGGGTATTCAGGGAGTTTTAGTGTTTTATCCCATCCTAGAGTGAATTTCCGTGCATGGAGCTGCCCTCAGAATCCCCACAGGGGCTCAGGAAGGGTCTGCACTCCGGGAGGGCTCCCAATACCTTGTTTTCCATTTGGTAAATCTAAAAAGCAGCTTTGCTTTGAGAAATCTCTTGGGTCACGTGGCAGCAGTAAATGGCCAGGACGTTTGAAATGATTGAGCCATTTATTCCTGAGTGTCACCAAACCCGCTGCCCCAGCAGGGCTTCCAGCTCCATATCCAGGGAGAAGGTTTAATAGCTGGCATCCCAGGGCGCAGGGTTTGGTGATAACAGTTGGGGCTTGACACCAAATAAAAATCCCCTATTAAAGGAATCAGGTTAATTTACTGTGTGAAATGAACCAACTTAAACTGCTCCCGAAAAGACAATATATTGTACTTTTTTAGTGGGAGTGGAAAAATTATCAGAAGCCTCTGCAGCAGCCTGTTGGTCTCGTGCCCGTGCTGCTCCTGGGGTTCTGATGGATGCTCCGTGCCTTCCTTCCCCACAGCAAAACCCTTCTTCATCCAGGTGATGCAGAAATCCCACAGATGGGAGCACTCAGCAGCTCAGAGCTGCTCTCCAACACGCTCTGCAGCATCCAGGGAGCTGCTGATTCCATCCCAGGAGCTTTTGGAGAGGATTCTGCCTGTGCCTAAAACTAAACCCATGTGGAAGTCCGGGAATAGGTTGCAGACCTCAGAATTAATGTTCCTGTGTGCTGTGTTGTGATCAGGGAGGAGACCCCTGGACTGAGCTGTTGTAAACCCATCAGGGACCCAGAATGGGTCATCCCTAAACTTAATTCCATGATTTTACGAAGCAAGGGAGCATTGGAAAGCTTTGAGTGAGAGACATCTACTGTAAAATACCAGGGTGCCACTTAGGGCCCCATTCTGCTCTCAAATATTTTGTGTTTTCCCCATTTTCCCAACAAGGCATTTCCCACCTGATCTGGCTGAAACTTCTCCATTTCAGTGCCGTGCTTGTGTCCTTCAGCAGAGATAAACCCCAAATGGCTTCTCCTATCGATCCTCACCGTGAGCATGGTGGGGAGCCCGAGGTGTGAGTGCCGCTCTCTTTCTCCGCTAAGTGAGACTTTTAGTAGCAAGTCTTGAAAGGGAAAGACAAGTCTCCTCCACACCCGGAGCCCCCTTCTCCTTCCCGCCCCAGGAAACCGTGGTACAACTTGAAACCGATTAATAATACACAAAGGGATGATGTGGCTGGGCAAAGTGCGGCGGTTTCCTCGGCTACCTTGTGTTATGCTTTTATTAAGCTGCGATCTAAAGCGAAGGAGAGGGAGTGATTTTATAGCCCGCAGCGTCTTGTTTGCAGATTATTTTCCAAAGATGCTCAGTAGAATATCAATTGCCTGTGATGAGACATCCCGGCAGGTGCTGCCTTCCACAGAGGAGGCTGCACAAGTCCCTCCTGGCATCCATGTGCTCATCCCATGCTCTGTCTCTGTGGAATACGGGCTGACACGGATCAGGATGGACCCTGGGGCTGGGGAGAGAATGTTGGGGTGGGAATCTCTTAAGTGCAGGGGATGGTTTGGGACTGAGGCAAAGCCCTGCTGGCTGTGCTGCTCCATCCCTCCAGCCCTAAATCCAGAGGTTTCTGTGGAAGCACAGATGTTCAGCCCTGCACGTCCAGGTTGCGATGGCATCGCTCATTAGCGTTTGCAGGGAGCTGGGGCTTGGACGGGGGACAGGGAAGCAGCCCGTGTGTCAGATGGCAGAGGAGGGCAGAAGAGAAGGGAAATGGGAGGGGAGCCGGCGGAGCGCGGTGACTTCCCAAAGTCACTCTGCAGTGTGGGGAGGGAGCCAGGCCCCCGCCTGCTCTCCCAGCCCCCTGACCTGCCTGCTGGATTGCACTACCCAGAATAAAAGTGTCTTTTCTCTCCCTCGTGGGGATGGGTCGAGGACAGCTCGGGGTGATTGACGTCTTTCCAAGCGGCTGTGGCGAAAGCAGCTGAATTCCTGAGCATACAGCATGAGAAGAAGGGGGAAAAAGAAGCTAAGCAGGGGTTTTGCTTTACAAAAGTAAAACTTTCTGGTTCTTTGTGATGCTCTGAACCCTCCATGATCCCGTGGAGCCCCTTAAGCACCAGTTGGTGGAGGGTGCAGACAGATTCCTGCCATCAGGCAGAGCTTCCCAAGAGCCACAAAGCCCAATCAGCAGGAGAGGAACAATCGAGGCGCCGGCGGTCTCGGAGCTCTTCAGCTGATGAAGAAGAGCAGGGTCTGGACAGATTTGGAATAAGAAATCAGCTGCTGAGGAGGAACACCTAGTGACCTAGCTGGGGAAAGGAGGCAAAAAGTTCTCCTCTATTACTTGTGTGTCTTTTCAGAGCATCTTTAATCATATCCCGCGTCATCTTCATCAGAGGGAAGGTGGTAATCAAGGCAGCTGCCTGAGGCTGATGCTGTGTCCTTATGCTGCTGAGGCTGTTCTTTTTGGGGTAGTCAGGAGAGCAGCTCCGGAGTGTGGGAATGCATTTGGGATGTATTTGGCTTTTTATTTTTTTTTTTTGTTGGAGCCACTTAGGAGTTGCCTCACATTGTGCTAAGGACAGGGATTGAGATGCTCTTGCCCAGGGAGTTAACGAAAGACAAATGCAATGTAGTGTCTTATTTATTTCTTTTCCTCCTGCCTTCTTTCTTTGTAGTGGTAAAATGATAGAATTTCATGCAGTCAATTGAGGCTATTGAGTTGTTTTGCCACTAAAGTTCTGGAGCATTGACTGTATGGATTCACAGTGTCCCCTCGCAATAACATCCCTTTTAACAATGTGCTATCAAGGGAGAGCTGTGCAGGCTTTAAAAGGTTTTCCACGATTGTATTTCTCTCTCTCTCTCCACTCGATGTGCTGAAAGCAAACCTGGGGCAGGTTTCAAGAGAAGAAGGAGGCCTCGAGCCGTGGCTGTGAGGGAATTGCTTGTGCCTGTGTCCTGCTTTATGGCAAGACACCAAATTGCAGATTTTCTTGGAGCTGGGGACATGTGGGATGCTTGTCCCTTCCCTGCTGGGTCCATCACTCCAGCTCTTGGCTCCGGCAGGAGTTACTGGGGGCAGCTAATGCTTTGTACTTGCAATAAAAGTAAGGGATAAAAGGAATGCAAACCTAAGGCTGAGAGGGAAAGCAAACAGCTGAAAACCCCAATTTTCTCTGAATTCCTGTGATTCCCCCTCTCTGTGTGTGCTCGCCCTCATTCACTGTTGGCTCTGCTCTGCTGCCCAGAGGAGAGACCTTTGCCTGAATGGAGCAGCACAGGGACGTGCCAGGTCCTGGGTTCCTGGATGAAATCCCATCCTGCTCCTTCTCACTGTGGTTCTGTGGTGCTGTTGGTCTTTGCTCTCCGAAGGCAGAGTTTAAATGAGCTTTTGCTTCACAAGAGAAGAGTGGCTTTGCTTGCTGGGCATCCCCTGGTGTGGTCCCCGTGGCTGTCACTGCTCTGGGGCACACCTGGGCACCCAAAGGGTTCCAGGTGGGGCTGGGATAGCTGGGCAGACCCCGCTGGGTTCATTGCCCTGGGGTATGATCCATGTGAGATGAGCTGCAGCCCGAAAAGGTCTCAGGAGGTGCCATCCAGGGTGGGGCTCAGCCTCCTGGGACCCCTGTGCTGTCCAGTGGGGCAAATCAGAGAATCCCACACGGGTTGGGGTTGGAAGGGGCCTTAAAGCCCATCTTGTTCCAAACCCCTGCCACGAGCAGGGGCACCTCCTGCTAGATCAGATCTCGGCAGCCCCAGATCTCCGTAGGTCTCCTGGGAAGCTCCGTGTCCGTGTCTGATCCGGGAGCATCTCCCGGCACTGCCGGGCCTCCCACCAGCCCATCCATAATGCAGATCTCTCCGGGTGTCCTTGCTGCAGTATCCCTGCAGCTGATGGGCTGGGGCTGGGATATTTATGAAACTCAGCTTTCCAAATTTCAGCCGATTTTAACCTTCACTCCTCGGCTTCCTGGCTCTTCGGTGTGTGCTCTTTTAATAACTGTAACCCATCTGATAATGTTGTTATAAATTAATGATCTGTTTACAACCTTAACTCTGTTTTAATGAAGACTTTTTTTTTGTTGAGGAAAATAAAAGCTGTTGTAATTATACCTTGTAACTGCAGGGTTTTATAGCCGGTGAACTCATCCAACAAGCAATTTCGATTAGTTTATCCAGGCAAATATTCTAGTGTTGATTTCATACATATAAAAAACACACACAGCTACTTCCATGAGCGGCAGAAATAATTATTCCTGGATCCCTGTGCCTGTGTCTCGAGAGCAAACCCGTGCTAGATTTTCTGATGCTTAAAAAAAGTTGGATTCACAGTGCTGCCTTTCTCTGGGTAAAAGCTTTAATAGTATCTTTCATCTGACTAGTTCCCTATTTTCCCCAAACTTGTATCTTGGAGATAAATGTGTCCTTCCATCAGATTTTATTGAAATGGGTTATAAGGTTTAGAAATCACTGGAGATGGGGAAAGGAAAGAGCCGGGCAGGCACTGCCGGTGTGTAAGGCTCATTTCCTCAGGAAACCAGGCTGAAAATACTTTGGGTGCCATTAAAAAGTTGGAGCTGTCATTTCAGGGTAAAGCTTCAGAGAGACTTGGAAGCTGTTTTCCAAGTGGTTGATTCAGTCTGTATTTCCCAACGTTCTCAGCTTGGATTGCTGGACAAATTCCTGCATTTCGGAGGCTCAACAGCCAACTTGTTGAGGACATTGGAAAATTGAGCTGTTTCTTTTGGTACCTGCACTGGGCCAAACCTACTGGATCCTCCTGGAGATGTTGGCCAGCACATCTTGGTACCTTCGTTCCATTTTACTGGAGATTCCTGTTCTTGCGAGGTTCACAAGGTCCAAAAAGCTCTTGCTTCCCACCAGCTGAGGTTGGACCTGATTGCCAGAACCTTCATGCCAAGGACAAAGACAGGGAACAAAGGCTGGGATCTGGGAGACCTCAGTTTTGGGTCGCCCTTGGTGCTTTTGGTGGAGCTGCAGTGCTGGGTGCAGTTGGGAGCCTCTGTCATTAGGTCCGGAAATTCCTGTGGGATTGGGAAAGCCAGGTCAGCCTTCCATGCTGGTGGTGCTGCACAGGAGTGCAGGAGGGTGGTGATCCCTCCTCCTGCCTCTGAGCCACCCCTTCTCTCCACCTGGAAATCCCCCCTAAGCAATCACTCCCACCTCCCAGCCTTGCTGAGCACTGATCACACAATCCCAGAACACCAGAATTGTTTGGGTTGGAATGGATCTTAAAGCTCATCTCATTCCTACCCCTGCTGTGAACAGGGACACCTTCCACTACACCAAGTTGCTCCAAGCTCCATCCATGTCCTAACCCTGATCCTAACCCAGCCTGGCCTTGGACACTTCCAGGGATCCAGGGGCAGCCACAGCTTCTCTGGGCACCCTGTGCCAGCACCTCAGCACCCTCACAGTAGCTGGGAATCTCCAAGATTCCTGCCTGTGTTGGAACAGTTCTGATGTTCACCATCCACACCGAACCCCAAGATTATTGCGCTTGTCCTTTCTTACGGCATCCAGTCCCAGCCCTGCTCTCCTGTTCCTTCACCCCTCTGTGCTGCCATTGTCCATGCAACTTCCTTCTCTGGCTGGAGCCACCCATCTTCTGGGCTTTCTGCTCATGTGAGATGTGCAGGTTTAAAAATAACCAGGGCTGGGCATGAAATAGGAATTCTGGTTAATGAGGGCCCTGGGATTCACTGCCCACGGTCACTCCGGTTCACACCCGGCGTAAAACCTGCAGGGTTTGTGCCTCAGACGTGGCCTTTGCCATCGTGGGTGTGGCACCTACCTGATATTTCTCTGTCCTTCTCCTCCTCATCCTCAAAGTATAGAAAAAAAAATGAATTTCCTGGAGAGTTTCCTGATTTTATTTGAGCTTCTTTCCTGTGAGAGGACGCTGCCTCTGCCTTGTGGATTCCCCACGTTACCACAGTATCAGTAACAATAGTGGAATGATTTTTTTTCCTTGGAGATTGTCTAGCAAGGCCCCTGGAGCAGGGACACTGGCCTCAGCGTGTTGAGCTGCATCCCTGCCCTGCAATCAATTCCTCCAATTCCAGCCCCCTGCTGCAACAACAAAAAGTTGAACCAAAAGCATTTCCCGCCCCTGAAAATCCATTACAGTCCCTGTCACCGGCCTTTTCTCACAGCTGCTTTTTTAATTTTAATCTATTTTTTTGCTGGGTTCAGTGGGGCAGTTGTCCCATCCTGATTACAAGGAGTTACCAGAGAAATCCTTTGCCAAGTGTCAGCCCTCGGCCACCTGAGGCAGCTGGAGTAGGAGTTATCAGTATTTGAACAGGTATGGAACAGGCTCCTGGCCACAGACGGGGGCGATGTCCTTCTTCCTGTCCTTGTGACAGGCAGGAGGGATCGTCTAATTAAAGATACTGAGAAAAAAATGGCTCGGATCTGAGTCTGGCCAGTCCCATGAACTCCAGTTCTCCATGTGTGGGATAAGGGATGCTCTGACTGCTTTGAGCTGTGCTGCCAAAGCTGCTTTTAGATCCAGCATCCCATTTTAAAACTCCTTCTCCCTCTTTCTTAAGTGCAGAGCTCCAGGCAGTATTTTCGATCATTTTATTTTACTTCTCTTTTTTTATTTTTAAATTCCCAAGTGACGCTGGCATCTGAACCTTGGGGATGGGAACGGGAACACTGAGGGAAATCTATGCCTTAATTTTCTCTCTCTTTTTTTTCCCCCTTTTCTTCATATCTCCACCAAGAATCTGCATAAAGCTCCTCCATGTATCATTTATTCATCTGTATTTCAGCGTGAGAGGCTCTGCCTGGTGATGGAGATGTCATTTGCAAAATAATAAGGTCCCGCTTGCTGCAAGAAGAGCACCCCCGCTCTTCCCCCATGAGGTCATTGCCTTCAAATTATAAATCTTTTTAACCACTACCTCGTGGGTATCCGTGAGCATGACACTCAGATTAATTCCAGGTCTGCTTCCTTGCCGTCTCCTTTGCTTTTTCTTTCTGCCGTGCGTTCGGCTCGCGAGCGTCGGATCTGGATTCCTAATTGGGTCGCATCAGAGGATCTTTGCCGCCAGCTGCTGAGCTTTCTGCCTTGTGCAGGGACGCAAGTCACAGATATCATCCCATAATTAAGCTGGAATTAGGTGTTGGAAGTGGCGCTTCCCTGTTTGATCCCTTCCTGTGCCGTACACGGATCCAACCACCCAGCAAAGCTGCAGCACGCGGTGGTGCCCCTGCTCAGGGTGAGGTGGAGGCATCAATAAAAAAGGACTTTGTTTTTATTTACAGGGTTGTTCCTGCAGCAGGTCACTGTGTAAATGGTGAGGGACAGTGGGGCACTGGTGTTTTGGTGTGAAAAAGGCTTTTTTTTGGCCTCTGGCCATCCAATCCAGCAGGGCACGGTGCACACCCTCCTGGAGGGTGCCCGTGGGAGCCAGGGATGCAGAGTTGGCCTGTCCCGAACACAAAACCCATGGACACAGCCTTGATTTCTAATTTGACTCATCCCTACCAGAGCCAAGGGAATTGTGCTGTGCCAGCGGTGAATCCCTCCCTATATAAAGATGCTTTTATGGGCCATATCCCTGGAGCCCGCCCCGTGGTCCTCTTCCCTAAACCTTGGATTTTATTCCTTGCATCTGCCCCCAAACCCACCTGAGCCTGAGTCAGCTGCATCCCAGGAGGTGCTCACGTGGCTGCTCTTACGGAGGGGAAATTATTAACGACCCAAGGTGTAATTATCTATGTCTTAAGCCTTGCTCAGGCTCCGCCGACATCTTTCCGGAGGAGGGAGGAGGGATTTCAGGGAGACACCTTGCTGTTTAATAAATAAAAGAAGAGATTCATAAAGTGTCTGGCAAGCACATTCCTCACATAGAAATGTTACGGAATAACACGGGATGAATAATAGAAAAGGTTATTGAAAAATTCATAATTTCCAAGCGCCAGTGAAGGCCAGGCTTCCATGCCGTTTATTTGCCTGTAGAAAAGTGATTAAAATATATATTATTGTCCTGTCTATAGGAAAATGTATTATTAAGTGGATACTAGCATGACATTTGAAAAATCCATTTCATTCCATTTAGTGGCGGGCGGTGGGAGGGGAAGGGGGGTCTTTTTCCCGCTTTTGTGGAGGAAGGTTTTAAGGGCGTTTTAGTCAGGCCTTCAGAAAAACAGCGAAAACATAAAGAGGGGGAGGGTTTAATTACAGCCCCTTCCCTCCCAGCGGTGCCCTTCGCGCTCTGTTATCGTGCCTTTTGCTTTAAAAATGGAATGAGATTCCTTCACCTTTATTTATTGCTTTAATTGCAAGGAGGGGAAACGAGGACAGGCAGTGGGGGTGCAGGGACAGGGGATTTTCTCCCTGGACCACACAGGTGAAGAGTGGGTGAGTTTCTGCCATGGTTTTCAGAGATTCTCATTAATTGATGATCTTCTGATGTTGACCTGGACATCAGGTCAACCTCGATGACCTGGAAGCAGAGGGACTTTCCTCTCTGAAGGTTGTGCTGGTGGGGCTGGTGACATCCAGGTTGTCACACTGAGCGCATCCCTCTTGGTGTTGGATCGTTTTATTAACCTGAGTCCATGCACAGGCCATGCTTGCAGACCTGTCCTGAGTGTTGGCTTGGGAAAGGGGAGGATTTGGGTTTTTTGGGGGGATGTCGTGTGTGTTTCTCGGGCTTGATCCCTCCCCTGATCCATCCAGGCAGCCCAGTTGTGCAATGAGGGATGAGAAATCGTCCCAAGAAATTTTCCTGACCAAATACCAGGATTTTGATCAATATGTGTAAAAATAACTCTGAGTTATCCTCTTTTCCTCTTCGATAAATGTCTCCTCTCCAAGCCAGCCACATTCCTGCTGCGTGGGGAGGCCGGATATTTTTGGGATGGGTATGATGCAGAGGTCTCTGGGCAGACCAGGTCAAACCAGAGGGTGAATTTGTGTTGCACCCGTGGGATCTGGTTCCTACAGAACTCCATGTGTAAAACATCTTTCCACAGGCAAAAGACACGGGTCACTGAACAGATTGATTTAGGATATTTGGGCTTTTTCTCCAAAAGCAGCCTCAGGAGATGGGCATTTTGGGCAGAAAAGTTGTGTCATGCATAGCCAGAGGCATTTTGTATATCTGCTGTGTGCACTGAATTTATCTGGGGATTAAAAGGCAAGAGCTGTCCCCTCTGCTCCGTTAATGTCGGCAGGGATACGTCATTCCACGTTAGCCTGGATCCGTCCTCGAGAAGAGAGGTGGGAGCTTTGCTTCCCCCCCCCCCAAGCCTTAGATCTTGAGCAGAGTCTATATTTGCTGCGTTAATGACTCGGAGCCAATCTCCAGCTCCTCTTCAGTTTTATTCATAGATCCCATCTGGGACTGTCAGAAATAGAAAGGCAAAACCTGCAAAGAAGCCATGTGGCAGGAGAGGACATGAGGCAAGGAGCTGCTTCTAAAAGAAAACAAGGTTTGGGATTGACTTAAACTATTCCTCAATCTGGAAGGATTTGCCGTGTATCCTCAATTAAGACAGCTTAAAACACAAAGCTACTGGTTTTGTGGTTTTAATGGAATGTTTTGATTTTGAGGGAGTGTTCAAAATTGAGCTGGGCCTCCGGCATCCCCAAAAAGCGACTCGCAGAGCGCTGATGTTGACCATCTCTGGAGGTATTTCCATCCATCCATCCATCCATCCATCCATCCATCCATCCATCCATCCATCCATCCATCCATCCATCCATCCATCCCTTCATCCCTCCCTCCATCCATCCCTTGCGTGGAAAGCCTCAGACCCTGCCCCTCAAATTAAATAACTTGAAATACATGAACCCAAGCGTGTCTGAGATGCAGAGGTGTTCATTGTGTGAAGCTCTTTAAATCTGCATGGAAAATCAGGCTTGGGAGGACACAAGCATCGAGATCTCGCCGCAAAGGAGAACTTAATGTACCCAGAAGCCGCTGATAGACTGTCTGATAGCCGGAGTCACAGCCCGATGCGCAGCCTCGTCCTCTCCTGCCTGGGAAAAAATAGCTCTGAGCGGGAATAGAGGCTGTGCCTAGGAAAATGGCAGTATTTGGTGTGAAGGGGCTGCAGCTCAGTGTCCAGCCTGGAATTGTGAAGGATTAGGGAAGAGGAGCGCGGGCAGGCGCAGGGATGGTGACGTGGCAGCGGCAGCTCCGTGGTCGGCATGGCAAATGTGTGGACACAACTTTTGTGATCAGCTATCTCTCCTTGCTTATTTATTTTTCTTTTCTCCCCCTCCCCGCCTCACAATCTCCCCCCTTTCCTTTCTCTACCTCTCCCTGCCCAGCCCCAATACCCATCTTGGAGGATCTAAATTAAAATCTGTTATCATTTCCTGGATAATCCCCTTTGATGCCCTGAATACAGCAGAATCTGTCCTGCTTCAACCTTGCATGTAAGTGCTGATAGCTTTTGAACAGCTAAATGGCTTTGTATATCTCATACAAATGTCTGTCTCATCCAGGAGCTGGCAAGCCCCGTGCAGTCGGCTGGGGAAGCTTTATGAGTTACAAGTGGAATTACTTCAGAGAGATGCTAAGGAGGCCAAACCTTTCAGAACACGTTCCCTTGGCATCTCCTGTCTGGCAGGGACGGCGCTCGCATTGTCTTAACCTCGCAGAGCAGCTAATTGGTGTCGTGGTGCTGATGCCATTTGTCATCAGGGCTTTCCTGCATCCAACCTCGCTGTGCCAGCCTGGATCTGCCCCTCTGGGCTTGTCTGTGGATTACAGTTTGCCCCAAACCGAGCTCCTGGGGAGCTGTGGGTTGAGGAGAGCTTGGACATGGACTTTGTGGGTTTTGGGCAGAGCTGAGGGTGAAATGGGTGTTCCATAGAACCCCAGAATGGTTTGGGTTGGAAGAGACCTTAAAGCTCATCTCGATCCCACCCCCTGCCATGAGCAGAGACACCTCCCACTAGACCAGGTGGCCCCAGGTTGGTTTGTGCATCTCCACCCAGCCTGATGTCCCGGCTCAGATCCTGGTGTTCTCCCAGCAGAGCTGATCTTTGTGCTGGGGCTCCTGAGTTGCATCCCCAGTGTGAGTGGCCCCTTGCCCCTTTCCATCCTGGCTTTCCTCATTCATCCTGGGATCGTGGAGGCTCTGTCAGACCCTCCCTCCTCTGCTTTCCCTGGGGATCTGTGCTGTGTCCAGGTGCAAGGTGAGGGATGTCTCCCTCCTCAAACCAGCCCATCCCAGCAGCACGTCTTGTGCCGTCCTTGCAGGGCAGGTACGAGGACAGGAGCCTTGCAGAGGGCAGTTTCCCCAGTGGGAGTGGGTTGTAAACTGGCAGAGCAGGGCTGCAGCTGTGGGGTGAGCAGGTCACCGGTGTTCCTGGAACACCCCAGGGCTGGGAGTGTGTGCATCCCCTGCGTGCCCTGGTTTGACCCCAGCCAGAAACTCCACCCCAGCCCAAACCAGCAGAGTGCTGCAACACACAGAGTGCAGCACGAAGTAATTGCCTGTCCAAAACAAAAGCTTCTCCAGCCGGGAGAGAATCACTGCAGCCAGTGATGTCTTCGTGCCCCCTCGAGGACCTGGAGAGATCTGTGGGCATCAGGGGAATAGAGGGGGAGGAGATTCTGCAGGAAGCTGGTGATAGTTCAGTAATGGCCCGATGACATGAGCTGATGTGGCAGGGCACAGCTGGGGCTGGGAAGCATCTTCCCAGCTCCCCGCCCCAGGTGATGGGATAGAAAATCACAGCCCCATGCCTGGGGAGCGGCACTTATCCAAAAACCCTGAGGAGAGAGGATTAACGGGAAGGAGCCAGAGAAAGGGAGGAAGGGCTTTATTTTTAAAAGAAAAAAGAGCAGTAAGTCCTTTCGAGTTGCAACCACTTCTTTCCCCATGACTGCCTTGCTGCTCCTCTCTGGTGCCGAGCTGCAAAACAGTGCACCTACATGCCTTGGTTAAATTGTGGGGGCGTCATGATGGGTGGGGGGTCTCCGGGGGTGCAGGAAAGGGGAGGCCGTGGTTCTGCAGATCACCAGCCTTGTGTTCAGCTCAGGGGGAGAGGACAGGGCACAGCCAGCCAGCGCCAGCTGCATTCATTCCTCAGAGCTGCCTGTTGTGCAGGAATTCATCTGCCAAATCGGCCAGAGAGCCAGCAAAGAGCACCGGAGTGGACTTAACCTTCCACCTCTGCTTGTGCTTCCTCAACAAGAAAAAACCCCAAACAAACTGCTCTTGCTGAGCAGGGACTTTATCAGAATGAAGGGGAGAGCAGGCAGCTGGGCTGCACGGAGCTGCTGGCTCAGGGCAGGCAGCCCTGGCTCCCCAAGCATCCCCTGGGAAAGGGGGATCCATCCCTGCCTGCTCTTTCTTTCTCTCCAAAGGCTCTGAAGTCCCCCAGCTGTGTCAGAGGGAGCTTCCCCTGGGAGCTGAGGTGCCATGGATGGTGGGAAGGAGCAGGAGCTGACCTTGCAGTGGAGCTGTAGCACAGGCCTGGCACGGGCTCTGGCTCTGGGTGGCACTGCTCTGCCAGCCTTCTGAAGGATGCTGATTTTCCCCTCTGGGCAGACGCTTGTGGCTGGGGACAGCAGCTGGTGCTGGGAGTGCCTGTGGGAAGAGCAGGGCTGGATCCGTCCCTCTGCATCCATCCCTCTGTGAGGCGGCTGGGGCTGGCAGAGCCGTGGGCACCGTGCCTGCCTCGCCCTTCTGACCAGGGCCAGATGTGTGTCCCAGGGCTGGTGGCTCTGGTCCAACAGTGGCTTCTGCCAGCGCTGCTCCAGGTGCCCGTGGGCAAGGTCAGCCCTTCCCAGCGCTCTGTGTCAGTTTCTCCCCGCCACAGAGCTGGGATCTCGCCAGGGAACGTGGTGGTTGGGTATTTTCAGGCTTTGGGATCAAAGCTGGTCTCTGTTGTGATGGTGGAGGGCGCAAAGGAGGGCAATTCCTTCCATCCCCGGGATGTGAGGGTGCTGAGGGCAGGGATTTGGAGCTTGAGCCTCGAAATGAGCAGCGTTTGGGCACTGGTGTGATGAGCTGCTCCCATCCTCTGCATCCTCAGGAGCAGGAGCTCCCTGCCACGGATGTCCCACTTTTCCCCACAGCCTTTTTTCCCCGTGCTGAATCCAGTGGAAAAGCAAAAAGCACTCACCCCCCCCTTAATGAACTCAGCATTAATCGCTTGTGTCAAATCCGTGTGCTAACAAGCTGAGGAAATCAAACAGGCGTCCCCGGGGAGAGCCAGGGAGTCAACACTCATCCATTAAAATGGTAATTTTGTATTTTTCACCGAGGCATTTGTCGCCTCTTGCCCTTGTGCACTCGTTAGAGCTTTGGCCTTTAAATTATAGTGAATTTTTTTTTTTCTTTTAAAAAAAAAACCCCAAACAACTAAACCACAAAACCAGCTCTGTACAGCCTTCTTCCCTTCCTCGTCCCAGGAATGCTGAGCTGCGTGCAGGGGAGTGTGTCTCCAGGTGGGCCATTATTTTGACTTCAACACTGCCAACAAAGTGCTTGTTGCTTCCAAAACAACTCCTTTTCTCCCACGAATTCAAAAAACTGATCCCCACTAGCTCCAAAAAAGTGACTTGTGAGTGTTTTGCTTGAATCCAAGTAGGAGTTTCAGGTCATCCCATTGTTCAGGGCCTTGTAACAGTTCCTTGCTTGTGAGGTTTCTGGGAAATCATGGAAATATTTGCATATCCTGAGGGGTTTTGTGGATGTGAACACAGGAGGTGGGGACTGGCAGCAGTTTGCTGCTCCCTTGTTTTAAAAAGTTGGTGGGAGTGAGGTTTTTTTAGGCAGCCAGAGGAGGTGGGCAAGTGCAGCATCCCTTCGTCAGAGCTCAATCAGATCCAGGTTTCCAGCATAAAAATGGCTTTTCCCACCTGCCTGAGCTGCTCCAATGAAAGACATCAGCTCTCCCCACAAACCTTGCGGCTTCCTCACCGTGCCAGTGGAAGGCTGTTGAAATTCCCGTGCGTGCAGCAGGAAAAGCAGGAGTTACTGAAATGCAGCATCTCCAGAGCGGCCTGGGAGAGGGGGAGCAGGCAGGACCCACAGCCTCACATGGCCTGGGGAAACCCAGGCTGCTGCCCAAGTGCCTCAGTTTCCCCATCAGCAAAATAACAACAGGAAAATGTCCTTCATGCTGAGATCAGTTCCCTCTGTTTCAGTGGAAGGGGTCCCTGCCTGTAGAAGGGGGTGGGATGAGATGGGTTTTAAGGTCCCTTCCAACCCAAACCATTCCACGATTCCGTGATTCTGTGGGCATATGGAAACTGCCATGGAAGGCACAGACTGCTGTTGTGTCAGTGATGCTGAAAACAGACGTGATTTTAAATCAAGTCAGTGCTTGTTCTGTGCAACAGGCAGGAACACGAGGGTTTGGGTTGGGATTTGTTTGCCTTTTCCAGCCGGGATCGCTGTGGAGTTCAGTGACCGGTCCCTGCAGCTGGAGTTGCTCCTTCCTGGCTTTGCAGGTTCTGCTGTGCAGAACTCGCAGCTCTTTGAGACGGGGGCTGTGTCTCATCTCTCACTCCGGCACAATTAATACGCCCTAACGACGTGTCAGGGATGCGAGCGCGACGGCGGCGTTTCCCTGCGGAGCCTGCCGTGTGGAATCCAATGCATAATCATGCCCGTCCTCCTCTCCCCACGCGGAAATATTCCGATAAATAAATAAAATAAATGACATTTTTTCATTCCCTTAATTTTTTTTTTTTTCCTCCCCTTCTATTTTTCATCAAAGCTCTCCCTCTGGTGAGCAATTTCCAGGCAGCGTGGCACAGAACAGCTCTGAAGAGAGGATCTGCTGGAGTTGATGTGTTTTTCATCATCTCATTGTCCCATTTTTTGGGACGAAGGAGACTGAAATTCCCCTCCCCATACTGGTTTCTGCTTGCCACGACCCAGCTGCTCACCACACTCTCCAGGAGCTGGGACCATTTGCATCCGTGAGGTTTTGCCTGGATAATAGGAGTGGGGGGAAGCCACGGGTGGTCAGGAGGGGCTTGATTTTACTGACTTGGTGTTAAATTAGGGCTGGGGGTGGCTGTAAAAGCAGCCAGGAAGGGCTGTGTGTGTGCACAGTGGCCATGCCACGGGCATTCCGCAGGGCTGTGGAATCAGGATTAATGGCTCCAGCATCCTTCAAGCAAACTGCATCTCAGAGTGCTTTGTGGAGTTAAATGACACAGGACGGTGGGTAATATATGGTGTAAAGCGCTGGAAAACAGCGGCACAAAGATATGGCAGGGGGAATAAATTAAAGCCTTCCGTCAGAAAGCCAATAATGGGGAAGGGGGGAGTGGAGAGGTGGAAACAAGGGAGAGGATATTTATTTTCAGCCGAGCTGTGGAAGGAGTGGAGAATCAATGACTAGAACATACAGCACCTCATGCATAGCACCAATATGTACACAGCCCTGGCCAGGTTTTGGGGGGGCTGGGGGTGCCCAATTCCTCCAGCTGCTGCTGAAAGGGATGCAGCGTGTGCCTGTGCTGAGGTTTCTCCCCTTGCAGGTGGATTTTTGTTTGGTTTGGGTTTTTTCTGAGGTGCTGAGAGCTTTTGAAAAGGGTCTGAATTTACCCTTAGCTGGGTCCAGCTTCCCTCCTCTTCCCTGGTCCTTCAAGGTCAGTCTTGCCTGGTCTCATCCAGCAGCTGCTGTGAACCTCATGTAGAAAACTGGATTTAGCCTCACACCTTCCCCAGACCTCCTGAAGGAGGGAAGTCTCATGCATCAGGCTGGGAATGGGATATTAAAGGGGAATTTTTGCCATTAACTGGAATAGCAGCATGGCTGCATCGACTTCTGGGAGCCTAAGGAAAGCAAGGAATGAGCACTCCATCCCCTGCAAGGATGTCATCCGTTCTCATTTATGGTTTATTCAAGGTCATGCAGTGGAGTGGGACAAAGAAACATCTTTTCCAGGCCTGTTTTTGTCGAGGAGGAGCGAGAGGTAGAGGAAGGAGGGTGCGGTGAGGGGGTGAAGATCCCTGGTGTGCCGTGTTTGACAAGTTTGCAATCCGAGGAGCGGCTTTGCAGGAGTCCTCACGTCCCTGGCTGTGCTGGGGAAGGTGTCTGTGCTGCTCCCCGGCTCCCCACTCACCCCCTCTGATAAGGTAATGAGATGCAAGTCTTTGGTGTGTTTGACAAGCTGCTGTCCTGCAGCGCGGGAGCCGGGAGTGCTCAGAGGCTGGGAGAGGAGATTAATTAATGCTAAAAGACACAGTTTGATGTGGCAATGAAATTTCGATTATAATAATCTCTAATTATCTTGTAGCACAAGTGCCTCGGCTCTCCCAGGTGTCTTCCCCGGTTTGAAATTGTTATTTGTCGGCATCAAAGGGAGAGAGGAGCTGGTGCAGGGGGTGCCCCTTGGGATGGGGAGCCCAGCTTCTGCCAGGGGTATCCCTCAGCGGGTACCTCCCTCTGCTTCCATGGATCCCATCAGCACCTGCTGTCCCAAATCAGGGTGAAACAGGGAATTTGAGGCGTCTTCAGTGCACTTTCCACACAGTGTGAGAGCACAGGGAGGCAATCTGAGGTCTGTGCAGCTGTTTTGCAGCACTTCCACTTTGCCTTTCCAAAGCGTGTCATTCAAACACCTGGTCCCTCACACTTTCCTTTTTTTTTTCCTCTCGTTCCTGATGGTTTTTACTCAAAATCAACTCATTCCCAGGGAGAACTTTGGTCTTGACAAAACGACACTTTACCCAGGAAAGTAATTTCCTTCAGCTGCTTTATTGCCTCTCCTCCAGGCTCAGGGAGCTTTAAAATCCTCCTCCTCCTCTCCCATCAGCCTGAGCCCTTCTATTCCCAGCATCTTCAGCTGTGACGTGTCCCTTCCCAGAGGGATCCGATGGCCTTTGGAGAGGTCCCTGTGAGCGGGGCCGGACGGTCACGCTCCGTGCCCGGAATGGCAGATGGACACAGTGGCATCTCTAGGAGCAGGAATAATTGCCTGCTCTGCTCCTGAGGGCTGTCAGGGGGTCTGTGCTACTCCAGATTGTATTTATCTACTTGAAATAGTCTCTGGAGAGGAAACATCCTGGGTTTGAAGTCGCTGCCCCCGTGGCGTGCTCGCCATACAGAGTCTCTGTTTATCCAGTGCTCACTGGGGAGGCAGGAGACTTCCTTTAGCCACCAAAGCCCTGCAGATCCTGGGGGAGCTCCTCTCCTTCCCAGAGGCAGCAGCAGGATGGGGTGCATCTCCAAGCCCAGCCTGGGAAGGGGTCCAGCCTGTTGCTGGCTGTGACCTGCTGCGTGTCACTGTCGGTCGCAGAATCGTTCTAAGATGCAAAAAGGAGGGGGGAAAGCAGCCAGTTGCAAGCGAAGCAGCTTTTCCAAAGCCTTTCCCATTCTTTCATCCTTGTGGGTGATGGAAAGCCCCCCTCCAGCCCCCCACTGCCTCCCCATGCAGCTCCAAGCCCCTCCAACATCCCACATCCCAGCCTTGCGCTTCAGCATCTCCGGAGAGGGAGGAAAAGCAACACGAACCACAAAAAAACCATCCCCGTGTGGGTTGTTTGGAGTCGCAGATCTGTTTGCAAATGAGCTTGGGGGCTCACTGGGTAAAAAAAGGGCATGCTTGGTGAATCCCATTTCACTTCCCCAATGAGCTGAAAAACTCTTGGATAATGGGTTATGAGTTGTAGATCTGTTTGATTGCATTGTTGCAAAGTGGGAATTGTTTTGCAACATAGATTCTTAATCACTGAGGCATCTGTGATTGAATGTGTCGAAAATTGGTTGAAATTGAAAGTTAACTATACTGCAGACAGCTTATTCTTGTGTATAATTGAAAATAAATTCTAATACTCTTCTTGAAAAGGGCTGCCAGGAGGAAATTTCCAACCTTGTCCTTTCCTCAGCTCCCTCCTCCAAATCCACAAATCCTCTCCCTTCCCCTCTGATCCTTTTCCTCTCTGTCTTTTAGAGCTTGGAAGGAAAAACCAATCTCTGCACATCACTCCCTGCGTCGTCAGCTGTAAAATACAGAACTCGCAAATAGTTCCTTGTGGAAGGGCCGGGGATGGGAGAGGTGGAAGGATTTAGAGGAGCGGGACACTGGGATCAGGGTCTTGTTTGCCAGATAGTTCAGTTCTTCTCTGGGGTGTTTTTCAGTGTGAATAGACTCATAAAATTCCAGAATGGTTTGAGTTGGGGGTGACCTTAAAGCTCATCTCATCCCACCCCTGCCATGAGCAGGGGCACTTCCCACTATCCCAGATTGCACCAAGCCCCATCCAGCCTGGCCTTGGACACTTCCAGGGATCCAGGGGCAGCCACAGCTTCTCTGGACAACACAACTCACACGGGAGGGTTGGTGCTGGAGGGGAGCTCGGCTGCAGTTGCTCCTGGCTCTCACTTAATTCAGCATCTGAGGAATGTCCTATGGAATTGAAAATTCACAAAATTAAGGCTGATACAGCGGAATTTTATATCCACAATAAAATTTTAGTAGGGAAGCAATTGCCCTCCGACACCTCCTGCCCCGAGGCATTCCAGAGGCTGAGTTCAGCAGACTTCAGGAAGAATGAACTGCTCCAGGGAATCATGTCATCTGCAGTGGGGGAGAAACCTCTGCCAAGGGGGTTCCTGCACTTCCCAAGGGAAAGCAATGGGCAGTCCAGGTCTCAGGTCACTTGGGATGAGACTGGAGCTCGCCTACCCCAATTTTGGTGACTCCTCCATCCCCATCCCATCCTGCTCCCTCGGACTGCAATCCAAGCCCTTGCCTTGGCGTGGCCCCTCACGCCCCAGGGGTTTTTGGGTTAGGGATGATGATGCACACAAAAGGTCCTGCCTCCCCGTTTTATGCAGCCCACGGGGGTGAAAATCAAAGGGCTCCCTGCTTCTTCCAAGCTTTTGGCAGTCTGCTGGGGGTTATTCTTCGTGCAATGAGAGGTCAGTTCTGCTTGACAAAGGGAGGGGACTTTGGTGGGGTTTTTTCTCTTGCACTGATCTCGAGCTATTTTTGTTCCTTTTTCCACCCTGTGATGGGACAGGCAGTCAATAGGGTGCTTTCATGGCCTCGTTTCGGAGAGGCCTTTGGAGGAATTGAAGAGATGGGTTATTATTAAGTCCTCATCATGCTAAAGATGCTTTGAAACCACACCTGGACCCGCTCATGATCTAAGCCTGGACCACCAAAGAGGAGAGGGCAGGGCAGTAGCCGAGGTTGGAGAACAAAAAAAGTGAGAAGCTTTTTTGTGTGTATTGATTCTCCTTTGGTTTCTTGGGAAAAGCAGGTTGGAATCTCAGAAAACTTTGGGCAATGCTGCTTCCTTTTTGGAGGAATATCATGACTTTTATATGGGATGATCACTATTTAAAGCTGGGTTAACTATGAAGATTTCATCATTCCTCAAAGTTATCATCCAAATTTGGCATTTGACATCTTTTGGGAAAGCACCAGCAAGGAAATAAAGTGAGCAACGGGCCGAAACTCAACCTGAGCTTAGCAACGCCTTTGCTTGTATTAGAAATTTGCACAAAATCAAGTGAATTGATTTTAAATCAATTTATTTAAAATGGTGCAAATTCCTAATACAGGCAGAACTAGTTTAACCTTTGCTAAAATTGATTTTGCTTGCAACAGTAAATTACCAAGTGAGACTGAACTGATTTAATGGAGGGTTAAGCCTGTTTAAGTGTGTCCATTTTCGGGGGTTTCATTGGTTTGGAGAGTGAGGATGGCCCAGTCCTTGGGGGACCCTGGGAAACCTGATTTTCCTTTCTTGCTCTGCCATAGATGTTGTCAAATTCTCCTCTCTGGGACTCGGTTTCCTACGTGGGATGGGGGATTATAAATTTCTCCTGTTCTGTAGGAGCATTGTTGCCTTGGTGGTGAGAAGCACCTTAGGGGGTGTCTGTCCTGGAAAAAAACAGCTGCTGCTTCACCAACTCAACTGAAAATGATAGGAGGAGTTGCTAACAGGTTTAATTTAATTGGTCAAGCTGAACCGGAGCCATATTCTGTGTTGCAGGATGGAAAAATTGACATTTTTCCAACACGAAGTTCAAACCCCAGCACTGTGCTGCCGGCATCCCTCCTCCATCCATCAAACTCTGCATCTGAGGATGCCTTGGAGCATCTCCTCCAGGCTGGAGGGGGCTGCACGCTCCGCAGCCCTACATCCTTTTTGTTGTGACATTTGTTTTGCAGGGCTTGTTTGGAGAGATGGATGGGGATGCTCCAGCTTAGCCTGGCTCCCCAAGGCTCCCCAGTGCTGAGTTTAAGGTTAAGGTGGTTTTCCGTATGCCAGAGCAGCTCAAACCTGAGTCTTTGGACGTGGAGGAGCTGTAGTCCACCTGTGCATCTGTTTTCCAGTGGAGAGTAAATCCCTGTGACTTGTCTGGGAGTGATGTGATTTGAATTAATCAAAACGCTCAACTGCAGGAGGAAAAAAAAAAATCGCGTCTAGATTGACGGAAGCAGTGGAGTGGTGATAACTGTGTTTTAATCCAGTAGCTGAGGACTTAGAGCAGCTGCCTGGGAATCAATCCTGCTTTTTTTTTTTTTGCCTGGGGAATTTGAACCTGCAGCTCACCGGGAAGCGCTGAAGGACGTTGGTGGGTGGGAGGTGCTGGGCTGGGACCCCGCTCGCAGCTCCCTGCCTTGTGTACCAATAGGTATTTATTCATTAGGAATCCGGGTGGCTCCCTCGCTCAGAGGTTAGGAGGCTCGCTGGGGAAGCTCTGGTCCCTATTCTCATTAAGGTTTAATTATACAAAGTAAAATATCATCAACAGGAGGGAGCAGGCCCCCCTGAATGCTCGATGAGGGGGCGGCTGGCAGGACGCCGGCACGCGGGAGATGGACGTGGCTTGGGGTCCCTGTGGGTGGGATGGCTCCCATCTGGAGTGGAGGATATTGGGATCTTTTCCCTTCTCCTGTTGAAGAGCTGTGGAGCAAATGTGGCGAGTCCAGCCTGAGGTGGCGTGGGAGCAGGACAGCGTTGATTCCACAGAGGTCGGTTGCCAACCAGGTATCGCTGTGGGATGAATGGCAAATGATCCGAGGCTGCTGTTAACTTAAGTATCCATCTGCAGGCATCCCGGGAGCCCATAAATTCCAGGGATAATTAGTAGCTGCCATACAGGAGGCAGCAGGGCACCAACCATTTTCACTCGAGGTTTGGAGCCTCTTCTGGCCAGGCAGTGGAACCACGGGGAGGAAGGGTGAGGAGGTTCCTCCTCCTCCTCGGAACAGGTCTGAGGCCAGCACAGCCCATGGGAGCGCTCAGGGAATGCTGTGTACATGGATGGCTTCATTTTTTTGACTTGGAGAAATGCTGCTTGACGAGTGAAAGCATCTCTCTGAGAAGTCACCCCGAGCTCTTGCTGCCTGCAACCTTTGTCTGTGCTTCAACTCCAGGTCTTTTATGACCACAGGCACCTTGATCCTGGTTTTTACAATGTGGAAACTGAGGCAAGGTGATGAGCAGTGGTTTTACTGCCAAGACCACGACAAGTTTCCTGCTTTTCCCGCTGCTCCGGTCAGCAGGGTGCAGGGTCTGTTCCTGGGGGCTGTGGCCAGGGCAGAGGCAGCCGGGCAGAGCAGCTCCGGAGGAGGCGGCAGGTAATGAGTTCACGTTTTGGAAGTGCTCTCAGGTGAAAGTTGCTCTCCAGGAGAAGTGCAAAGAGTGCTGATTTGCATTCTTATTGCAGGCAATATCCATAGGGAGAGAATGTCAGAACAGCTGTTATGTCAAATTACCTTCCTCCAGTAACAGGGGATTTTATCTGTCATCTCGTGGAGGGCAGAGGCGCTTGCACCCCTTGGGGGAAGCCTGGGTTTGCATATTTTTTGCATCCGGTGCTTTGTGGAGTGACTTCCCCGAGTCCAGCGCTGGGAGAGGCACCAGGAGAGCGGTGGGGTGAGGGATGGGGAGCAGATGGAGCAGAGCAAAGGGGGCAGAAGAAAGGCTGGGACCAGCCCAGGTGCTGCTCCTCCCCATCACTTCCCCAGGATGATGCCCAGGCCTTTCCCCATCCCGGCCTGTGGCAGCAGCTTGGTGTGTCCTGCGTCGTGAAGCTTTTATTACAGCCTTTCAATATAATCACTTCTTAATTAACTCAAGCGATGGCTTTATTTCTTGGAGCTCGTTTCCAAAGGCTTAATTTTATTTCTATGCAAAATTAATATTTTTCGTTTTTCTGCACCCGCATCCGCGTGAAGGGGGAGAGGAGGAAGCTGAGCCAGCACAGCTCCTCGCACCAAAAGGTTTCTGCTGTCGTCTGTGTTTTCCCAAGCAGCCATCAAGTTCTAGTGATCATTTGCAGGGAGGAAAAAATAAAAATAAAACCCAGCGTGGATCAAGATCGTTAAAAGGCTCCATCTGGATGGTGCTAAGGATGGGTGATGGCAGTGGGGCTTGGCCCTGCCTGGCCTCAGCTGTCCCCATTGCAGCCAGGGACAGGCAAACAGAATATTTTTACTTTTAGGTGGGATCTGGGGGCTTGCAAGAGCCTCCAAATGTCCTGTGAGCCCCTGGGCTGTGCAGTGCAGCCCTGCAGCAGGAGGGTGCTGGGCGTGGATTTGGGGCATCCAAACTCTGCATGTGGGAGGCTGGATTTGGGCAGGGATTGCCCTTGGGTTTCACACCCAGGGCGGGGCTGCTGAACAGCAAAACGTGCTGCTGATGCTCCTTCTCTTCCTTATCCAGCCAGGAGACCCCCAGACAGTCCTGCCCTCCCACAAATCCAGCTCAGGCTCAGCTCAGGCTGGTTGTGTTCATGGGGACCCCATCCTTGGGCTCCAGGCTGAAAGTGAATTTCATTCCCAACAACACCACATCGTGCCTCAGTTTCCCCTTCCACAAAATCATGCTGATGCCTTTTCTTGAGGTGCTCTGAAACCTCTTAGGAGAGCAAGGTGCCACTGCTGTTGTCCACGTGGATGGCTCCAGCCTGGCTGTGCCTTTTGGCCAGGACAGCTCCGAGCAGCTCCAAGCCTGGTGCGATGTGTCCCTTCCCTGCTAATCCCTGTGCGCAGTCCAGGCCTAAGCTGCTCAGTGGCATTAGGTTTCTAAAAAAGCTTCACATGGGACAGGGCACTCCAGGGAGAGGGCCACAAGTAGGACTGGGTTGTCCCCAGACAGGTGAGATGCTGAGGTGTGCCCCGAAATAGCCAAAGGCTGGCTCAGATGCACTGGCTGTCCCCAGCCTCTGTTTGGGATTAAATCACATCCCCCAAATCCCAGCCTGTGGCAAACCTGGAATCTGTGACTCATTCCTGCAAGGGCCAGGACAGCCAGGCTCTGCTCCCCGTTCCCTGACAGGCACCACCTGCATCCCTGCTGGTGATGCCCCAGGACTGTGACTGTGCCCTGCACCCCCAGGTCACGCAGTGTTAAATATTCTGGGTTATTAATTGTAATGGCTGGATCCTGCTTTGATGCATAATTCCTTTGCTGTGCTCTCATTCCCATGCTCCAAACAGGAAGAGTCTAGAGCCAGTTAAGTGCTGGAAGTGAGGCAGAGGGACGCTGAGAGATATTAAATCTCTGTAGCCTTTCAGAGGCTCCATAATTCATAATCCTGAAACGCACAGGCTGATAATTGCCCTAATCACTGGAGAAACATGGCCAAAATGTACTGAAATAAGCCATAAAACTCATTACAAGATAACAAGATTCTATCTATTCTCGGAGGTCGCGTTAAAGCTTGGCAGGTCAGAGAGTTAATCACCTCCTCCAGCAGAGGCAACGCCGATAAGCGGCGGAACAGAGCCCGGCTCTGCCCGGATCCCCCGGATCCCAACCTGCCCTGAGAGGGATCCCAAAGGGATGGGGTGCAAGGGGCTTGGGGAAGCTGCCGTGTGGCCCTTGGCACCGGGATCAGCAGGGAAGAACTTTCCTTGGGGTCCCCACGAACAAAACCAGCCTGAGCTGAGGCTGAACTGGATTCGTGGGAGGGCAGGACTGCCTGGGGCTCTCCTGGCTGGATGAGGAGGGCAGAGGGAGCATCAGCAGCACGTTCTGCTGTTCAGCAGAGACACGACTGGGCAGGAGGAGTTCTCCCTTCTCACCAGGGAGGTGATGCTTCCCACGCCGTGTGCCACAGCCCAGTGCTCCTCTATCCCAAAGTCCTGGAATGGTTTCCGTTGGAAAGAGGTTTAAAGACAATCTGATTCCAAACCAGGGACACCTTCCACCAGGCCAGGTCGCTCCAAGCCCTGTGCAACCTGGCCTTGCACACTTGCAGGGATGGAAGGACCCACCTTGTATTTTCTGCTCCTTTGCACAACCAATCCAGCCTTGGCAAAACACACGTCCAGAGGGACATCCCTCTGCAGAACTTTTGTAGGTTGTGATGCTGTGTCCCCTGTTTTCAGGGATTGGTATTTAGGGTGCTCTCCTCCCCTCCACCCCTCCTGCTGCGTAGCCACTTTGCTCCATCCCAGCTCCATGCTGGGCTGTATTTTAGGGGGAGTTGTCTGGAATCATCATTTGGGGTCACCCTCCCATTCTGGCTGTGGAAGTGGCCGCAGGCATTTTCCCACCCCGGGATAGCCGCGTGCCGCCTTCCCGCTGGATTTGTGGTGATGGATCCTGGGCACGAGGCTAATCCATAATCCCCGGTAAATGCTGCTGATGAGGCAGCGCTCATTTAGCACGAAATAGCCCTCCTGCAAAATCCATCTCCTTGGATTTAGCACAGCTCCTTGTTGACTAAATATTAATTGGTTATTAAAAGTATCGGTGAGAGGGAAGAAATTCTAAGTTTCCCGGGGCTGTGGCTGGTTCTCTGTCCTGTGGACATGGCTTTTCCTGCTCCCTGGACACAGGGACCTCTCCTTCTTCAGTGCCTGAGCCCTCCTTGCCCAAATTTGTTATCCCCCTTTTATTTACCACTCTCAGCCTTGAAGAAACTGCAGGGAAGGAATCGAGGTCCCTGGTATCGATAATAGCAACACTTCAGCACATCCCTCTCTCTCTCTGACTTAATCCTCCTTCCTTTTTCCTTCTTCTTTTGTATGGATTTTTTAAAAAAAATTATTAGTTTTTTCCCTCTCCCCTGCCTTGAGGGATTAAATGCAACAAGATGCAACAAGGACAAGGATCGATATCTGTGATATTGGGGAGCAAGAGGGGCTGGGAGGAGGGAGAGGCGTGTTGGGTTAGTGAAATGTCCTCTGATGGCTTCCAAATCCCTTCAAATCCTGCTGTGCCTGTGGATGGGGCTGCAGGAGGGAAGCTGCGAGGAGCCATGAGAGCTGTGCCTTCCCCTCCATCACACCAAAATTGCAGGGCTGTGGGAGATTTCCAAGCCTAGAAGGGGAAAAGGAGCAGAAAACCTCTCCTGATGGAGCGTGGGGGGCTCAAGGGGATCCTGGACACTGGAATTTATTTACAGATATTGGAAAAGGAGGTTATTGAAGGCTTGAAGATCAGCAGTAACACTCCCTAAGGGATGCAGCATCCCTCCGTGTTGCTGCTTGGAGAGGATCCATTCTTTTTGCTGTGGCTGGAATTGGGTGTTTTAAGCAGAGAATTGGGGGAAATGTGATTATTCAGTTACTCATGGGGAGGGTGGTCAGTGGCTCTGTCCTTGGTGCCGTTCCACAGCATCCTGGGGCCACTTGCAGTAATTTTCTCCTGGACAGGATTTTAACCAGGAAAATCCTGACAGTTGCTAAAACACATCACTTTTTTTTTCAGTATAAAACGAATAAAAGGAATGCTTTTTGTGTGCTCGCCGTGGCCCTGTGTCCTGCTGGGTGACAGAGCAACAGTTTAAAGCTGTCACACGTTTTCTGTCCCTCAGTCCTCCCTCCTGCTCCATAAGGGATGGAGGGAGGACTTCATTCCTGCAGATGAAGATCCCCACAGGTGCAGAATGTGTTGCGTTGCCCAGTGTGAAAAATCAATAAATATGCTCCCTGCAAAAAAACCAAAAAAACCCAAAAAAACCTAAACAACAAAACCCCTGCAATACACAGGAGAACTCGCTAAAAAGCAGGGAGAAGGGAGAGCAAGAGCTCCTCTCAAAGGAATAGTGGCTGCAGAGGGAGATCTTTGGAAGCTGATAACAAATCCAAGCACTTTGCTGGGAAGGGGAATGGGATCAGCGGGGGGTGCTGCGGGGACCCGGCGGGAGCACACACAGACCTGCTGGAAAGGTTTTACTCTCACCCTGTTTTCCCTGGAAGGGTTTTCCCGCATTGCCACTCGAGCTTTGCAGCGATGGCTGGAGCGGGTCAGGGGGGCTGTGGTCCCTCTCCGACTGCTGGAGCATCCCCCGGCCCCGGCTGGGGCGAGCCGGGCACTTCCAGGCGTCCGTGGGACTCTGTCCCCATCTAGCGATGGCTGAGCCGTGCCTGGCACTGCTGCAGCTCCTGCGTTTGGCTTCGCTGCCGTGGGAAGAGGCTGAGCTTGACCCCTGCCTTCACCTCCCTGCTCCAGGCAGCGGGAGGGAGGGAGGGAGGGAGACACATCACAGCCACTGCTACTCCTAAAGCTAAAAGTGAGGGAACCCCGGGAGCTGAAGGGGATGAGGAGCAGGGAGGCTGCCACCACTCCTCATTTTAGGATGTGTTAGAATGAGAAACCAGTAATTCATTACAGCAGGGTTCGTTTGCCGGCTCTGGGCTGGGACTGCCGAGCACTTAGAGCATCCTCCAAGTGGGTCTAGACCTCAGGGCTTTGCAGGGAAGAAAAAGGGATTTATGTCTCATGTACCCACAAAAGAGAGGCGTGAGAGCAACAGGCAGGGCTGGGTGGGGGGGATTTGTGACCCCCTCAAGGGCAGGAGGAGGAGGAGGGAGGTGAGGATGAAGCGCTGGCAGCAGACTGTGACATTGTGGCCGCGGGGACGGAGGTGACAGCGCTCGGTGCTCCAGCCTCCCGTTACAAACAGGGGCTGTCTCAGTCTGGTGCTCCACAATAAAACACGAGAGTAAAACACGAGAGTAAAACACGAGAGGAAAACACGAGAGGAAAACACGAGAGTAAAACATCAGAGTAAAACATCAGAGTAAAACCCGAGAGTAAAACACGAGAGTGAAACACGAGAGGAAAACACGAGAGGAAAACCCGAGAGGAAAACCCGGGAGTAAAACCTGAGAGTAAAACACGAGAGTAAAATACGAGAGTAAAACACGAGAATAAAACCCGGGAGTAAAACCCGAGAGTAAAACCCGAGAGTAAAACACGAGAGTGAAACACGAGAGTGAAACACGAGAGTGAAACACGAGAGTGAAACACGAGAGTGAAACACGAGAGGAAAACACTAGAGGAAAACTCGAGAGGAAAACCCGGGAGTAAAATCTGAGAGTAAAACCTGAGAGTAAAACCCGAGAGCGATGGGCTGAGCCAGGCTGGAGCAGGAGGGGTAAAACACGAGAATAAAACCCGGGAGTAAAACCCGAGAGTAAAACACGAGAGTAAAACCCGAGAGTAAAACACGAGAGTAAAACACGAGAGTAAAACCCGAGAGTAAAACCCGGGAGTAAAACCCGAGAGCGATGGGCTGAGCCGGGCTGGAGCAGGAGGGTTTGTGCTCTCGGCACCCGCCGGGAAGGAGCAGGGCCGGGGATGGAGAGCTGCAGGCCAGCCCGGGGATGGAGAGCTGCAGACCAGCCCGGGATGGAGAGCTGCAGGCCAGCCCGGGGATGGAGAGCTGCAGACCAGCCCGGGATGGAGAGCTGCAGACCAGCCCGGGGATGGAGGGCTGCAGACCAGCCGGGGATGGAGAGCTGCAGACCAGCCCGGGGATGGAGAGCTGCAGACCAGCCCGGGCTGCAGCAGGACGTGCTCTGCTCCCAGCACGGCTCCGTGCTGCGTGCAGCCCGTCCCTGTCCCCGCTGCCGCAGCCCTGCAGATGGCAGAGGCATATGGATGGATGCAGGGGTCCTCCAGCTGTTCCCTCGGCTCCCGGTGGGAATTGTTAGCCTGATTGAATAACCACAATCTTAAACACACCCTGAGTGTTCCCCTCCAGGCAGTACACGGGGCTGGAGATGCTTTGCAGAGGGATGGGGAAGGATGAGACAAATTTCTCCCCCTTCCCATTGGGAATGAGTGTGGCTGTACATCCCATTTTCCTGCATTTGAGGTTTTCTATATGTAGCTCATATATGTGCTGTAAAGGTGGGCAGGCAGATGGATGGGGATGATAAAACTGCTCTTTAATAACAAATACCTCTTTTTGGCACTCAGCTTTCCTTAGAGATAGGGCCTGTTAGGCTGCAGATAGCACTGGGAAAGATGAGGATGGGAGCATTTGCCTTAAATGGTTCAGGAATGAGCTGGAGAAAACCCTTCATTGAGTCCTGAGCTGCAGCAGGAGCGGGGAGACTTCCAGGGCTCCCCTGGTGCTTGGATTTCCCTTCCCTTGAATAGGATGTGCTGAGATGTGTGAAGATGAGGCCACCAAAGATGAATTTCTCCATGGAACAGGAGGCTGTGGATGCCTCATCACTGGAAGCGTTCAAGGCCAGGTTGGACCAGGCTTGGAGTAACCTGGGATAGTGGAACCAGAAGATCTCTAAGGTCCCTTCCATCCTGAACCATTCTGTGACTCTCTGCTTTCAGCTCCTTTAGTTGTTATTTTGCTTTTCTCCAGCTCTTTCCTTCGCCCCCTCGGGGGGAAGCAGCCGTGTGCACACGTGGGACAGGAGGAGGTGGGCATTGGCTCAGCACAGGCCAAAAAAAAACCCATACCAGAGGGAAAACTGGACTTATGGAAACCTTTGAAAGTAGAGAGTCCTTTAAAAGAGTTGGGAAAAAAGAGAGGAAGGGAAGTGGGAGGAAAATATCTTTCAATTTTTGCCATTTCAAAGCTTTAAGCTGACCTGATTTCAAAGAATACGTGTGTAATGCTTCCCCTCTTTCTTCTCTTTTTTCCCCTCTAATAGGTAAGTGACATTTTATTCTACTTATCCTTGAGGCAAAGTTGGATTATTTTTTTTAGAGAGGGGGCGATAAGCCATGCAGGGAAGGAGCCACACAGGCACAGCAGCCGGTGGCACGGGGAGAGAGGCATCCAAAAGCTGTCCAGGTAGGTGACTCCAGCTGGGGACTGCCACCGCTCCAGGGAAGGGGTGCAGCTCCTGGGAGACACCTGCCTATCCCAAAATCTTCCCTTGTGTCCAGTTTTGCGAAAATCCTCGGGAAAATCCTCAGGAGGGGCCTTTCCAGTGGATGTAGGGAAGCAGGGGTGGATGCTGTCGGGTGGGAGAAGCTCGTGCTGGGGTCAGCATTGTGGGCATGGGGCTCCCTCCCTGTTCGTGGGTGCTGCTGTGGGATTTGGGTGGAGTGGATGTGCTGAGGATCAGATGTGTTCATGTGAGGGCTCACTGGCACTTTTACAGCCTTTTATGGATGATGTTGGGTGACGTTTTTGTGTTTTGGTGTGGGGGAAAGCACGGTAGACATGAAACTGGATGCAGTTAGCACATGGAAGTGCTCTCTGAGCTCCTGGAATACGGATTGCAATGACACTGGACAGCTCCTTGTGCAGCCCTCCCACCCCTAAAAGCTCCTAGAGATGGGGCCAGCTCTTGTCTTTCTGGGCTGCTGCCTGTGGAAACCACATTGTGTGAACGTCTGGGATAATTTACTGGGAGCTGCTTTTGCTGACGCGCTGCGGTAGGAATGAGGTAATTTCTTGGGGGCCTTTTCAGACTGATCTCCTGCGAGTGTGCTGACTTCTGCTGAAGGTTTGGCCTGGCGAGGCAAACCTGAATTACAGCAGCAAACACCCTGGGCACGGGCCAGGAATGGCTGGGACAGAATTATTGTTTCCTGCCCCGTTTTGCGCTGCGGCAAGGCGACTTTATAACCACGTGTGCGTGAGCGGGACGGGGCAGGGCCCGGCGGGAATGCGGCTGCAGGGCTGAGCTGGGAGCCTGGAAGAGACAAAAATCCCTGTAAAGAACAGCAGAACTCCCAGCCTAAGCAGACAGCAGCACGTCCTTCCTCCCGGCATCCCTCTGGAGCGCAGAGGAGAGCGGAGCAGCGGGTTGTGACCTTTGTTGTCAGCTCTTTCTTTATTTTTCATCTCCATTTCTGCTCCCCATCACTGAGTTGACCACTGTGTGAATCCCACCCTGTGCACACACTGGTGCAGATCCTCCAAAGGTTATCCCAGAACCCAACTCCGGCTGAGCCAGAGAAATGTGTGGAAATTTACGGTTTTTTTGACTCAAATGGAAGGTAGAACTAGGAAAAGAGGCTGGAAGAGAATAAATATGGGCCATGGAGATCAAAGGTCTATAGGAAGTTGTTTTTTCCATGAAATCCTACCCCAGGTTTGCGTGGATGAGCAGCTCCCTGGGGCTCTGGGATTGCTGTTCTCCATCAGCCGTGTGCTGTGGGGGGGACTAGAGGGAGTATTTTTTAAACCATATTCTTGTTTCTCAGCTCTTTATTCTCTTTATCAAAAGGAAGTGTCAAACCCTTTTCCAGACGTGTTTTGCTGCTCCAGTGTGGGGGTTTTAGGAGGAGCAGGGATGGAGGCATGGGGAGGAGACGAAGCGTGCAGGAGCTGAAGCACATTCCCACAAATAATGATAATAAAATAATTATAAAAGTAGTTATATTAAAAGTATAAATTGAACCTTTTTGGGGGTAGCTGGGAGGAAAAGGAAGGGCTGAAAAAAGTCAGTGTTTTTATTTCCGTGTTGAACTTTGGCGTTCTTTTTTTCTCCTGCCCGGATTTTGCAGAACAGAAGGGAAAATTAAAAGTAAATTACTTAAAACCCGCTTTGCTCCAAGAAGATAATTTCCCCTTCACTTTGATGTTTTGTTTCAGGGAGAGGGAGGGAGTCGATGCGTGAGCTCGAGGTTTATCTGGCGATTCTTGCGATCCATCCCGGCGAGTCCCGAGCTCCCGCCGGCGGCCTGGGGGAGCCGGGATGGATGGGAAAAGCAGAGCGGAACACCCCCGAGGGGAGCCGAGCTGAGAGGCAAAACACAAAGTGTGTTTGAGGCAAATATTTGGGCAATCTCAAGGCTTTGTTTAAACTAAACGTCAACTGTTAATAGCCGATCCCGCAGGGAAAACGGATCCTCCTGCCGAGCGCAGATTAGAGCGGCGCTGGTGGGGGGACCGCAAAGTCAAAGCAGTCCCAAGCTCCAGAGTTTGGGAAAGCAACAAATTAAGCAATTTCTTCCCCAAAAAGATGAGCTTGTGCATCCCTCAGTGGTTTGGTGTCAGGATTATAAAAGGGGCCCCGCGGCGCTGGGGGGCTGGGTTTGGGGTGGTGCTGGATGGAGGTTTCCGCGGATGATTTAACAAAAAATGTGGGAATATATGGGCTGGGAGATTAACGCAGCACCGAGGCTGCTCCTTCACCCCTGCAGCCCCGCTCTCAGACTTCACAGGAACGAGGAAGCGGCACTATATAGATTTTAATAATTTTTCCTTTGATCTTGCTTGTCCTCATCCCTCTCCCATTCACACCCCCGTTTTTTGATCTCTCCTGTAAAGTGTTTACACCCCACAATTATTGTAATTACCTGTAGGGAAACCGGGAACACGCTGCCAAACCTGTGTAAATCCAAGGGCTTTTAACCCCTTCCCTGCTGGGCAGCCCTGGCAGCGGATGCCTCTGAGCCGCTTCCCTGTCGTGGTGCCCTGCTGGGTGCTGGCTTTGCTGCATTAAATGTGTTAAATACTGCAGGTGCTACACAAATGGCTCGGGTTTTAGGACATGTAGCAGGGGATAAAAGAGCTTTTGCTCCTTCTGTAATTCCCCCTGCCAGTCCCTGGACCTCTGCCTTACATGAGGGTGGAGGAGCTGGAAGTGTTTCCTCTCCAGCCCCAACTGGTGACTGTTATCCTTTCTCACTTGGGATGGATTTTCCCTCTCCTTGGCCAACAATTCATTTTTTCCTTTGTTTGCTACTTGGGGGAAGCTCCCTTGGGCACTGGAAAATGCTCCCCAGGGAAATGGTCATGGCTCCAAGGCTTCCAGTTCAAGGAATGTTTAACCAACGCTTTCAGGCACAGGGTGGGGTTCTTGGAGTGTCCTAAGCAGCCGGGAGTTGGACTCTGCAATCCCTGTTGGTCCCTCTCAACTCAGGATATTCCATGATTCTTGTGGCTTTTTGGGGATGCCCAGGTGGAAATGCCACTGGGGACAAGGCAGAGAGAGAGAACAGAGTCAGAAGTGGGGAATGATGAAATATGGAGCTGTAATTCCATCACACCGAGGTGGGAAATCCCCGAGGGGAAGTTTGTTATAGGGATCAGTGGAAAGGGGGTGGGTTCAGCAGGACCTGGAGAGGGTTTGCTTTGCTTCAGCTCCTGCCAAGTCAAGGCCAGCTGGTTCCCTGCATCCCTTGAGTGTGACCGATGGGAAAAATTCAACTGCAATCCAGCATTTCCCAGGCTTGGAAAAGCTTTGAGGCTAAAGGCTGGCAGATGAGGCATCCCTGCGTGTGTCTGCTGCTGCAGAGAAGGGATGGACTGAGCTTCCTCCCCCCCGAGCGAGGTGGAAAGCACGGGGGAAGCACCGAGCACCGCAACAGGTCGTATTTCCTCCCTCTCCTTTTAATCCCTGATTTCGGACAAACGCCGACCCAGAAAGGGAGAGAAGAGGAATTAAATTAACGAACACAATTTCTCCCTGTCATTGCACTCTGACTAATGAGTCTATTTCTGGGTAATAAGAAGGAGCAGGAAGTGACAAGGCACTGTAATGAATTAGTGGCCCAGAACCTCGTTAGTCAGAATAATCTTTCCATGAAAGATAAACGATGCAAACATTAATTATGAAGCCGCTGCGGAAATGCATTTTGTTATTTGGCATCCCAAGACATCTCTCCAAGTTATTACTGAAGAGAGGTGCTTTAAGAAACAAAATAAAAGGGATTATGAAAAGAAATGGGGGTAATATGTTGGGCTCCAAGCAGGATCACCTTTGTGAAGTGAAGCACGAGGTGAGCAGCCGGGTGATTTCCAGGGGGCAGCACAGATTTCCAGGGTGTCCCTGTCTGCTTGGATTAATCATCCATCTCACCCTGCTGCCTGTGGGTGCCTGCCAGCCCAGAGCCCCGTGCCAGGAGAAATGTCAATCCAAAGAATTGCATGCTAAGGGGTTTAAAAAAATAATAGTAATTAAAAAAAAAAAGAAAAAAAAAAGAAAAAAATGTGGGAAGCAGGATTTGGATTATTCATCTATGTCACTCTGCAAATGGGGTTGCCAGGTTTTGGCTGCCTGGGTTTTGGTTCAGTCTCTCCATAGCTGGGTCACTGCTGCTTCCTGAAAAAGATGGCTCAAAACTGGCTCAGGGACATCCCTGTGAGCCACAACCATGGCTTGGATTTCTCTGGAGGTAATGGTGCAGCAGCTGAAAGGAGGCTGGATTTTAACGAGGGAAAAAAAAGCAGAAACATCTTTTAAAAAAATATTAATTTTATATAGATATTATATGTATGTCTATAGATCTCATGTGGGAATAAGGAGAATCATTCCACCCCCACTCTCCAGCTACTGCCTGCTCCCACCTCCACTGTATCAGTGCGGCTTGTCCCAATTTCCTTCTTTGTTGTTTTTATTCCCAATGTATTCCGGAGCTCTTCTCCCAGATTTCAAAGAGGCAGCGCCCGGTGTTTGGGCGCAGCGGCGGCTCTGCCTTCCAGGTGCAATTACTTTGCAACACAACTTTGTCTGGTGCAGCGTCTTCCGTGGCAGCAGCCGGGGAAAAGGGTTTGGGGGGTGTGGTGGGGCTGGGGAGAAGGCAGGGGAGAGAGATCCGGGGAGAGGTGGAGGGAGAAGGCAGGGGAGAGG